>OX333077.1:41058494-41564273 GCA_946863875.1 Alloplasta piceator | reverse complement strand
AAAAATCGTCGGACAACGTGCCGAAATGTCCCCGGATGACTCGGCCCCAAAAACTCGATTCTGCGCCGCTTGTATCGTGGGTCAAAAACAGGAGTACCAAACTCATTAAACTCTCGATGCTCGTAGAGGCGAGTATAAACGCTTGTGCCCAAACAAGAGCCAGGAGAGTGATGGCACCGTGATAGCCGTGCGTAACCCCTCGTAATTGAACAGAGGGTCGAAAAAGGCCATATAAAACGAGGTGGATGGAGATAGAGAGAGAAAGAGGGAAAAGAAATCAGCGAGTGAAATGAAAATCGGCGAATGCACTATCCGAGGGATGATGTGAGAATAGTGGGGCTAACAAACGATTCGGGAACATACGCGTTCGGAGCTGGAAATGAAACGGGAGCAGCTTCACTCCTGTATCTGTGGATCCGTGTTTGGGTCCAACCTCGTACGCATTTTGGTACTCACGATTTCCGACTATACGTTTCGCTCAGCAAATCGTACACTGGACAGTGTCCGGCAGCCTTCATGCACGATAAGCCGGGAACTTGATTGCGATTCTCTGTTGTAGCGAGGACAATTCCAGGCCAGGTATCTACATACCTTTGTACATAGATCCAGGACTGTGTAGGACATATGCAACACTGTACTTCACTTTGACCAAATGGACAAAGAGAGACAGAGGGAGAGCAGAGATCTCCTTTTTTGGGTGTAGTCCATTTTGCCCCCATCATCCCCAATTCGTGGACAAGGGAACCACGCGCCACCGAAGTCGCAAAAATAAAGGTTTCGCTGGCAGTTTATTGCAATGGGCCTTGGGCGATGGTCAATGACGATTGGGAACATATGAACGCTGAAACCGATGTGTCACACATTCCAGGAAATGAAAGACCAAAAAACAGGTTGCAATCAGACCTTATCGGTATTTTGAAACTCGGGTCATATTGACCCAGTGTGACCAGCGAGGGTCAGTCATATGCTTTTCGCATTCTCATATTGTTACTTGAATTTTAAAAACAAAATTCTTTGGTGTAGTCCATTTTGCCCCCATCATTTTTGCGAGCTGTAATCTAATCGATAAAAACGGTATTCTTGTGGGAAAAGCAAAGTTTACACTATACAAAGTCCTAGCTGCATAATCTCCTTATGGTGTCCATTTGCCTCCCCCCTTTGCCCTATTGTCCTATTGCCCACATGTTCGTTGAATACGCGTGACAAATGGTCCATCATTTGACGCATCGGATGAAAACATTTTTTACCCTAGTTAGAACCCTTACGGTGCAGCGGTTCTCTCGACAGCGTGATTTCCTTCCCACGCCGAGGGCTTCCTTCAACTTTCGCGCGGTCAGCCGCGTTCAAGTCGCTTTGGGACGCGGAAACACGAAATACCTTTTCGAAGAACATTTTTTTTTCAAATAACATTCGATCATCCATCAATTTAGGAAGGAACCTCAGGAAAATGCACGTTCATCCGGGAAAAAAATTCAATCTTATTCGTGGTCCTAAACTTCCGGAGACTCTCCGAACGCTTATACTCGGTCCTAAACTTCGCGAGACACCCGAACGCTCATACTCGGTCCCTTTCCGAGACTCCGAACACTCATACTCGGTCCCTTCCCGAGACTCCGAACGCTCATACTCGGTCCTAAACTTCGCAAGGCTTCCGAACACTCATACTCGGTCCCTTCCCGAGACTCCGAACGCTCATACTCGGTCCTAAACTTCGCAAGGCTCCCGAACACTCATACTCGGTCCCTTCCCGAGACTCCGAACGCTCATACTCGGTCCTAAACTTCGCAAGGCTCCCGAACACTCATACTCGGTCCCTTCCCGAGACTCCGAACGCTCATACTCGGTCCTAAACTTTCCGAGACCGCCGAACACTCATACTCGGTCCCTTCCCGAGACTCCGAACGCTCATACTCGGTCCTAAACTTCGCAAGGCTCCCGAACACTCATACTCGGTCCCTTCCCGAGACTCCGAATGCTCATACTCGGTCCTAAACTTCCCAAGGCTCCCGAACACTCATACTCGGTCCCTTCCCGAGACTCCGAACGCTCATACTCGGTCCTAAACTTCGCGAGGCTCCCGAACACTCATACTCGGTCCCTTCCCGAGACTCTCGAACGCTGATACTCGGTCCCAAACGTCGCGAGACTCTCGAACGCTCATACTCGGAAGTACGAAAAGTTTTGCATGCACATGCGATTGGATTTGCGCGTGTCACTCACCGACGGTCGGAGGGATATCGGTCCTCCCGAGTCCGACGATGGTGAGAATGGCAAAAGCAGCGAGTGCGGCGGTTCTCGATGACAAATATGTGACAACAACACGAGGAAAACCACCGACACCGTGTTTAACGGCAGTAACGCGCTCACCGATCATCGTCGGGAAACTGGAGTGTTACGCGAGGGTGCACGACCGGCATCCCGACTGAGGGATTGCGCTCACCCGACCGACCAGTCAGGCAGCCTCATATTCAGTCTCTCTCTCTCTCTCCTCTCTCTCTCTCTCTCTCTCCCTCCCTCTCTCTCTCTCCCTCTCTCTCTCTCTCTCTCTCTCCCTCTCTCTCTCTCTCTCTCTCTCCCGTTCCGTGGGGTGACAGAGAGAGAGCCGGAAGGCGAGAGAGCGAGAGAGAGAGGAAGGAAGGAAATCATCCCCTTGTCGCAGCGCGCGCTACTTTCTGGCGCAGACGCGCTATCGCGAATTCTCCAGCAGCAATGTGTGCGTATTCCCGTGTGCAATCCTATAGAAAGGTCCACGTAGATCCAGTGGAATAACTACACGAGAGATTGGACTTGTACACTATCAGGGAAAATCGAGGAAATTTTCATTTTCCCATTACTTCATTTCTAGACATTCGCGAATCTTTCTTCAAATTATGACGAATTTGATGTATTCATCCATTTTTAGGCAGATGCACTAGATCCGGGGTAAAATGAACCATTAAAAAAAAATATTTTCAACAAAATTGAAAAATAAAAAAATTAAGTTATCTATTACCTACAAAATTAAAAAAAAAAATGTAGGTTAAAAAAATAATAGAATAAATGTAGAAGTTATTTATTGTTTAACGATTGTTTAATTAATCTATATATTTTTTTATGTTAAACAAATAAATAATAACACTGATTATGATTTATAATAATTGTATAAAAACGTAACAAAGAAAAATGAAACATTAAATTACGTGAACAATGTAATAAATTACTTTTCACAATAATTACAAATATAATTTTACACTAACATTTTTACACTGAATCCATTCCTCGGATTCCGAGTGAAGTCCATTACAATAAAGACAATGGCAATCATTATTTTCAACTTTTGAAACATTTAAAAAAAAATTCATTTGTGTGATTAATTTTTTAATTCTTATGTAATGAAAAAAAAAATTCAATCATTTTTTTAGAGGGAGACTGTCGTGGCCCACAATTTTTTTTTTGAGATTTGGCAAAATTCAGGTGAATTCATTCAAGATAGATCAAAAATAAACTGTTTTGATGTAAATTAAATATAAAGTAAATTATTTCGATTCGAAATTCGAATCGAATATTCAAATTATTCGAAACATTTGAATTATTTGAATTATTCGAAGTATTCGAACCATTCGAATTATTCAAATAATTATTTTTTGCTCTTAAACTGATTGATTTCGATGAAAAAACTATATTATTTTATCATATATTTAACTTAATCATAATATTTTTTTATGTCACTACCGAAGTAATGCAAATTATAAAACATAACTTTTAAAAGAAAGTTTCATTGCCAATCTGCTAATGAAATGTAAAATTAAAAATATTTTTTAGATATTATGAAAATTCGTCGTTAGAAAAATTAACAAGTAAATTCAATATGCTGATTATTATTCAAGTGTAATTGAGTTTTTTAAAAGTTATACTCATTTTATTTATCTGCAATATATTTTTCCCAAATTTTGAAAAAATTCTAACGATAATAAATAAAAAAGTCAATCCTTATCTTTAGTTTCTCTTTCTCAGTTTTAACAATTATTGAACGGTAAATGAGAAATTATCTTTTACTGTTATGATCGACGACTGTTTTTCTTCCTCGTTCTGAAATCTGGCTTTATTATCAACTACTGACATTTAATTTATTCAATAATTGCGACAATGCAAATATTTATTTAGATTTTCGTCATAAACGGCCATTGCAATAACATAGTCTTTTTTTTTTACTATATTTTACTAATAATTCGAATAATTCAAACCATTCGAATAATTCAAATAATTCAAACTATTCGGATAATTCAAATAATTCAAACTATTCGAATTGAATACATCGAATAATTCAAACTATTCGAATAATTCGAATAATTCAAACCATTCGAATAAATCGAATAATTCAAACTATTCGAATAATTCAAATCATTCAAACTATTCGAATCGAATAATTCGAATAATTCAAACTATTCGAATAATTCAAATCATTCAAACTATTCAAATAATTCAAACTATTCGAATAATTCAAACTATTCGAATAATTCAAACTATTCGAATATTTCGAATAATTCAAACTATTTGAATATTTCAAACTGTTCGAATAAATCGAATAATTCAAACTATTCGAATAATTCAAATCATTCAAACTATTCGAATAATTCAAATCATTTAAACTATTCAAATAATTCAAACTATTTAAACTATTCGAATAATTCAAACTATTCGAATAATTCAAACTATTCGAATAATTCAAACTATTCAAGCTATCCGAACAATTCGAATAATTCAAACTATTCGAATATTTCGAATAATTCAAACTATTCGAATAAATCGAATAATTTAAACTATTCGAAGAGTTCGACTCGAATAATCGAGTTCGAATCGAATAATTCTAACAATTTGAATTATTCGAATTATTCGATTCGTCTCGAATAATGCATCTGAGCGACTGGGAAGATCGGACGGTGATGAACTCGCCATTGGACTGTCGTGCGGATGACAGATAGCACGTGGATCCAGGGAGCTTTCACCTCGCACAGGAAAATAAGTGAATTAAAAATAAGCAAGTCCGTTCTCCGTTTGCCGGTGAATTTTCACAGTGGGTAAACCCCTTCGTGTATTAGTTTTAACTCGTATATGTACACCGACGTACGTGCATACATATATATTTGTGTAACCCGCTGGCGTATTCCGGCGGTAGCCGACCTATTTAATTTTCCAGGCCGACCTCGATCTATCATAATATTTTTCATGCTCCGCGCTTTCTCGCGTTTTCACGAGTCCGACTCTCGTTAGTGCGAGTGATTCCACGTCCAGCAATTATGCCGTTAGTTGCTTTGTCGAGGCCATTTTATTTACATTCTTTGCCATTGATAAAGCATCCCAAAGTTAGGCATCAACGTATTTTTGGACCATAAAAATTTAGATAAAAAAAAATCTGGGCCAATTGGAGAAATTTGCCGTCCAAAAGTGCACCAAAATTTCAACCCCAAAAAAAAGCTAAAAAGCGACCACGTTTCAAAGAACATACCGGGTTCAAAAAAAATCGATTTTTTTTTTTTTTTAAAGCGAAACGGTGCTGAATGTGCCACCTTTGAAACGCCGTTTGTTGAATTGAAATATCTTCATTTTTAAAAGAGCAGTGAAACTTTTTGTGCGGCGCAGAATCGGGGCGAGTGTAACATTGTTATCGCAAGAGTATACTTATCCGATAAGAGATTCAAAAAATTCGTAAATTCGATAAAATCATCCCGTCACTACAACCAAGATCTCTAGAGATCTCCCGAAGAACGTCTCACTCTTCGTTATTCGTCGTCACGAGGGTCTCTATTGAAATATAATAACACAGAGTACAGCGTTAACCACTCAACGCTTCAACGCGATTTTGTCCATGTCTCAGGAGGTTAACGGAGGAAAAAGTAATATTACTCGCTTCCTTGATCGATGGCGAGGAGAACTTGGTCGTTTTAAACGACTTAAACGACAAAAAAATGACTTAGTTGGTCCAACCAAATACTTACAAGAGCGCCAGAAAATCGACTAGATTATTGGTTACAACTAAGCCAACTAACTAGTTACCTAACTAATTAACTAACTAGTTACCTAACTAACGAACTAACTAGTTACCTAACTAGTTACCTAACTACCTAACTAGTTACCTAACTAACTAACTAGTTACCTAACTACCTAACTAGTTACCTAACTAACTAACTAGTTACTTAACTAGTTACCTAACTAGTTACTTAACTAGTTACCTAACTAGTTACCTAACTAGTTACCTAACTAGTTACCCAACTAGTTACCTAACTAGTTACCCAACTAGTTACCTAACTAGATACCTAACTAGTTACCTAACTCGTTACCTAACTAGTTACTTAACTAGTTACTTAACTAGTTACCTAACTAGTTACCTAACTAGTTACCTAACTAGTTACCCAACTAGTTACCTAACTAGTTACCCAACTAGTTACCTAACTAGATACCTAACTAGTTACCTAACTAGTTACCTAAGTCGTTACCTAACTAGTTAATTAACTAGTTAACGAACTAGTTAACTAACTAGTTAACTACCTAGTTAACTGACTAGTTAACTAACTAGTTAACTACCTAGTTAACTAACTAAATAACTAATCGATCGAACCAATTTCTCGTCTGGCGCTCAGCGCAAACTGTTTGGTTGGACCATAACTAAGTCGTTCTTTCCCTAACTAAGAGTAAATAACAGGGAAACACCCTTGTTACAAGTATACAGGACTGTGTAAACCAATGTGGTACCTACCCATAGGATGGAAACCCCCAAGGCGTGAATTACAATGTCAATGCTAAAGTATACGGAAGAAGGATACTATTCTACGTAACGATACTGTGCTTTCCGTGTTTGTGTTACTGCAAACGGACGCGAGCAACAATCAGTCGCAGAGGGAAGTTGGGAGCAAGGCCGGATAGGTTCTCGTTGGTCTTGCAACGAAGGCGTGTCTGAGACTCGACGGCGCCGCAAGACGCACTGCCAAGCACCCCGAAGCACACTCCAACATCGTAGGTTACGTCCAGATGCGTACACAGCCTCCGATATCCACATGCATAAGACACGCGTGCCAATGACGTATACAAATAGGGGAAAGGGGGGATTATTCGAATACTTTGAACGATTCGAATAATTCGAACTATTCGAATCATTCGAATCGTTCAAGGTATTCGAATAACTCGAAATATTCGAATAGTTTGGACTATTCGAAATATATAATATAATTCAAATATTCGATAGTTCGAATATTTGAATTTACGAATTATTCTAGACGAATAGAATCGAATAATTTGAACTATTCGAATTATTCGAATCGTTCAAAGTATTCGAATACCTCGAACTATTCGAGACGAATAGAATCGAATAATTCGTACTATTCGAATTATTCAAATCGTTCAAAGTATTCGAATAATTCGAACTATTCAAATAGTTGGGACTATTCGAAATATATAATAATTCAAATATTCGATAGTTCGATTATTTGAATTTACCAATTATTTGAGACGAATAGAATCGAATAATTCGAATCGCCTCGAATAATTCGTAAATTCGAATATTCGCACACTCCTGAAATAAAACTATTAATCGAATTGTAGTCAAAGGTGGAATTTTATACTTTTTTCCATTTACTAATATCTTTGAATGATTTTCCCAGACATTTTTTATGCTTAGTATTATCCAATTATTTAACGATATTCAACGATAACGATTGACTTTTTTTTTGTCGTTCAAATTTTTTCATAATTTGGGAGAAATATATTACAAATATATATTACAGATAAATAAAAAGAGTACAACTTTTGAAATACTCAATTTCACTTGACTAATATTCAGTTAATTTGTTAATTTTTCGAACGATGTATTTTCATAATATCTAAAAAAATATTTTAAATTTTACATTTCATTAAAAGGTTGATAATGAAACTTTCTTTTAAAAGTTATGTTGTATTAAAATTTTAATTACTTCAGTAGTGAGCTATGAAAAAAATATTATGATCAAGTTAAATATATGATAGAACGACGTGACTTCTTCATCGAAATCGATCAGTTTAAGAGCAAAACATAATTATTCGAATTATTCAAATAATTCGAACCATTCGAATAATCGTTGTTCTATCATACATTTATTCGAATTATTCGAATTGTTCGAATTATTCGAATATTCAATATATGAGAAAACAACATAACTTATTTATCTAAATCGATCAGTTTGAGAGCAAAAAATAATTATTCGAATTATTCAAATAATTCGAAACATCCGAATTATTCAAATAATTCGAACCATCCGAATTATTCAAATAATTCGAACCATCCGAATTATTCGAATAATTATTTTTTGCTCTTCAAGTGATCGATGTCAATGAAGAAATTATGTTGTTCTATCATATATGTATTCGAATTATTCGAATGGTTCGAATTATTCGAATATTCTATTTGAATTTCGAATCGAATACCACTATTCAATTCGCGATATTCAATATATGAGAAAACAACATAACTTCTTCATTTAAATCGATCAGGTTAAGAGCAAAAAATAATTATTCGAATTATTCAAATAATTCGAACCATTCGAATAATTCGAATAATTCGAAGAATTATTTTTTGCTCTTAAACTAATCGATTTCAACGGAGAAATTATGTTGTTCTATCATATATTTATTTGAATAATTCGAATTATTCGAATGGTTCGAATTATTCGGAGGTTCGAATTATACGAATTATTCGAATGGTTCGAATTATACGAATTATTCGAATGGTTCGAATTATACGAATTATTCGAATGATTCGAATTATTCGAATGGTTCGAATTATACGAATTATTCGAATGGTTCGAATTATACGAATTATTCGAGTATTCGAATCGCTTTGATTCGAGTCCTATTCGCACACTCCTACTTTTATGCGGTAGAAATATATTTTTCTGGTAGAGAAATAAGTGCAATCGAGATTCAAATTCAATTTTTTCGACCCTCGAATCTGAGAAAGAATAAAAATGTCAGCAAAATGCTCGGAACGAGCACGCACATCGACATTCCCTCTTCTTTTGTTCTGGACTTGGAGAAAAACCGTAACGCTGTAAGAAATGCCAATAACCGATGCGTCATTGTTTCGATACTCGATACATTTTAACCTGGTATCCTCCTCGCAGAATGTGGCTCTACCGGAAATCCCTTCGTTCCCTGTTGTTCTTCGTTCGGTAGTGAGAAAAAAAAATATATATATATATATGGGGCATTCCATGTAAAATCGACCACTTTTGAACCCGACCCCTTTCGATTGGGCTGAAAATTTTTGTCTTTTTTCTACCCCATTAAAAACATTTTTCAGGAAATTTTCAAATTTTTTTTACCCAACCCAAAAAAAGTTATGAATTATTAAAAAAAAAAGGCTTTTGTTTTTTCAAATAGCTATAACTTCTCCAAAAATTGACTAATCGGGACGTTTTTTTTTTGAAAATTTTCGTCTTTGAATGTACTTTTCGAAAAAAAATACAAAAAAAATTTAAGATATCAAAGTCTATGAAATTTTTCACTTTTTCGAGAAAAATCATCGTTTTCTCGGAAGGGCATTTTTTATTTTATTTTATTTTTTTTTTTTTAAAACTTCTTTCAATTCCGGAAAGAATGCCGCCCAAACTGGAGTGGGTGGAATTTTCCTTCTATTTTTTTTTATCGATTGAAAGATTGAGAAGAAAAAACAATCGAAAGTGGTAATCCGTGAAAAAATTTTGATTTTTTTTTAAATGGTTAAAGAAGAAATAGAAGACACCTATTTATAATTTTTTTGTATTTTTTTCAAAAACTACATTAAAAAAAAAACAATGAAAAAAATTGCCATCTGAGCCAATTTTTGACCAAGCCACAGGCTTTTGAAAAAGACATCCAACGCATATCATTTTGAATCCGCCATTTTTTAATTTTGGCACGTCTTTGCTTTTTACATTTCTTCTTTGATTGAAAAAAAATTCTTATCATTTATTCTATATTTTTTACGTTTTTTGATGATTTTTTAAAAATTCTAAATTAAATCTGATTTCTACTAAGGACTTCCTGGTTATATAATACGATTAGTAAACATTTATTTAATACTAATTCGAAAACTATTTTATTTTCCTTTGGCGTTTAAAAATTTCACATGTTCTATATTCTTCAGAATTTAATTTAATACTTGAATTCTCTATATTTCAAAAGCCTGTGGCTTGGTCAAAAATGGGCCTATGGCAATTTTCGAGAAGTACATTTAAAGACGAAAATTTTCGAAAAAAAAACGTCCCGATTAGTCAATTTTTGAAGAAGTTATAGCTATTTGAAAAAACAAAAGCCTTTTTTTTTTTAATAATTCATAACTTTTTTTGGGTTGGGTAAAAAAATTTGGAAATTTCCTGAAAAATGTTTTTAATGGGGTAGAAAAAGGACAAAAATTTTCAGCCAAATCGAAAGGGGTCGGGTTCGAAAGTAGACGATTTGACATGGAACGACCCATATATATATATATATATTGATACCGCAGAAGGGAATTCCGCGCGTCAGCGAACCTTCCTGACTCTGTCCCGATGTTCTTATAATGGAAAAAACGATCGCCGGGACAAAATGGAAGTAGAGCCAAACCATGCCACCCTTGATAGTTTCGCATTACAGTCATTCGACGAGAAAAGTTGTCTCCGGATTTCTCTTCCTCTCAATGCGGTGTGGCGAACGTCAAGGATTTACCCGTTCGCCAACCGAGTGAGTTCACGTTGGGTCGTATATCGTGTACAATGCCAATGATCCTTTTTGGCCTCTGACACGACGAACGAGACAGTCGCAAAGAGGGAGAGAGAGAGAGGGGGGGGGTGACTTATTGGCACACGATTATTGGTGGCAATAGTGTCAATAACGAGAAATGCCTTTTCACTCGTACTCGATAAAGTCTTCTCGTTCCTACACACTTTTTTTTCACTCTCTGCCTTTTGAATTCCAGACGTTGCATTTCACTTCAGCGCACATTTGACTTCAACAACGCTGAATGGAACCGCGGGGCTAAATCCGCTCTTTTTAGTACAGCGGCGCCAAAAGTAACGACCGAGGCTTATCCGAACTTAAAATAGAGAATATGAAGTAAAAATAAATAAAATCTTTAGGGGACACCGAAGATAGACTGTTATTATGATTTATTTATTATTTATTTATTTATTTGTTTATTTATTTATTTATTTATTTATTTATTTTTCATTTTATTTTATTTTTTATTATTATTAGCATGATCCATGAATAATAATTCTTCGAATATACCGCAGCTTCTTACTAGATTTTCTTTTCTTCCGGTCAAAGCGATTCTTTTCCTCATCCCGTAAAAAACTCGAGTTTTATAGTGAATTTTTGTTGGGCCTCTCGATTATTCACGACTCTAATCAGTGAGTTCGAGCAATTTACTCTTCCGCGTGGTCGCGAGAGCATCCGCCGGAAATATGAAGCCTCAAACGAAGGATTAAGTGTCAACCTACCCTCAAAAACTTTGCAACACATTTTTCTGAATAATGGAATGAAAAACGAATAATGAGAATCGAGGCAAAAATCGAGCTACGAATTACCTAACTCGTTACCTAACTAGTTACCTAACTCGTTACCTAACTAGTTAACTAACTAGTTACTTAACTAGTTAACTAACTACTTACTCAACTAGTTAACTAACTAGTTAACTAACTAGTTAACTAACTAGTTAACTAACTAACTAGTTACCTAACTAACTATCTAGTTACCCAACTTGTTACCTAACTAGTGACCTAACTAATTAAATAACTAGTTAAATAACCAGTTAACGAACTAGTTAACTAACTAGTTAACTACCTAGTTAACTGACTAGTTAACTACCTAGTTAACTAACTAAATAACTAATTCATAAAAATTTTGATTTTTTGAGAAAATTCGACTTCAGAGGAGGTTTAAAAGAAGGTTTAAAGAAAGTAAATTGAAAAAAAAAAAATTCGCATTTTGACCCAAATTGAATGAGTTCACTAAAATGACTGTAATTTTTTTTCTATATAAGATTTCGAGCTGAACGAACTTGAGCTCATTCTCTTTGTAATCGTTGAAGCTTCAAAACCCCGATTGGTTCGTCTAATTCCAATCATTTTTCGATTTTTGGCAGAATTTTAAAGTTTGACCACTCATTTTTGCAATTTTTCTAAGGCATTTCCATTTTTTTTTGCGATTTTCAAAGTACTCCCACTCTTAAAAAAAAATAGTTATCGGGATGAACCAAATGGCATTTTCCAAGTCTAGTCACAACGTTTGCGTACGAAAAAGAAATTTTGAAATCGGTCGAATTGAAGCAAAGTTACGAGCACTTAAAATTTCGCTAGTTTGAGGTTTTTTTAAATGGGGCCAAAAACGCGCAAAATTTTTTTCTTCATCTTCATCGTTTTCAAACGTTATTTCGATGAGAAAACTAAAAAATGATGGAATGGTTCAGTACAAACATTTTTTCTTGATAAAAATGCTGAAAATAAATAAAATTCATCTCCTTGAATCTTACTTGTCATAATTATCATATGTTTGGAGCATCGTTGCACCGTTTGTTTAAAAAAAAAAAAATTGTTATTAGAAGTTAATGACGCTGCTTTTTGGTTTCCATCCGTCCTTGGACGTCCTCCATTATATCACAACTTCGGGGTATGAAAGTACAATTTAAGTTACTCGAAGAGCCCGGATTGCGTTACAACTCCCTCTCTATCTCTCATTTTCTCTCTTACAACATCTCGCTCACCGACTCTTATCATATTAATGGAAAACTGCTGGGCAAAACGAGAACGACTGGAACTCGTATCTGCGCTACACAAACACGTTCTGGCATGAGGAAAGCTATTTTTTTTTTCATATATATAATAACCATCAGAGACGGAAAGTGAAACGAAAAATGAAATTTCAGAACTCTCGTCTGTGCCGTTGCAATTTTCATTATGATCAAATTTCACCCAGAACCGAGCATTCAACGGAAAAAGGAATAGGAAAGGAATAGTACGCCGGCGCCTAAGGAACTGCTTTCCGCATTGCTCCGGTGCACGGCGGGCAAGCTTCGTTTAGGCGCAACTGCTTTCCCCGTTGCTCTGGTGCACGGCGGGCACGCTTCGTTTAGGCGCAACTGATTTCCCCATTGCTCCGGTGCACGGCGGGCAAGCTTCGTTTAGGCGCAACTGCTTTCCCCATTGCTCCGGTGCACGGCGGGCAAGCTTCGTTTAGGCGCAACTGCTTTCCCCGTTGCTCCGGTGCACGGCGGGCAAGCTTCGTTTAGGCGCAACTGCTTTCCTCATTGCTCCGGTGCACGGCGGGCAAGCTTTGTTTAGGCGCAACTGCTTTCCCCGTTGCTCCGGTGCACGGGGGGCAAGCTTCGTTTAGGCGCAACTGCTTTACCCATTGCTCCGGTGCACGGCGGGCAAGCTTCGTTTAGGCGCAACTGCTTTCCCCGTTGCTCCGGTGCACGGCGGGCAAGCATCGTTTAGGCGCAACTGCTTTCCCCGTTGCTCCGGTGCACGGCGGGCAAGCTTCGTTCAGGCGCAACTGCTTTCCCCATTGCTCTGGTGCACGGCGGGCAAGCTTCGTTTAGGCGCAACTGCTTTTCCCGTTGCTCCGGTGCACGGCGGGCAAGCTTCGTTTAGGCGCAACTGCTTTCCCCATTGCTCCGGTGCACGGCGGGCAAGCTTCGTTTAGGCGCAACTGCTTTCCCCATTGCTCCGGTGCACGGCGGGCAAGCTTCGTTTAGGCGCAACTGCTTTCCCCATTGTTCCGGTGCACGGCGGGCAAGCTTCGTTTAGGCGCGTATGGGCGTGGGGAATCTTCTTTTGTTTTCTTTATTGCGATATCGTTGCAATAATTTATACATTTTTGAAAATTATCAAGATTTTATGTTATTTTATGTATGTATGTATTTATTATTATTATGTATTTATTTTATTGTGTATTTGTTATGTATGTTACGTTATGTTATTTTATAATTCTTATTATTCGATCGAATTCATCGACGAGATGATGGAAAATGGAAATTTTTCGGTACGCCTGGTACGAATTTCCATTTTCCTATTTTATATATCGGGGATAGCCGAAATGGAGAGGAGAATAATCCCAACGACGCATCAACGAGCGAACGAGAATGTACGAAGTCGCGTATATATATTATACATATAAATCGACAACTGGGAAATAAAATGGCGGAATATGAAAAATTTTGAAACGAAGAATTCGCGAGATACGATCTTTTGACAGTGAACGGTTGACACTCTATGCATAGTTGTATAAGCCCCCGAATATGTAACTATGCGCATACATGCAGTGAAAGGTTGACAAAAGTTCAAATAAATCCCGTGGGAGAGCGAGAACTTCCTGTTCCCGGGCGTGTTGTACTGTCGCGGTGAGCTTGACACGTGTCACCAGAATTCCGATGCGTTCTGTGCAATTCAACGACGTGGCGGGCTCACGGTTTGTACATGCGAGAATTTTATTTATCGGTTTCACATGCAAGTGCCGAATCGATCAAGCGCAGTCAATGATGCTCCTCTCTTACACGATCCTTAACAATTTTTTTCTCCCATACGATGTACAGCGGAGCTGGGCAGTACTTGAAGTACTTGCGACATACTTGCAGAACTTAGAAAGTACTTCAAGTATTGTACTTAAATTTTCAAGTACCTGAAAAGTACGTCAATTATTGTACTTAAATTTTAAAGTACTTGCAAAAGTACTTCAAGTATTGTACTTAAATTTTCAAGTACTTAGCCTGTCAAGTACTTGAAGTACGTCAAGTATGAAGTACTTGGAAAGTACTTCAAGTATGTTGAGTATGAAGTACTTAGAAAGTACTTCAAGTATTGTAATTAATTTTTGAAGTGCTCAAAAGGTACTCCAAGTATTGTACTTAAATTTTCAAGTAATTGGCCTGTTAAGTATATTAAGCAAGTACTTCAAGTATGTCAAGTATGACGTACTTACAAAGTACTTCAAGTATGTCGAGTATGAAGTACTTAGATAGTACTTCAAGTATGTCGAGTATGAAGTACTTAGATAGTACTTCAAGTATGTCGAGTATGAAGTACTTAGATAGTACTTCAAGTATGTCGATTATTAAGTACTTAGAAAGTACTTCAAGTATTGTAATTAATTTTTCAAATATTTAAAAAGTACTCCAAGTATTGTACTTGAATTTTCAAGTACTTGGCCTGCCAAGTATGACATGTATGAAGTACTTAGAAAGTACTTCAAGTATTGTAATTAAATTTTCAAGTACTTAAAAAATACTCCAAGTATTGTACTTACAGTTTTTAATACTTTTCTATACTTCAAGTACTTTTTCGAGTACAAGTATCAAGTACTTTTGAACGTGTTTTGCTAACAGTTTCATGCACAAGGCCTTTGAATATGTAATTGAAAATAATATTTCATGACGATGAACGTACTATCCCTCAATGCTATTTTTGAATTATTTTTAATTCTTTGTTTAAATACTTCTGTTCCAATCTGCCTAAGCTTAATCTCGGTGGATTGCGAAAGGTAAAAATATGTTTCGATACAAAAAGTACTCAAATAAAAATCAAATGAGAATAAGATATCAAATGTAAGTAGAACTTACGAGATTTATTTGAAAACTCGAAAAGTACTTGATACTTGGTACTTGATTTTTCAAGTACTTGTACTCCGAGTACTTCAAGTGATAAGTACTTAGTGCCTTAAGTACCGCCGGTACTTGATACTTCAAGTACTTACGGTACTTTGTACTCGAAGTACTTGAAGTACTTTCCGATACTTTGCTCAGCTCTGATTTACATACTTCTGTTCCAATCTGCCTAAATGAGCCAAATTAGGCAGCCTAATTTCAGTGTATTGCACAAGATGAAAATATGTTTTGATACAAAAAGTACTCGAATAAAAATCAAATGAGAATGAGAAATCCATTGTAAGTACTAGAACTTGCGAGATATACCTGAAAACTTTAAAAGTACTTGATACTTGGTACTTAATTTTTCAAGTACTTGTACTTTGAGTACTTTAAATCTTGAGTACTTCAAGTAATAAGTACGTAGTGCTTTAAGTATTGCCAGTACTTAATACTTCAAGTACTTACGGTACAAAGTACTTGAAGTACTCTGTACCCGAAGTACTCTGTACCCGAAGTACTCTGTACCCGAAGTACTCTGTACCCGAAGTACTCTGTACCCGAAGTACTCTGTACTTGAAGTGCTCTGTACTTGAAGTACTCTGTACTTGAAGTGCTCTGTACTTGAAGTACTCCGTACTTGAAGTGCTCTGTACTTGAAGTACTCTGTACTTGAAGTACTCTGTACTTGAAGTACTCTGTACTTGAAGTACTCTGTACTTGAAGTACTCTGTACTTGAAGTACTCTGTACTTGAAGTACTCTGTACTTGAAGTACTCTGTACTTGAAGTACTATGTACTTGAAGTACTCTGTACTTGAAGTACTCTGTACTTGAAGTACTCTGTACTTGAAGTACTCTGTACTTGAAGTACTTTGTACTTGAAGTACTTTGTACTTGAAGTACTTTGTACTTGAAGTACTTTGTACTTGGAGTACTTTGCGCTCGAAGTACTTTGTACTTGAAGTACTTTGCACTTGAAGTACTCTGTACTTGAAGTACTATGTACTTGAAGTACTCTGTACTAGAAGTACTTTGTACTTGAAGTACTTTGTACTTGAAGTACTTTGTACTTGAAGTACTTTGTACTTGAAGTACTTTGTACTAGAAGTACTTTGTACTTGAAGTACTTTGTACTTGAAGTACTATGTACTTGAAGTACTTTGTACTTGAAGTACTTCAAAGTACCTGGGAGTACTTCAAGTACAAAGTACGGTAAGTACTTGAAGTACTTTTCGGTACTTTGCCCACGACCATTGGGGACTTTTGATGGAAGAAGAAGGGGTAGAGGAAATAAAGGACAGTCGCGTTATTCTCCTCTATCTCCCCACGGCTTCAGGGAAATGAAAACCAACGGCAATGTCGAGGACCACCGTGCAATTTTTGCTCCCTCGAGTCTCTGAGATGCAATTAGAGCTCGCGTCACCCGATTCAATGTCCAGGAATTCACTGGTCATACCGCAGCTAGGGGACAAAATTTACACGATGGATTTGTCTCACTATTTTCATTTTGAAAATTATTCTATATTCTCTTACTAAGGATAACAAGCACTTGTGACTCTTCGATAATGTGCCAAAAAAAAAATGAAAAATTTAGAGAGACAAGAAAATCCCATCGATTTCGCTGAATATTGGGTAAAGTGACAAGAGCTTCAAAAAAAAACTCAAAATTTTTTTTTTCCCTTCATTATTGTACTTGATATTGAAAGTCTCAACGAAAGCTCGTGAATCAAAGAGGGACGAAAAAAAAAAAATATTCTCATCGAAAAGCTACTTCACACTTTTCGTTGGGATGTTTCGCCTCTGGTAAATGTGACACCACTGAAAATATTCGGATTTCCACTGACCAAAAGGACGATGGCCAGTGACGCGAAAAAAAAAACATTCGCCCCGTTTGCGAAACACGACAATGAGAGAAAAAAATTCTACACCTATTACAAGCGAGATAATTTGAGTCACTCGAAAACACGAGTTTCAAAATCGTTTTTCAAAATTGACCCAAAGATGCAAAAATCATTTTGGAAAACACTCGCTACGATTCCGCACCACACAAAAAGTTTCACTGCTCTTTTAAAAATGAAGATATTTCAATTCAACAAGTAGCATTTCAAAGGGGACATATTCAGCTTCATTTCGCTTTTTCCGAAAAAAATTTTCGATTTTTTTTTTGAATCCGGTACGCACTTTGAAACATGGTCGTTTTTTGACTTTTCTTTGGCGTTGTAATTTCGGCGCACGATCCTGAACATTTTTTTTAACGATTTTTCGTGTGAAAAACTTGTAGGGGGGAGTGTAAGCTTCAATCTCGTTTTTTTTTAAATTTCGTACGATTTTTTGTCGCAAAAATATTCTTTATTGCACTCGGGACGTAAAAGCCACACTTTACGCACTCGTGCAATCAAATACTATTTTTTCGCAAAAAACGACCATATTTATAGAATGTAGCGTAACTCTAAAACTACTGACTTTTCGTGAAATCACTAAGATGGCAAAAAGTTACATACAATCATTTCGAATTTACTGGAATTTTTTCAGAATTTTTTTGCAAATTTTTTTTTTCGAAGATTTTTCCTGCCAACGAGATATTTTTTTTTTCTCAAACAATGGGGTCTCTTATCCATCAACACGGCTTTTCCATCGAAAAACCTTATCTACACGGCTTTTTCATCGAAAAATCCGTGTAGATGAGGTAAGAGACCCGATTGTTTAGAATAAAAAAATATTCAAAAATAAAAAAATTAATTTTTTTTTATTCTGAAAAAAATTCATTGCATTTAGAATGATTGTGTGCAACTTTTTACTTTCCTAGTGAATTCGCGAAAACCTAGTAGTTTCAAAGTTATGCTACATTTTATAAATGTGGTCGTTTTTCACAAAAAATTGAATATTTTTGCGAAAAAAAAATCGTACGAAACTTATTAAAAAACGAAATTGAATCTCATACTCTCCCCCACAAGTTTCTCACGAGAAAAAGAGTTTGAAAAAATGTTCATGGGTCTTGCGTCCAAATTTCAACGCTAAAAAAAAGTCAAAAAACGACCATGTTTCAAAGAGCGTACCGGGTTAAAAAAAAATCTAAAATTTTTTTGGGAAAACGCAAAATGAAGCTGAATATGTCCTCTTTGAAACGCCGCTTGTTGGATTGAAATATCTTCATTTTTAAAAGAGCAGTGAAACTTTTTGTGCAGCGCGGAATCGCGGCTATCTTCGCAAATGCACGGAAAAGCGTTTTCCCGCTCTTTTTTTAATTTCCAAACTTTTTTCACAGCCGAAGCGTTTATCTGCTGAGTGCGTATAGAGCAAAACGATCCAAGAGAAAACAATGAAAGCAGAGCTCTGACGAAGGATATTCCTTCAAATTGTCTCTGTCTCGACGCACGCGAATCTATTTTTTATTAATCTTTGTTTTTCAGGAGCACGAATTTTCCGGCATATGGGTCGTGAAAATTGCGCCGAGATGCGAACAATTCATTTTAACCTATCGCACGAAGTCCATATGCACACACGCAATATATATATATATATATGACGCTTATCCGTCACTATTCCACCGTGAAATGTGACTAACGAACGGATACTTTCGATTACTCTTTCGCTGATTGGAATACACGCAAGAGTGATTTTTTTTTTTTTTTTTTTTTTTTTTTTTTTAAATAAAACGGAAATTTAAAAATAAAACATGCTACTTCGATCAGCTCAACGCCGCTTTCATCGCGAGATTTGGTAAAAAAGAATGACTGTGAAAAAATGTAAACTCGAATATTCGAATTTACGAATTATTCGAAACGATTCGAATTATTCGAGTCGATTAGTCTAGGAAATATATATGATAGAACAACATAAGTTCTTCTTCGAAATCAATCAGTTTAACTAGAGTAAAAAATAGTGATTCGAATTATTCGAATTATTCGAATTCATCGAATTATTCAAATTATTCGAATTATTCGAATAAAAAGCCATTGCAATAACATCGTCTCTTATTTTTTACTAGTATTTAAGGGTGTGCGAATACTCGATGTTACGAATAATTCGAGACGAATCGAATCGAATTATTTGAATTATTCGAATTATTCGAATAAACAGCCAAGGCAATAACATAGTCTCTTATTTTTTTACTAGTATTTAAGAGTGTGCGAATATTCGAAGTTACGAATAATTCGAGACGAATCGAATCGAATTATTTGAATTATTCGAATTATTCGAATAAACAGCCAAGGCAATAACATAGTCTCTTATTTTTTACTAGTATTTAAGGTCGTGCGAATATTCGAAGTTACGAATAATTCGAGACGAATCGAATCGAATAATTCGAATCGTCTCGAATAATTCGTAGAAATTCGAATATTCGCACACTCCTAAATACTAGTAAAAAATAAGAGACTATGTTATTACAATGGTTGTTTATGATGAAAACCTTAAGAAATAGTTAGAATAGTTTGAGTTATTCGAATAATTCGAAACTCGATTCGAGTGATTCGAATAATTCGAAACTCGATTCGAATTATGCGAGTAATATATTGCAGATAAATAAAAAGAGTATAACTTTTGAAAAACTTAATTACACTTGGTTAATAATCAGTATTTTGAATTTATTTGTTAATTTTTCTAACGATGTATTTTCATATTATCTAAGCAAATATTTTTAATTTTACATTTCTTTAAAAGGTTGGTAATGAAACTTGCTTTCAAAATTTAAGTTTTATTAAAACTTTCATTACTTCAGTAGTGAGCTATAAAAAAAATATTATGATTAAAATATATGATAGAAGAACATAACTTCTTCATCGAAGTCGATCAGTTTGGCAAAAAATAATTATTCGAATTATTCGAATGGTTCGAATAATTCAAATTATCGAATAATTCGAATGGTTCGAATAATTCAAATTATCGAATAATTCGAATGGTTCGAATAATTCAAATTATTCGAATAATTCGAATGGTTCGAATAATTCAAATTGTCGAATAATTCGAATGGTTCGAATAATTCAAATTATCGAATAATTCGAATGGTTCGAATAATTCAAATTATCGAATAATTCGAATGGTTCGAATAATTCAAATTATCGAATAATTCGAATGGTTTGAATAATTCAAATTATCGAATAATTCTAATGGTTCGAATAATTCAAATTATCGAATAATTCGAATGGTTTGAATAATTCAAATTATCGAATAATTCGAATGGTTCGAATAATTCAAATTATCGAATAATTCGAATGGTTCGAATAATTCAAATTATCGAATAATTCGAATGGTTCGAATAATTCAAATTATCGAATAATTCGAATAGTTTGAATAATTCAAATTATCGAATAATTCGAATGGTTCGAATAATTCAAATTATCGAATAATTCGAATGGTTTGAATAATTCAAATTATCGAATAATTCGAAAGGTTAGAATAATTCAAATTATCGAATAATTCGAATGGTTCGAATAATTCAAATTATTCGAATAATTCGAATGGTTCGAATAATTCAAATTATTCGAATAATTCGAATGATTTGAATAATTCAAATGGTTCGAATAATTCGAATATTCGATTCGATTCGAATCCTATTCGCACATCCCCAATAATTTGCATTTCCCAGAAACTAATAATTTCGTACTGCGAATAACCATTTTTCTACGAGAAAAAAAATTAATAATCGTCTCGAGTGTATTTACTCTTACTTCAACGTTGAGTCGACCAAATATAGGGGAAGTCGGGGCAAAATGGCCACGATCCGACGACTAGGGAAAAATAAGGTACCAGGAGCATACTTCCATTATTTAAAAAAAAAATTAAATAATGCAACTACGATTAAAATTTAATTTTGCCAAAAATTTCATTGCAAAAATGCTCGGTCCAAGTATCTCGGATATCAGAATGATGCGAGAAGCGAGGGGAATCGTTTTTACGTTTTTTCTTGTTTAATTGGAATTTAAAAAAAAAAAAAAAATTTTAGGGTCCATTTTGCCCCCCCCCCCCTAGATTTTTTTTTCCTACGCGCAATCCAATCGATTGAAACGGTATTTCAATATAGCTTCGTTGTCTTTTTACAGTGTCCATTTTGCCCCACCCCCCTCCCTCTATTTATGTACGTCCACATCCAACAGCATTGGACACCTCTCGCGGTAAATGGTGAGGAAATTTCCGAAAGGAAAGGAATGAGAAAACGTGACTTTACCTTGGCGAAAACGACTCTAGGGTGAAACAGCACTAAAACCCAGAACGAGAAAGGAATTCTCTCGCGCAAGTTCATTCCCAGGCAAACGCGAGAGAGTGAGTCATATATATGGGGCATTCCATACCAAGTCAACCCGAGTGTGACTCTCGACCTCGCTGATTTAGTTTACGATTTTTTTAATGATTCTTCCAACTCAAAATAGCATTCGAATTTTTTTTCAGATTTTTAAAACCAAATTTGAGTACGTTATGATTTTTTGAACATTTTTTTCGAAAAGCTCGAGGACGGTAATTTAAAAATCTGAAAAAATTCTCAAAAATCGAGGTGGAAGCGAGAGCCTGGACAACATGAATTTTGGGTAAAAAATTTTCATTATTGACACCGAATTTTTGAGAATTTTTTCAAATTTTTAAATCACGTTCCTCGAGGTTTTCGAAAAAAATGTTCAAAAAATCATAACGTACTCAAATTTGGTTTTAAAAATCTGAAAAAAATTCTGAATGCTATTTTCAGTTGGAAGAATCATATAAAAAATCGTAAACGAAATCAGCGAGGTCGAGGGTCACACACGGGTCGACTTGGTACGGAATACCTCATATAGAGATATTAAAGGGAGAGATGGGAAAAGGAAGCAGGAGCGGTATGCTCTCCGCCAGAGAAAATGCGAAAGAGCTTTTTGCATTTGACTTTCCTATCAGGGTCGAGAGGTGGTCATGACAGTGTGCGAGAATGTGGGAAAGATTTGGGAGATGTATGAAAAGCTAACGATCGATCCGAACGACACCTCATTTGTGAACATCGATGACAACCATGCTGGCCATATATTTCTCGAAGAGAGAGAGAGAGAGTGGGCCGAAATTTCGTATCCGAAAGGATTTGATTCGTGAAAGAGACGTTCGCAGCCGGCGTGATGGGGAAGCCTCTATTCTACACATTTTTCTACACAAAAGTTCTTATGCGAATTATTCTACACAAGAGAAGTTGCAAGAATAATAATAATAATAATAATAATAATAATAATAATAATAATAATAATAATAATAATAATAATAATAATAATAATAATAATAATAATAATATCGCAAGAAATATTATTTCTTTCAGTTTTTACAAAAAACTGGTGTAGAATAATATTTCTTGCAACTTCTCTTGTGTAGAATAACATTCCTTGTCACTTTTCTTGTGTAGAATAATTCGTGGAAAAACTTGCGTATAGAAAAATGTGTAGAATAGAAATATGTGTAGAATAATATTTCTTGCAACTTCTCTTGTGTAGAATGACATTCCTTGTCACTTTTCTTATGTAGAATAATTCGTATAAAAACTTTAGTGTAGAAAAATGTGTAGAATAGAAATGTGTGTAGAAATGTATAGAAATATTATTTTACACCAGTTTTTAATAAAAACTGGTGTAGAATAATATTTCTTGCAACTTCTCTTGTGTAGAATAACATTCCTTGTCACTTTTCTTGTGTAGAATAATTCGTGGAGAACTTTTGTGTAGAAAAATGTGTAGAATAGAAACGTGTGTAGAAATGTGAAGAAATATTATTCTACACCAGTTTTTACTAAAAACTGGTGTAGAATTATATTTCTTGCAACTTCTCTTGTGTAGAATAACATGTCTTGTCACTTTTCTTGTGTAGAATAATTCGTGGAGAACTTTTGTGTAGAAAAATGTGTGAAATAGAAATATGTGTAGAAATGTGTAGAATAATATTTCTTGCAACTTCTCTTGTGTAGAATAACATTCCTTGTCACTTTTCTTGTGTAGAATAATTCGTGGAAAAACTTTTGTGTAGAAAAATGTGTAGAATAGAAATGTGTAGAATAATTCGTAGAAAAACTTTGGTGTAGAAAAATGTGTAGAATATAAATATGTAGAATAATATATCTTGCAACTTCTCTTGTGTAGAATAACATTCCTTGTCACTTTTCTTGTGTAGAATAATTCGTGGAAAAACTTTTGTGTAGAAAAATGTGTAGAATAGAAATGTGTAGAATAATTCGTAGAAAAACTTTGGTGTAGAAAAATGTGTAGAATATAAATATGTAGAATAATATATCTTGCAACTTCTCTTGTGTAGAATAACATTCCTTGTCACTTTTCTTGTGTAGAATAATTCGTGGAAAAACTTTTGTGTAGAAAAATGTGTAGAATAGAAATGTGTAGAATAATTCGTAGAAAAACTTTTGTGTAGAAAAATGTGTAGAATATAAATATGTAGAATAATATATCTTGCAACTTCTCTTTTGTAGAATAACATTCCTTGTCACTTTTCTTGTGTAGACTAATTCGTGGAAAAACTTTTGTGTAGAAAAATGTGTAGAATAGAAATGTGTAGAATAATTCGTAGAAAAACTTTTGTGTAGAAAAATGTGTAGAATATAAATATGTAGAATAATATATCTTGCAACTTCTCTTGTGTAGAATAACATTCCTTGTCACTTTTCTTGTGTAGAATAATTCGTGGAAAAACTTTTGTGTAGAAAAATGTGTAGAATAGAAATGTGTGTAGAAATGTGTAGAAATATTATTCTACACCAGTTTTAACTAAAAACCGGTGTAGAATAATATTTCTTGCATCTTCTCTTATGTAGAATAACATTCCTTGCCACTTTTCTTGTGTAGAATAATTCGTGTAGAAACTTTTGTCTCAAAAATATCATGTGTAGAATAAAAATGTGTAGAATAGTCTTCCCCACCGACTTTACAAGTGTCTAACGCACTCTCGACGCTTTAATACAACTAAAACGAGCAGTTTCGGTCCATTGGCGAGTCCGTCACATTCGCTCGAAGAGCAGGAAACACCGGGGGGGGGGGGGAATAGTGAGAGAAATTTCTGTCGTGGACAGTGTTGCAAGTCGGGTCATCGCACCACAAAGGGTTCATCGAAATAGAGTCGGGGCTAGAGAGAGAGTCGTCTCTCCGCGAGATGAGCATCAGGTACAGGAATTGATCGAAGCGAAATGAAAGTAACGTCGAACTGGGATTTAGCCGCATGAGGACGATGAAGCGGAAGTGCTTCCTTCAATCGTACCGTGGCTACAATTCGGTCGAGAGACCACCTTTCGCTCGATCGATTATCATACATCCAGGAACTACCCTGCATTCGTCATTGATCAATCCGTTTTCGAATATTCGAATTACATATTCGAATTATTCGAACCATTCGAATTATTCGAACCATTCGAATTATTCGAACCATTCGAATTATTCGAACCATTCGAATTATTCGAACCACTCGAATTATTCAAACAATTCAAATGATTTAAATTATTCGAATTATTCGAACCATTCGAATTATTCAAACAATTCAAATTATTCGAATTATTCGAACTATTCGAATTATTCATGCATCCAGGAACTACCCTGCATTTGTCATTGATCAATCCGTTTTCGAATTATTCTAATCATTCGAACCATTCGAATTATTCAAACAATTCACATTATACGAATTATTCGAATTATTCGAACTATTCGAACTATTCGAGTTATTCATGCATCCAGGAACTACCCTGCATTCGTCATTGATCAATCCTTTTTCGAATATTCGAATTATTATTCGAATTATTCGAACCATTCGAATTATCCAAACAATTCAAATTATACGAATTATTCGAATTATTCAAACAATTCAAATTAATTAAATTATTCGAATTATTCGAACCATTCGAATTATTCAAACAATTCAAACTATTCGAATTATTCGAACTATTCGAACTATTCGAATTATTCGAACTATTCGAATTATTCGAATTATTCATGCGTCCAGGAACTACCCTGCATTCGTCATTGATCAATCCGTGATCGAATATTCGAATTATTCTAATCATTCGAACCATTCGAATTATTCAAACAATTCAAATTATACGAATTATTCGAATTTTTTCGAACTATTCGAACTATTCGAGTTATTCATGCATCCAGGAACTACCCTGCATTCGTCATTGATCAATCCGTTTTCGAATATTCGAATTATTCGAATTATTCGAACCATTCGAATTATCCAAACAATTCAAATTATACGAATTATTCGAATTATTCAAACAATTCAAATTAATTAAATTATTCGAATTATTCGAACCATTCGAATTATTCAAACAATTCAAATTATTCGAATTATTCGAACTGTTCGAATTATTCGAATTATTCATGCATCCAGGAACTACCCTGCATTCGTCATTGATAAATCCATGATCGAATATTCGAATTATTCGAATCATTCGAACCATTCGAATTATTCAAACAATTCAAATTATTCGAATTATTCGAACCATTCGAATTATCCAAACAATTCAAATTATACGAATTATTCGAACCATTTGAATTATTCAAACAATTCAAATTATTCGATTATTTCGAACCATTCGAATTATTCAAACAATTCAAATTATTCGCATTATTCGAACTATTAGAACCATGCGCTTCATCATTTCTGGATCTACTCCATACAAATTTTCTGGGAAATTTCATTGAAAAGCTGTTCAACGTTTCCATGAAAAACACTGAATTATACGAAATATGGAAACGCGCCCTCGAACTCGACGGTGGAGGTTGTCCTTTGATTTTTTGAACGAGAACATCAACGAGCTCTGTAATACACAAAATACAGGCATCACTCGAGCCCTTGCTCTGGTGAAGTGCACTCGATCCAGCCTCGAGTGATCCGCTGTACATCCCCAATCTCTCGAGCATTGATCCCCCCAACTCTCATAATTCAACCCCCCCCCCGCCATCTCTCATAATTCAACCTGCTCTCGTGTATATAATCTGTGCCTTCGACCATACACAAATTTTTTATTAACATTCCAAATAAATTTTATCCACTTTATGGTACGAATTTGAGCGCAGAGCAATAATTGGCACTGCTTCGCCAGCAAAACTTGGATATCATTTCATGATAAAATACTCGTGGGATGGAAATGCTCGCGATAAATGTTCGGTAATATCCCTCCTTTTTTCGTGTCATTTCACCAGTTTGAACTCATATTATCATATTCGTATCATTGACCCATAATCATACCAAGTTTATCCATTCTGATAGATACGTCTTGATTCTTATCCAAATTAGGGTACGAAACACAATCCTGGAAGGATATAAAAGATTTTTGGGTTACAACGAACCATTGTCAATGGATTATCAATGTATATGAAAACTAGAGATTCCGGTCCATTTACTACCCTTCGGTCAATCATCAGCAATCGGCGTCAACGATAAAAGAACCCGAGGCAATGGTTGCCCCAACCAACCGGTTACTGGAAGCATACAGCTTAGTTATTAATGTTTTAAGCTGACCAATGACGGCTAGAATCTAGGAGGAACATTCTGACTAGGTTCATCGTGTAGAGCGCATCAAGTCAAAAAATTCGCTTTTTTAAAAATTTTTGTACGACAAAAATTGGCCGAGTTATCAATGTTTTCAAAGTTGCCCAATGATGGCTAGAATTTAGGAGAAATGCCGCGTGGTGGGGGTAACGGTGGGCGTGGCGTAAAAACCCCCACCAGCCGCATTTCTCCTAGATTCTAGCCGTCATTGGTCAACTTTAAAAACATTGATAACTCAGCCAATTTTGATCGTACAAAATTTTTAAAAAAAAGCAAATTTTTTGTCTTGATGCGCTCTACACGGGGATACACAATTACATAACCTAGTCAGGTTATCTAATTGTTTAACATTCTGTATACAAACCAGTTGGTTGCCACAATCAGCTCGTTTTTGGATGTCGAATTTTTGAAAAAAGTCCTTTTCACGGGTGAAATGCAAACAAATTGATCGACACATCTCGGGATTAGCGTTAGGACCTTTTATCCTTAGAAATAACACGAAGCTTGGCAAAAGTCTATTGTCGAATGGACCGAGGGTTTACCCAAAAGCCAGGAAAGCTGCCACAGCATGCTCTTCCGCGTGTATACAACCAACGGCGAAACATACCGTCACAAAGTGGTCTCGGTTCCTGCACCCTATATACAAACCCCTTGTCGTGCCTCTGATGTATATTCCTTCCTCTGGCGCACTCACTCCTAACGTGGCTCCCTCAGTCTCTGCGCTTTCGCTACCGCCAATGGTACGATACAGCATCAACCCATCAGGATGACGCTACCTACTAGGTACCTACTAGGTACCGGCAAGAGTAATAGCGAGAGAGTGCGAGAAGGGGAGGACACGAAGGGGGGATCCAAAGTTCGGGCTAGGAAATTGCGTTTGTCAACAACGGTTAATTGCCGTCGGGAATATCGCTCAACTATGAAGTGACTCATAATTAGCCTGATGGAACACTGAGAATTGAATTATTTGCCAGGTACAAACATGTGGACCATGATAGAGAGAGATAGAAAAATGGAGAACGTAGGCCTGATATTCGATACAGTCATTTATTTCCAATCCATCAGGAATACCCCATATCAAAAACCTTTTTTTTTATTCCTCATCGATCGCATTTGTGATAAGTGATACAAAAAAAAGGATCCACAAACAGTTTGAACGACCAACTATTTTATGAAACTATTTCGGTCCTAATGAAGGCGTTTGGATGCGAAGCGAGGGAAAAACATTTGGCGCAAAGTTTACCCTTAATCAGGCTCTCTCCTCCATCCCCGCGCTTTTTCTCAGCATTTCCCTAAAGACTCCGGCACCACTCGTCGTGACGAGCATTCGGATAGAGCAGAGAGAGGCCACGTGTCTGCAACAACCGTGAAAGGAGTGAGATCACTTCCAGAGCTCTAGTTCCAGAGGAACCCTCGGTTCGAAGGATTTAAGTGGACAAACCGAGTTGATCGGGTCAGTTTGTGGTGCCAACGAGTTTGAAGGAGAGATAATCATGCGTGGGCGTAGGTCACCCTCAAAATAGGTGTAACTCGGTGGCCGTCCGAATCTGATGGTGTAGCGCTGACATATTATTTGGAACAGGAATAGAGTCCGAGGGTCGAGCCAGCGGGACCCGTGGGCGAGAATACCGGAGATTCCCGAGGGACCCCCTGTGCGTTATCCCGTAACGTCTCCGACGCCGAGGATCTATCGCCCCATTGACCGCGCTACTCCATTATCGGGTTCGTAACTTGGTAACCCAGGTGTTACATCCACTGCCGTTGCGATTGCGCGATTCTACAGAGTGTCCCAGGGGTGAAGGTCAATACCGTGAGGATAGATTCGTGACTTAATATCTAGTAGAAAAGTCCTTTGCCATTTTTTGATATCTTAAAGCCCTGAATTGTTATCAACGTTTTAAATCAGCCAATGAGATGCGCTCATTGAGATCAGCTGTGACCCCCCACCACGCCTACGGGCGCTACTCATTGGCTGATTCAAAAAAATTAATAACAATTCAGGGTTTCAAGATATCGGAAAGTGGCAAAGGACTTTTCTACTCGATATTACGTCAGGAATCTACCCTCGCGGTATTGACCTTCAACCCTGGGACATCCCGTTCAACGGTGCGAATATCTTCGCCCTGCTCTCCCCACTACTTCTGGACGTTTGGTTCGATGGTCAAGCACAGTTCTTTCGCTTTTTTACACCTACAAAGTTCCTTTCTCCTGGATTTTCGCCTTTTCGTATCGCCCTCTTCTCCGCTCCATTCTCCTTGGGTTCTCTTTCTCTCCCTGTGTCACTTTGTCTTCTTTCCTCGGAAATCAACCCGGTCGCTTTTGTTGGTTTATCGGAAGGCGCAACCCGCGTGTCGGTATACGCTAAGTCGAGCTCGGGAATGTGGCAACGAAAGATTGCAGTGGCTCTCTCTCTCTCTGTGTGTCCCATCTCACACTCCACGCGAGGACTCACTCAGGCTTGGCGGGACTCTGCTACCCCTTAACCCGCCCCCAAACCTACGGGATAAACCAACTTGCGCACACATCGGGGATCACGATTCTACCGGAGCTATTCTTATGGCACCTGACCTCAGCCAAGTGTTTCTTGGCCGATAACACCCTCGCACTCAATGACTCCGAGATGGAATGTCTTTCTGACCTGGCTTTTCAACTCGAATCGATCGTTCCTCCTCGGTCTTTGTTGTGAAAAAAAACACCGTATCGATTCCCAAAGTTTTTTTTCCCCACTATTTTTCCTACTCACATCTCCATGGCCTCTGGATATCCATTTTATCAACAAAACGTTGGAAGGAATTCACAACGACCCCAGAATTCTTTTGCCACAACTTTTTTTTCAGCAAATTCACTCTGCCCCAAGAAATTCGAGTGGGCCTTCAACATTTTTTTTATAGGAAATTCATTAGCCGCTCGTTGCCCCGATAGTGATGGAAAAATGAAAACCCACCGGAGAGAAGCAGCAGGAGTGTATATCACGACAGACCACAGATGACCCCGGTATTGCATCTGATGAAAGACAAATGCGTCCTCTGATTAATGACGAACGCTTCTGTTCCGCGAAGAGAACCGTGCGGATCGCGAAATCATGGTGTCAGAAAAAAATCGATTAACCCTGCGTCGCAATTGGTTTTTATTTTTGACACGCATCGCCATATAGCGAATTGATCTCTCTCTAGTTTGATTGATTGGCGAACCAATTAGTCTGTCTCTATTAACCTTATCGGAGCATCCGAGCGATTAATCTTTTTTTTTTTTTTTTTTTGGGATGAAGGGAAGCTTCATTCAGCGGGCATTATTCGCAAGGCCTTCGCGATAAATCAGAAAACTGAGGAAAATTCAAACTCGCGTTAAAAGTTGTCCAGAAATGTTAGGAAAATTGGAGATCACTGATGTCAACTTGTACATCGATTGCAACCAAAACTACTTGAAAATTCGAGTACGGTACTTGAAGTACTTTTTAAGTACTTGAAAATTTAAGTACAATATTTGAAATACTTTTTAAGTAATTGAAAATTAGAGTACAATCCTTGAAGTACTTTTTTAAGTGCTTGAAAATTTAAGTACAATACCTGAAGTGCTTTTTACGTACTTGAAAATTTAAGTACAAAATTTGAAGTACTTGAAAGTACTTCAAAGTAGTAAGTTCAAGTACTTTATAAGTACTTGAAAATTCAAGTACAATACTTAAAGTACCTTTTTAAATAGTTGAAAATTTTAGTACAGTACTTTTTGAATGAAGTACTTTTGAAGTATTTAAACTTTAAGTACAATAATTGAAGTACCTTATTCAAATTATACTTTTGAAGTACCTTTGAAAATTTAAGTACAATACTCGAAGTACCTTTTTGAAAACACGAAAATTTGAGTACTATACTTGAAGTACTTTTTAAGTACTTGAAAATTTAAGTACAAAACTTGAAGTACTTGAAAGTACTTCAAAGTAGTAAGTTCGAGTACTTTATAAGTACTTGAAAATTCAAGTACAATACTTAAAGTACCTTTTTAAATAGTTGAACATTTTAGTATAGTACTTTTTGAATGAAGTACTTTTTAAGTATTGAAACTTTAAGTACAATAATTGAAGTACCTTATTCAAATTGTACTTTTGAAGTACCTTTGAAAATTTAAGTACAATACTCGAAGTACCTTTTTGAATACATGAAAATTTGAGTACTATACTTGAAGTAATTTTTAAGTACTTGAAAATTTAAGTACAATACTTGAAGTACTTTTTAAGTACTTGGAAATTTAAGTACGATACTTGAAGTACCTTTTTAAGTACTTGAAAATTTAAGTATAGTGCTTGAAGTACTTTTTAAGTACTTGAAAAATTAAGTACAGGTCTTGAAATACCTTTTTAAGTACTTGAAAATTTAAGTATTTAATTTACAATACTTGAAGTACTTTTTAAGTACTTGAAAATTTAAGTACAATACTTGTAGTACCTTTTTAAGTACCTGAAAATTTAAGTATAGTACTTAAAGTACTTTTCAAGTACTTGAAAATTTAAGTACACTTGAAGTACTTTTTAAGTACTTGAATGTTTAAGTACAATACTTGAAGTACTTTTTAAGTACTTGAAAATTTAAGTACAATTCTTGAAGTACATTTTAAGTACTTGAAAATTTAAGTACAATACTTGTAGTACCTTTTTAAGTACCTGAAAATTTAAGTATAGTACTTGAAGTACTTTTCAAGTACTTGAAAATTTAAGTATAATAATTGATGTACTTTTTAAGTACTTGAAAATTTAAGTATACTTGAAGTACTTTTTAAGTACTTAAATGTTTAAGTACAATACTTGAAGTACTTTTTAAGTACTTGAAAATTTAAGTATACTTGAAGTACTTTTTGAGTACTTGAATGTTTAAGCACAATAATTGAAGTACTTTTCAAGTACTTAAAAATTAAAGTACAATAATTTTAGTACTTTTTAAGTACTTGAAAAATTAAGTACAATACTTGACGTACTTTTTAAGTACTTTAAGTACATCGGAAGTACCGGATACTTCAAGTACTGCCCAGTACTGTGAGATTTTCTTTTGTATCGATTTGAATGCTTTGGACTGAAGGATTTCGTGCAATCCAAAGTATTTTAATATTAAAAGGTTGAGAATTGTTTTTTAAACTTGGAAAATCTATGAGAGAGCGAGAGAGACTCTTAATCCGGAATATTGCATTTATATTCATACTGGAAGTTTGCAAAAGAGAATTCGTGCAAGAAAATGGGAGAAAAGTGGCGAGAGAGAGAGAGAGAGAACACGGATTCGGTATAAGTGTGTGTTCATCGTTGATGCCAAGGTTGAAGGTGTGTAAGGTCGTTGAAATCAGAATATATATGTTCCCCGTGGGTATCACGCCCAGAGGAATTCCCTGAATGAGATAACACGATAATATATCGAATTCTTACCTGCGCAATGTAAAATACCACCGTCCCGTCAGTGGGTTACAAAGTCCTGATATATCATTCGAGACGCGAACCAGTTTTATTGGATTCGCTCTCCTGCGTTTTCCTCCTCAGCCTCTTTCCTGTTATAACATTTTTAGTAAGCCTCGTAACTCGGCACACGAAAGATTTAAAATTGACGATAACGGAAAACCAGTGAGAAATTAAAATCAATGTAAAAATCAATGTAAGATTACACTGATCTCGCCATAACTGAGCAGTGTCGCCATTTTGTGGGTGACAACATGGTAAAAGGTTACTGCACTTCAAGTTTCAAAAGTTTTTTCGCATATTTAGGGCTCTGGCATTTTTTTCTCAGCCAGAAATACACTGGACTCTCGGTTTAGTGCCACCCGGTTCAACGCGCCAATATCGCGGTTCCGCGCCGTGCAAAAAATTCCACAGCTCATTTGACAATGAAGGTATCTCAATTCAACAAGTTGCGTTTTGAGGAGGACACATTCAGCTTCATTTCGCTCTTTCCAAAAAAATTTTTCGATTTTTTTTCAATTTTTTTTTTTAATCTCGAAAAAAAACGTATACAGTTACAAAAAGTATTATTATTATTATTATTATTATTATTATTATTATTATTATTATTATTATTATTATTATTATTATTATTATTATTATTATTATTATTATTATTATTATTATTATTATTATTATTATTATTATTATTATTATTATTATTATTATTATTATTATTATTATTATTATTATTATTATTATTATTATTATTATTATTATTATTATATTCGACTACGTTGCAAATGATATTTAAAAAAAAATCAAATTGGCGCTAATCGGGTCCGGAAAGGGGTCGTGATATACAGCGAGACGCTGAATCGTTTCAAAACAATATCTTATAAACAAAAATGAGCGAGTATAAAAAGTTGTGCATTAGCATTTTTCAGCGATATTCAAATCATATTTTGGAGTTCTTCTTGGCCTTTGTGCCATAAAGCTCTGTGTCCTCGCCACGAAACGTTAAGCGCTCGGGCATATAAAAACAAAGTTAACCTGTGCATTACCGTGACAAGAGGGTTGCGGCCTAAATGTAGAGCCGCTGAGAAAAGTCAGAGAGAGAGAGAGAGAGAGAGAGAGGGGGGGGGAGAGAGAGAGAGAGAGAGAGAGAGAGAGAGAGAGAGAGAGAGAGAGAGAGAGAGAGAGAGAGAGAGAGAGAGAGAGAGAGAGAGAGAGAGAGAGAGAGAGAGAGAGAGAGAGAGAGAGAGAGAGAGAGAGAGAGAGAGGTTTGGACGCTTAAACTTGGTGCAAGGCATTATGCATGTGTCCTTTCACTTTGGCCACTCTCACAGGTCTGAACTGAGAAATAGAATAAAATTATAATGCATGTTCCGCTCGGACAGGTTCAAACGTGGCTGCGCTAACTTTCTGCCCCGTGCGACCCTCTCTCGTCACTCTCTGCCTCCACCGTGTAATCTTTTTAAGTTCAAACGAAGACAAAAAGACGAGAGTTAAACGTGCAAATTTTACATTTCCTTATGATTGCAAAATTTTTGCAGGTGGATGACCGCAACATCGTATGAAAAACATACCCAAAAGGTTCGTAATGAGAAAGAGCTTTTAGTGACCCATTGAGAAACCTCGCGCGGCAGCTTTTTTTTTTTTTTTTTAATTATTTATTATATTTTTTAGGGGTATGCAAGTATTCGAACTTACGAATTATTCGAGACGAATCGAATTATTCTAATCGAGTTTCAAATCGAATATTTCGAATTATTCGAATAGTTCGAATTATTCGAATAGTTCTATTTATTCGAATAGTTCGAATTATTCGAATAGTGCGAATTATTCGAATAGTTCGATTTATTCGAATAGCTCGAATTGTTCGAATAGCTTGATTTGTTCGAATTATTCGAATAGTTCGATTTATTCGAATAGCTCGAATTGTTCGAATAGCTTGATTTGTTCGAATTGTTCGAATAGTACAAATTATACGAATAGTTCGAATTATTCGAATAATCCGAAACTCGATTCGAATCATTCGATTTGATTCGTCTTGAATAATTCGTAAATTCGAATAATTCGAATAGATATTTTTCGCTCTTCAACTCATTGAAGACTGAACAGTTAAATAATATTTACTTCAAAGTGCCAACTAAATACATTTCTATACTTTCTAAATACATATCGAATTATTCGAATGGTTTGAATAATTCAAGTGGTTCGAATAATTCGAATTTTTTTTTGCTCTTCAACTGATGGTAACAGTTAAAAAATATTTACTCAAAAGTGCCAACTAAATACATTCGTTTACTTCCTAATTACATATCGAACTATTCGAGTTATTCGAATGGTTCGAATCATTCAAGTGGTTCGAATATTTCGACAGAGTTATTCGAATTATTCGAATAATTATTTTTTGCTCCTTAACTGATTGTAACAGTTAAAAAATATTTACTTAAAAGTGCCAACTAAATGCATTTCTTTACTTTCTAAATACATATCGAATTCTTCGAATTATTCGAATAATTCGAATTGTTCGAATAATTCAAATTATTCGAATAATTCGAATAATTCGAGTGGTTCGAATAATTCAAATTATTCGAATAATTCGAGTGGTTCGAATAATTCAAATTATTCGAATAATTCGAGTGGTTCGAATAATTCGAATATTCGATTCGAATTTCGTATCGAATATCACTATTCAATTCGATTCGATTCGACTCAGTTATCGACTGTCAAGATATTTGCAAAAAGATACATTTGATATTGGGAGAAAAGCGCGAGAAAAAAAAATGAACCGCACGTCTAAAAAAAAATCGTGCATGTAGGATTGCGCGGTACTGTTTGCACAAATCAGGAAAGCCTCTGTACAGCGCATACATACGCACATACAGCGTTAGACAAAACATATTATGTATACAGCGACTGTCGGCGCGACTATCGAATTCAATCGCGAATCAAGTATGCACTCTACTTGATGAATTTGTGATCGAGAGGTAAAAAAGAAGGACGGACTATTGTCCAGATTCGAGGCATACGAATACCCATATATAATATATGAGATGTTCCTGATCAAACCGATTTTCAAGAAACATTTCCAGACAGAAATGTGAAGTTGAGTATGGCGAGATCAATTATTTTTTAACAGTTAATAAACTAAACAAATATTTTTTTTAATTTAATTAATTATTTTGGTCCAAATAAAATGTTTCTCAACGACTAACAAATTTTTTTACAGTTAAAGAATATACAAGTAAAAGTGCCAAATGCATGGTGTTGAGCAACTAGATACTTGACTTCACCGTGTAGAGCGCGTCAAGACGAAGAATTAGCTTTTTTTAAAAATTTTGTACGACAAAAATTGGCTTAGTTATTAATGTTTAAAGCTGAGACCAATCGCGGCTAGAATCTGGGAGAGATGCTATTGGTGAGCCGCCTGGTGGGGGTAACGGTGGGCGTGGCCAGAGGCATTTCTCCTAGATTCCAGCCGTCATTGGTCAACATTAAAAACAGTAATAACTAAGCCAATTTTTATCGTAGAAAATTTTTAAAAAAAGCTATTTTTTGTCTTGGCGCGCTCTACACGGCGAACTTAGTCAGGTTATCAAGTTGCTTAACATCCTAAAATGTTTTTTCAGTATTCCGATAAATCGGATGAAGCAGAGGTCGAAGATTGACCGTTCTGCCAGGAATGCCTCATACACGTGTATGTCGACACAAAAAGGGGGGATGTTCGTGAGTCGGGGAAACACAATAAATACGATAAATATCGATTGAATCTATCGGTTCGACCGGACAAGCGGAGGCTGTCCGTCCCATTCCATAGCTGCGCTAAAACACGCGTTTGTGTCCGTGTCTTCGTACGTGCGTGTCAATAAAAGCATACATATCACAATTACAATCGAGGCTTGATTTCTCAATACGATATATGCGTCATCGCAACCGGGATTCGAGCTGGGAAACCGTTTTTCGGGTCAAATCTGACTAAAATGGTTTTTGGGACTTTTAAGGACGATCCGTTGAAAATTCAACATCGCAAATAGCATATTCATGTTGCCCGGGAAATTTCCGATCCAAAACACACGCTATGAACCTCTGAACGACGAAAAAAAAATTTGACCTTCAACCAAGGTCATTGATCACTCAAAGTCATGCGGGTCAAAAATCATCATTTTTTTCTTCTGTTCGACTTTATCGACATTGTCTTCAGTTTATTGTCAAAATTATGCGCCCACAACGAAAAAGAAGAGCATTTTTAAAAAATTTTTTAAGTCCTCTGCCCTCAATTTTTGGCAATTTTAAAAATTTTCTAGCGCCGCTAAAATTCAAGATAAATGTGTGTATGTGTGATGAAGCTTTATTCAAGCCGGAGTGACGTATCGCAAAACTCTGCCAGAGGATTTTCCGCTCGTCCTTGTCCGAGATGAGTTCACGAGCGACTATTCTCTTGCCTTGGTTATCCGTCGGAAACAGACCATTATTTATTAATCAAATTTCAGTATAATAAAATATAAAATGTGTGCAAAGGTGTTTTCTCTGCGGAGGATTTGTGGATAAGCCGATGAACGAATAAGACAACGAAAAAGAGCGACGTACGCGTTTGGTGCAATGATTAACGTAGTAGTCTACTACGTTACGAATAATTCGTAAATTCGAATATTCGCACTCCCCTATTTAATAGTAGTTTAATAGTAGTTTAATAGTTTAATGACTATTAAATAGGGGAGTGCGAATATTCGAATTTACAAATTATTCGAACAATTCGAATAGTTCGAATTTACGAATTATTCGAACAATTCGAGTCATTCGAATTTACGAATTATTCGAACAATTCGAGTAATTCGAATTCACGAATTATTCAAACAATTCGAATAATTCGAATTTACGAATTATTCGAACAATTCGAGTAATTCGAATTTACGAATTATTCAAATAATTCGAATTTACGAACAATTCGAATAATTCGAATAGCCCGAATGGTTCTAACAATTCGAATTGTTCGAATAATTCGTAAATTTGAATAGCCCGAATGGTTCTAACAATTCGAATTGTTCGAATAATTCGTAAATTTGAATATTCGCACTCCCCTATTTAATAGTAGTTTAATAGTAGCTTATTGGTTTAATGACTATTAAATAGGGGAGTGTGAATATTCGAATTTATGAATTATGCGAGCAATTCGAATAATTCGAATTTACGAGCAATTCGAATAATTCGAATAGCCCGAATGGTTCTAACAATTCGAATGGTTCGAATAATTCGTAAATTTGAATATTCGCACTCCCTCATTTAATAGTAGTTTAATAGTAGTTTAATAGTTTAATGACTATTAAATAGGGGAGCGTGAATATTCGAATTTACGAGTTATGCGAACAATTCGAATAATTCAAATAGCCCGAATAATTCGAAAAAATCGAATGGCCTGAATGGTTCTAACAATTCGAATGGTTCGAATAATTCGAACAATTCAAACAATTCACTTGGTTCGAATAATTCGTAAATTCGAATTTAGGAATTATTCGAACAATTCGAATAATTCGAATTTACGAATAATTCGAACAATTCGAATAATTCGAATAGCTCTAACAATTCGAATGGTTCGAATAATTCGAACAATTCGATTGGTTCGAATAATTCGTAAATTTGAATATTCGCACTCCCCTATTAAATAGTAGTTTAATAGTTTAATGACTATTAAATAGGGGAGTGTGAATATTCGAATTTACGAATTATTCGAACAATTCGAATGGCCCGAATGGTTCTAAAAACTCGAATGGTCCGAATAATTCGAATAATTCAAACAATTCGATTGGTTCGAATTTACGAATTATTCGAACAATTCGAATAATTCGAATTTACGAATTATTTGAACAATTCGAATTTACGAACTATTCGAACAATTCGAATAATTCGAATTTACGAACTATTCGAACAATTCGAATAATTCGAATGGCCCAAATAATTCGAACAATTCGAATAATTCGAATGGCCCGAATGATTCGAACAATTCGAATGGTTCGAATCATTCGAACAATTCGAATGGTTCAAATAATTCGAACAATTCGAATGGTTCAAATAATTCGAATAATTCGAACAATTCGAATGGTTCGAATGATTCGACTAGTACCTTAATGAGACAAACTGTATGGAAAATCTTTGCTGTACGATCAACGAGGCGAAAATCGAGTGGGATGTATAATAAAAGCGTGTATGGCAAAAGTTCCGGACAGAGTGCATCAAGAAGCCATTCCCAAGGGAACGTGTCCGCGTGTACATACGTTAGTCAGTCAGATTGCATCGAGCATCGAGAAAACGTGTGTCGATCGAAAAGTAGATCATTCTGGGGGCTGCACTCTTCCAGACGGATGTCCGCATGCCGATCACGTAGTTCGCAAAATCTCTACAGATAGAGCGAGAGTGTGTTCCTGGGAAAAAGGGGAAAAAAAAAGGAAATAAGAAAGAGAGATTCGAACGAGAATTCGTACAAGATTCTGAAGAGCATCCCGACTCTTGTCCTGGGAATGTTCCTCGAGCGTGGACAGGCGATTTTCAGTGATAGTTCAGAACGAGGATGGCTCTGATAGCTTTCTTCACCGATCGTCGCGTTAGCCATCAATTCAAAATCGTTGTCACACCTATATAAGATGCTTGCGGTGTCCATTTGACCTCTGGCTTTATTTACAAAGCTTTGTGGAAGTTCCCCAATTTTTACAGATTTTTGGCAACAATCTTCCGGCTAATAAAGTGTTGCGGTAGCGACTTCGATGGCCTCCGAACGCTCATACGCGAAGAACCTTCCTCGTATACTGGGTTTCCCAGGGTTGAAGGTCAATAGCGTGAGGGTAGATTCCTGACGTAATTTCGAGTAGAAAAGTCCTTTGCCACTTTCTGATATTTTGAAGCCCTGAATTGTTATTCATTTTTTCGGATTAGCCAATGAGATGCACCCGTACGCATGGTGGGGGTCACAGCTGATCTCAATGAGTGCATCTCATTGGCCGATTTAAAACGTTCATCACAATTCAGGGGTTTAAAATATCAAAAAATGGCAAAGGACTTTTCTACTAGATATTACGTCACGAATCTACTATCACAGTATTGCCCTTCATTTCTGGGATATATAGCCCTATATAGATATATAGGTATAGATAGGTGTAGATATAGGTACAGATGCTAATAACAAAATTGTGCATAGCTCTTTAATAACTTTCAGTCGTCCCTTAGACTTTCTTGATGAATACCAGAATTTCATGAAAATAATAACTCCTTTATTGATCATGTGTTTGCATGTTCTTACATGTTCTCACATGCTTTACTTAGAGCCTAAACCTATATGGGTCATTCCATGTCGAATCGACGTGTAGTTGGAATCGACCCCTATCATTTTCGATGAAATTTGATCAGGAGTTTTTTTTTATCATGAAACAAAGTTCTACCAAAGGAAAAAAAAATGTTTTTTTTCTAAAGTTATGCAAAATATAAAATTTCACTATTTTTTTTATTTTTTTTAATCTCTTGAAAACTATTACAGTTACGAAAAAATCGTTCTGGGTTCGTCTTAAAGAATACACTTGGGGCTATGAAAAAAAAATATTCAAAAAAAAAATTTTGAAAAATGATGAATTTGGAGAATTTTTTAAAATCGTGAAAATCCACGATCGACCTTAAATTTTTGGTTCAATTTTTTAAATACTTTTAATTTTTAAATTGATCTTAAAATATCCTGAAATTTTCAGAATTGCGTTTTCTTTTTTTAAAAAATATTAATTTTTGAATTTTTGAGAATTTTTTTTTTTTACCTCTTAGTCAAGTTAAGTTGAGCATTCAAGCAATTTCGAGCAGCAAAAATTTAAATTAATGACATAACAATGCAAAAACCAAAGCATAACTGAATTTACATTTTTATATTTTATTTATTTCAATTATTGTGTGTGCGTTAAAAAGAAGCCAAAATATACAGCATCGACGGTCCATTATCGATCTAGTGCGAGAAAGAGCGCTCTATTTCCTCTAACGGAAGCGAGAGAGAAAGAACGATTGCCCCAAATCGTAGGCCGGTGCCAACGAGTTGGGGTAATCCTAGTCAAATTTCAAAAAAGTCAAAAATCCTTCCGGCCTTGAAAAAAGTAATTTGTGAGTTCTAAAATCAAACTTATTCCGAAAAAAATTGATTGATCTTTTCCGAATCTTTCAATGTAAACGTAAAACTGTTTGTTCCGTTGATTTCAGAACTAAAAAATACAAATTTCCATGAAAAAAAAAATTTGACCTTGAAATCACCTTGAAGGTCATCATCAAGGTCACTACTAAATGCGCCTTGTTAAAATTAACAACTTTGCCCGTTACGAAATAATTTGAATAGCTTCTATTCCCAAAGGTATCCACACCTTGACCTTAGAGGACCTTCAAGGTCAAAATGTACCTGTGACCCAAGTACGTATTTGAACGAAAATTTTCCGCTCTAACGATTACCGATGTCAAAAAAGGGGGTTTCCGATTTTTAAAAAAGTTGACCTTGAAATAACCTTGAAGGTAATCGTCAAGGTCAGTATTAAGGTCACCATTGAATTCCTCGTCAAAAGTTACTACGCGAATGACCTTGACCTTTTTGAAAAATATCTTAGCTCAGGAAATATTCAACCGTTCCGTTACTTTTGTGACACCCTGTATATTATTTTATTCCCAACCCCGCGAAAACATACTAAACTCTAAAAATACAGTTGCGAAACGGAACCGGTGACGACATCTGGAAATTGTAGTAGTAGCTCGTCCGAATAGCGTAAATCGACCGGTGAATGGACCCCCCCCAGCGAATGAATCTTCATGAATGAAACAATTTTGCTGCGAAACGGAACCGGTTTCGCCATCTAGAAATCGAAGTAGAAGCTCGTTCGACTGGCGCAACTCACTCGCTAATTGATCGGCTGATACATGAGTGCGAGAGAGATAGCTAAAACTTTCGAACAAGTTTTTCTCGAAAATGAGCAACATTTGGGGCAAAATAAAAGTTTCAGGCTCTCAGTATATTAAGCAGGGTCTAAAACTTTGATTTTTTTTAAATTTAACATTTACGAGAAAGGCTCCTTTGAAAAATTGTCGGTAAGACAGATCTTTCACATCCTCCTAACCTCACTTTTTTTGCAACAGCTGACGAAGCGAATTGTTCAAGTTGGAATTTCTTGGATAAACAAACATTAATATGGCGACGAAAGAACGCAACAAAAGGGAAACAACAATGTCTGGGAAACAGAAAAGAATATCGAATCATCGGGCTTTGTTCAAGCCGAGAACGAAAAATGACGACGATGCCGAATTGACGTATCGAATGATCGTCACAGCACGAAAAACTGGACAATTGAATTTATCGTCGAGAGGTTTGGCCACAGGTACGTCTTTTTAGGACTAATTTTCCTATTGCCCGAGATAATCCGTAAAAATACTGAAAAAAAACTCATAGCTGCATTAACAATTTCCTACTTAACCTCACTTTTTGGCTAAAATATCCGTTTTTTTTAGTGCATATAAATATCTGGTTACATGTCAAAATAACACTGCGACAAAATAACCGGACAAAATAACATGCGACAAAATAACATTCGACAAAATAACATGAAGACAAAATAACATTCGACAAAATAACACGAAAACAAAAAACGGTTACATGTCGCAATAACACTGCGACAAAATAACATGCGACACAAAAATTGTTTGTGTTATTTTGTCGAATGTTATTTCGTCCGCTTATTTTGTCGTGTTATTTTGTCTTCGAGTTATTTTGACGTGAAACCAAACATCCGACGACGATGTAACTGTGAAAATTTCAGTGCCCAACAAAGTCTGGACGATAAACGATCTGACGAAGGAGGAAATCGAAGAATTGAGAGTAAACATTGACTTCGAAGATAAAAAGGATTCTTGGTGGGAACAAGAACCCTTAAAAATCCTGAATTTAAGCGCCAACAGTCTGACTCGCATTGATCAAAAAATAAAATATCTCCCGGAACTTACGGAGGCGGATGTTCGTAAAAATTCATGATTTTGACGATAGATCGTACTTGCGGAGAGTCGGATTGTTGACGTTTTTTCTTTCGACAGTTCTCCGACAATCTATTGGAGACGCTTCCTCCGGAAATCAAAAATTTGGGCCAATTGAGAAAGTTGAATCTATCGCGCAACAAACTGAATGAGATCAACGATGATTTTTACAAGTTGTCCGAATTGCGGCATCTCGATCTTTCGAACAACCGACTCAACAAAATCGATGCTGCGATCGGCGATTTGATCATGCTCGAATATTTGGTTGGTAGATTATTTGGGTAGAAATTGGATAGGAAGAGGGGGAAAAAAAAAAAAAAAAAAAAAGTAATCAAAATCCATGTTTCGGCAATTTAGAATCTGTCTTTCAATGACCTGACTCTTTTGCCTGTTGGAATGGGATATCTGGTACGACTGATCTATCTTGATTTAAGTCACAATAATCTGCAGGAATTGCCACCTGATATCATGAGCATGAGAGGTGCGTTTTGTCTATGTTTTAACACTGTAACGTATTTTCCTGAACTTTCATAGAAAAGGGTTGGACTTGATGATTTCTATGCTATGAAAAAACTAATGATTCTGGTTCTAACACAGCCGAGTAATTGAACTGTATAATATTACCGAGCCGGATCAACGTTGCCAGAATGGGTCTGTGGAAGAAAAAACGTGGATTTATCGGGGTTGCAAATAGCGCATTACTTTTTTTAATGCATTTACATTTTCAATAACCATTAACTATTATTGATTAATTGAAATAATTTCCATTGACTGTTTAATGTTAATGGTTAATGGAAGTTGTTTCGATTAATCATTAAATGTTAATGGTTAATGGAAATTATTTCCATTCGAATATAAGAGTTAATGTTTAATGAAAATTATCTCCATTAACCATTAAATGTTGACAGTCAATGGAAATAATTTCCATTAGCCACTAACATTTATTGATTAATGGAAATAATTTTCATTAACCGTCAACGAGTAATAGTTAATGGAGATAATTTTCATTAACCATTAACTCTTATTGATAATTGAAAATAACTTCCATTAACCATTGACATTTATTGATTAATGGAAATTATTTCCATTAATCATGTAATGTTATTGGTTAGTCGAAATTATTTCCATTAACCATTAACATTTAATGGTTAATGAAAATAATTTCCATTAGTCATCAAATTTTAATGGTTAATGAAAATAATTTCCATTAACCATTAAATTTTAATGGTTAATGGAACTTATTTCCATTAATATGAAAGAATTAATGTTTAATGAAAATTATCTCCATTAACCATTTAATGTTAACAGTCAATGAAAATAATTTCCATTAGCCACTAACATTAAATGATTAATGGAAATTATTTTCATTAACCATCAACAAGTAATGGTTAATGGAGATAATTTTCCTTAACCATTGATAATTGAAAGTAACTTCTATTAACCGTTAACATTTAGTAATTAATGGAAATAATTTTCATTAACCATCAACAAGTAATGGTTAATGGAGATAATTTTCTTTGACCATTAACTCTTATTGATAATTGAAAATAACTTACATAAACCATTAACATTTATTGATTAATGGAAATTATTACCATTAATCATGTAATGTTATTGGTTAGTGGAAATTTTAATGGTTGATGAAAATAATTTCCATTAACCATTAAATGTTAATGGTTAATGGAACTTATTTCCATTAATATGAAAGAGTTAATGTTGAATGAAAATTATCTCCATTAATCATTTAATGTTAACAGTCAATGGAAATAATTTCCATTAGCCACTAACATTAAATGATTCATGGAAATTATTAAAATTAACCATAATGCAAATGGTTAACGGTGCTAATTTTCATTAACCATTAACTCTTATTGATAATTGAAAATAACTTCCATTAACCATTAACATTTATTGATTAATGGAAATTATTTCCATCAATCATGTAATGTTATTGGTTAGTGGAAATTATTTCCATTAACCATTAATATTTAATGGGTAATGGAAATCATTTCTATTAGCCATCAAATTTTAATGGTTAATGAAAATAATTTCCATTAGCCATTAAATGTTAATGGTTAATGAAACTAATTTCCATTAACTATTAAATGTTAGTGGTTAATGGAACTTATTTCCATTAATATGAAAGAGTTAATGTTTAATGAAAATTATCTCCATTACACATTTAATGTTAACAGTCAATGGAAATAATTTCCATTAGCCACTAACATTAAATGACTCATGGAAATTATTTTCGTTAACCATCAACAAGTAATGCTTAATGGAGATAATTTTCGTTAACCATGAACTCTTATTGATAATTGAAAATAACTTCCATTAACCATTAACATTTATTGATTAATGGAAATAATTTTCATTAACCATCAACAAGTAATCGTTAATGGAGATAATTTTCATTAACCATTAACTCTTATTGATAATTGAAAATAAATTCCATTAACCATTAAAATTTATTGATTAATGGAAATTATTTCCATTAACCATTAACATTAAATGGTTAATGGAAATTATTTCCATTAACCATCAACAAGTAATGGTTAATGGAGATAATTCTCATTAACATGAACTCTTATTGATAATTGAAAATAAATTCCATTAACCATTAACATTTATTGATTAATGGAAATTATTTTCATTAACCATTAACATTAAATGGTTAATGCAAATAATTTCCATTAGCCACTAACATTAAATGATTTCCATTAGCCATCAAATTTTAATGGTTAATGAAAATAATTTCCATTAGCCACTAACATTAAATGATTCATGGAAATTATTTCCATTAACCATCAACAAGTAATGGTTAATGGAGATAATTCTCATTAACCATGAACTCTTATTGATAATTGAAAATAACTTCCATTAGCCATTAAAATTTGTAGATTAATGGAAATTATTTCCATTAATCATTTCCATTAGCCATTAAATTTTAATGGTTAATGAAAATAATTTCCACTAGCCATTAAATTTTAATGGTTAATGAAAATAATTTCCATTAGCCATTAAATGTTAATGGTTAATGAACATAATTTCCATTAGCCATTAAAAAAGTAATGATTAATGCATCACTTTTTCATTAAAAATTTTGCAACCCTGATATATATCCTCTACATATTCTAAATGCGTGGCTTCAAAATGAACCTAACTATAATTCTCATTTCCTCACTCTACTTTTAATTCTGGAGTTTCAAAAAAAAAAAGGAGTTCCACTGCAATTTCACTCGCATGGATTTTGGCAAATTTTTATCATATTTTGAATAAATTTTGGCGAGTCTTTTACCAAATGCACTCTGTGAGAAATGCACATATCGGTATACGTTGTAACTTGATCACTCTCTTTAAAACCTCAATCTGCGTTCTTTATTTTAACAGTATTGAAAAAGTTGGACGCAAGCTTCAATAGCTTGGAAATTGTCCCGCCGCTCGGTGAAATGCGGAAAATGGAGGTACTTCTGATGCACAACAATAAATTGTCGAATTTTCCCGATTTAACCGGTTGCACAGCATTGCACGAACTTGACCTGGCTAACAATGATATTACTGTATGTAAATATGAGCAAAGTTATTTTTTCGAGTGTCTTTCTATTCGCTTCAATAAACAATATAATTATTATATAAATGTAAATACATATTTGTATCAATAATTTTTTTTAAATGTATCAACAGGAAATAGTAATGCCGTTTCTGGAAGGAATGGGACAGCTAAAAACGCTGAGACTGGATAGCAACGGAATCAAGGACATACCCGAAGATATCGTTAAACTTCTGAATCTAGAGCGTCTGGATCTAGCGTGCAACGACTTGTCGCAGTATGTTGAAAACAGGGTTGCAAATAATGCATTGAATTTTTTTTTTCATGCATTTGCATTTTCATTAACCATTAACATTTAATGGTTATTCGAAATAAATTTCATTAATCATTAAAATTTGTTAATTGCTAATGAAAATGATTAATGGAAATAATTTCCATTAATCAATAAATTTTAATGGTTAATGGAAGTTATTTTCAATTATCAATAAGAGTTCATGGTTAATGAGAATTATCTCCATTAGACATTATTTGTTGATGGTTAATGAAAATTATTTCCATTAATTAATAAGTGTTAGTGGTTAATGGAAGTTATTTTCAATTATCAATAAGGGTTAATGGTTAATGAAAAGTATCTTCATTAACCATTACTTGTTGATGGTTAATGAAAATTATTTCCATTGACTGTTACCATTAAATGGTTAATTGAGATAATTTTCATTAAACATTAACTCTTTCATATTAATGGAAATAAGTTCCATTAACCATTAAATTTTAATGGTTAATGTAAATAGTTTCCATTAACCATTTAATGTTAATAATTGATAGTTACTAGTTAATTAAAATAATTTCCTTTAACCATTCAATGTTATTGATTAATGAAAATTATTATAATTAACCATAATGCTAATGGTTAATGGAGATAATTTTCATTAGCAATTAACTCTCATTGATAATTGAAAAAAAATTCCATTAACCATTAACATTTATTGATTAATGGAAATTATTTCCATTAATCATTTAATGTTATTGGTTAGTGGAAATTATTTTCATTAACCATTAACATTTAATGGTTAATGGAAATGATTTTCATTAATATATGAGTTAATGTTTAATGAAAATTATCCTCATTAACCATTTAATGTTAATAATTAATAGTTACTAGTTAATTAAAATAATTTCTTTTAACCATTCAATGTTATTGGTTAATGAAAATTATTATAATTAACCATAATGCTAATGGTTAATGGAGATAATGTTCATTAGCAATTAACTCTTATTGATAATTGAAAATAAATTCCATTAACCATTAGCATTTATTCATTAATCCATTAACTTATTTCCATTAATCATTTAATGTTATTGGTTAGTGGAAATTATTTCCATTAATATATAAGAGTTAATGTTTAATGAAAATTAACCTCATTAACCATTTAATGTTAATAATTAATAGTTACTAGTTAATTAAAATAATTTCCTTTAACCATTCAATGTTATTGGTTAATGAAAATTATTATAATTAACCATAATGCTAATGGTTAATGAGATAATGTTCATTAGCAATTAACTCTTATTGATAATTGAAAATAAATTCCATTAACCATTAACATTTAATGGTTAATGGAAATGATTTTCATTAATATATGAGTTAATGTTTAATGAAAATTATCCTCATTAACCATTTAATGTTAATGATTAATAGTTAATAGTTAATGAAAATAATTTCCTCTAACCATTCAATGTTATTGATTAATGAAAATTATTATAATTAACCATAATGCTAATGGTTAATAGAGATAATTTTCATTAGCAATTAACTCTTATTGATAATTGAAAATAAATTCCATTAACCATTAGCATTTATTCATTAATGGAACTTATTTCCATTAATCATTTAATGTTCTTGGTTAGTGGAAATTATTTTCATTAACCATTAATATTTAATGGTTAATGAAAATTATTATAATTAACCATAATGCTAATGGTTAATGGAGATAATGTTCATTAGCAATTAACTCTTATTGATTAATGGAAATTATTTCCATTAATCATTTAATGTTGTTGGTTAGTGGAAATTATTTTCATTAACCATTAACATTTAATGGTTAATGGAAATGATTTCCATTAATATATAAAAGTTAATGTTTAATGAAAATAATTTCCATTAACCATTACGTTTTAATGGTTAATGGTTAATGGAAATTAATTCCATTAGCCATTAAAAAAGTAATGGTTAATGCATTACTTTTTCATTAAAAATTTCGCAACCCTGGTTGAAAAACCATTTTCCCTTTTTTTTTTTTGGCTTCCGGAGAGGGTCGGAAGCGTTCATGGCTTTATCATAGAAACTGATGACTTTTGCTTCGCAGCATTCCCAACTATGTCAGTATACTGCCAAATTTGAAATACTTCGGCATCGACGGTAACGATGTCAAAAATATTCGTCGTGACATCATACAATGCGGTGCTTCAAGGATTTTGCGACATCTGCGTCAAAGCTTTGAACCAACAAAAAGTAACGACAACGAGCATCACTCTCGCGAATCGAGCGCGCCAAACTTTCCCGACAAGTGAGTTAAATTTTGAAACTGCTGACGGTTATTTAACGGTCATTCGCGGTAGCAAACTCCAAAATCAAGCACTGGAAGGTCTTTTAACCGTGTCATTGACAATTGAATATTCATTTTGGAAACTTTATAAAATTACTTGCGTTGATCGTTGTCACAAAATCTGTATTAATCACACGAACCAATGAAATATCAATTATCATTGCAGATACACAATGAAGAGTACGAAATTGCTGAGTCTAATTGGACAAAATCTACACAAAGTGCCCGATTTCGTTTTTGACGATGCAAAATCTGTCTCAGTAACTTGCGTTGATCTGAGTAGAAACAAATTGCGTGAAGTACCTGAAAAATTGTCGTCGGTAGAGACAATCACGGATTTGAAACTAACGTCCAATCATCTAACGACAATTGGCGAATGGCTCGGTGAAAGTTTGAAAAATCTTCGATATATCGATCTGAGCCAAAATTCATTGACGATTTTACCGGAAAGCGTGGGCAAGCTCGACCATCTTCGAGAAATAAATATTTCGTTCAATCGGTGAGTTTTACTAAGTAACGTGTAATGGATGAATTACAAAAAAAAGAAAGTAATGTGTAATGGATGCGTGTGCTATTACAAATTAAGAGAGTAATGTGTAATGGATCATGTGCCATTACAAATTAAGAAAGTAATGTGTAATGGATGCGTGTGCCATTACAAATTAAAAAAGTAATGTGTAATGGATGCATGTGCCATTACAAATTAAGAAAGTAATGTGTAATGGATCATGTGCCATTACAAATTAAAAAAGTAATGTGTAATGGATGCATGTGCCATTACAAATTAAGAAAGTAATGTGTAATGGATCATGTGCCATTACAAATTAAAAAAGTAATGTGTAATGGATGCATGTGCCATTACAAATTAAGAAAGTAATGTGTAATGGATCATGTGCCATTACAAATTAAAAAAGTAATGTGTAATGGATGCATGTGCCATTACAAATTAAGAAAGTAATGTGTAATGGATCATGTGCCATTGCAAATTAAAAAAGTAATGTGTAATGGATGCATGTGCCATTACAAATTAAGAAAGTAATGTGTAATGGATCATGTGCCATTGCAAATTAAAAAAGTAATGTGTAATGGATCATGTGCCATTACAAATTAAGAAAGTAATGTGTAATGGATCATGTGCCATTGCAAATTAAAAAAGTAATGTGTAATGGATGCATGTGCCATTACAAATTAAGAAAGTAATGTGTAATGGATCATGTGCCATTGCAAATTAAAAAAGTAATGTGTAATGGATCATGTGCCATTACAAATTAAGAAAGTAATGTGTAATGGATCATGTGCCATTGCAAATTAAAAAAGTAATGTGTAATGGATGCATGTGCCATTACAAATTAAAGAAGTAATATCGCGTTACAGCTGCCATAAGGGCGTATGCCAGCCAAAGGTAGGGCTGGAAAGCCATAAGGGCGTATCGAATTTTTTTTTTTTCAGGAATCGACGTAATTATGACCGAAAAGTATAGAACCTATGGAAAAAAAAATTTCCCAATTTTTTTAAATTTTTTATACGCCCTTATGGCTTTCCGAGTGGGTCTCGAAAGCCATAAGGGCATATCGATTTTTTTTTCAGGAATCGACGTAATTATGACCGAAAAGTATAGAACCGATGAAAAAAAAAAATTGGGAAAATTTTTTTTTCATCGGTTCTATACGTTTCGGTCATAATTACGTTGACTTGAAATTTCGCTATTTTCAGGTTTTTGAAAATAGGCCCAAAATTGAGCAAAACAGTTTTTTATCGAAATTCATGAAAATTTTGATTTTTTGAAAAAACTATTGATAGATTCGTGTTTAGGGGGCAAAAATACATCGATATGAGGCCCGAAAAACAAAAATAATTTTTTTTTTTTTTTTGCATTTTGGCCAAAATTCAATCGGTTCACTAAAATGGCTGCAATTTATTTTCTAGATAGAATTGCGGCTTGAGCATGAGCTCATTCTCTTCGTAATCGTTCACGCTTCAAAATCCCGTTTGGTTCATCCCATTGCGATCGTTTTTCGATTTTTGGCAGATTTTTAAAGTTCAACAATAGATTTTTGTAAATTTTTTAATGTATACCCCTTTCCATTTTTTTCGGCGATTTTCAAACTGCTCTCATTTCTACAAAAAATTAGTTATCGGGATGAACTTAACGGCATTCTCTAAGTTTGGTCACGAGCTTTGCGTACGAAAAACAAATTTTGAAATCGGTTGAACCAAAGTGAAGTTATGAGCACTTGAAATTTCGCTATTTTCAGGTTTTTGAAAATAGGCCCAAAATTGAGCAAAACTGTTTTTTATGGAAATTAATGAAAATTTTGAATTTTTGAAAAAACTATTGATAGATTCGTGTTTAGGGGGCAAAAATACATCGATATGAGGCCCGAAAAACAAAAATAATTTTTTTTTTTTTTTTTTGCATTTTGGCCAAAATTCAATCGGTTCACTAAAATGGCTGCAATTTATTTTCTAGATAGAATTGCGGCTTGAGCATGAGCTCATTCTCTTCGTAATCGCTCACGCTTCAAAATCCCGTTTGGTTCATCCCATTGCGATCGTTTTTCGATTTTTGGCAGATTTTTAAAGTTCAACAATAGATTTTTGTAAATTTTTTAAGGTATACCCCTTTCCATTTTTTTCGGCGATTTTCAAACTGCTCTCATTTCTACAAAAAATTAGTTATCGGGATGAACTTAACGGCATTCTCTAAGTTTGGTCACGAGCTTTGCGTACGAAAAACAAATTTTGAAATCGGTTGAACCAAAGTGAAGTTATGAGCACTTGAAATTTCGCTATTTTCAGGTTTTTGAAAATAGGCCCAAAATTGAGCAAAACTGTTTTTTATGGAAATTAATGAAAATTTTGAATTTTTGAAAAAACTATTGATAGATTCGTGTTTAGGGGGCAAAAATACATCGATATGAGGCCCGAAAAACAAAAATAATTTTTTTTTTTTTTTTTTTTGCATTTTGGCCAAAATTCAATCGGTTCACTAAAATGGCTGCAATTTATTTTCTAGATAGAATTGCGGCTTGAGCATGAGCTCATTCTCTTCGTAATCGTTCACGCTTCAAAATCCCGTTTGGTTCATCCCATTGCGATCGTTTTTCGATTTTTGGCAGATTTTTAAAGTTCAACAATAGATTTTTGTAAATTTTTTAAGGTATACCCCTTTCCATTTTTTTCGACGATTTTCAAACTGCTCTCATTTCTACAAAAAATGAGTTATCGGGATGAACTTAACGGCATTCTCTAAGTTTGGTCACAAGCTTTGCGTACGAAAAACAAATTTTGAAATCGGTTGAACCAAAGTGAAGTTATGAGCACTTGAAATTTCGCTATTTTCAGGTTTTTGAAAATAGGCCCAAAATTGAGCAAAACAGTTTTTTATCGAAATTAATGAAAATTTTTATTTTTTGAAAAAACTATTGATAGATTCGTGTTTAGGAGGCAAAGATACATCGATATGAGGCCCGAAAAACAAAAATAATTTTTTTTTTTTTTTTTTGCATTTTGGCCAAAATTCAATCGGTTCACTAAAATGGCTGCAATTTATTTTCTAGATAGAATTGCGGCTTGAGCATGAGCTCATTCTCTTCGTAATCGCTCACGCTTCAAAATCCCGTTTGGGAAATTGGGAAATTTTTTTTTTCATCGGTTCTATACTTTTCGGTCATAATTACGTCGATTCCTGAAAAAAAAATTTCGATACGCCCTTATGGCAGCTGTAACGCGATGTGTAATGGATGCATGTGCCATTACAAATTAAAAAAGTAATGTGTAATGGATGCGTGTGCCATTACAAATTTAAAAAGTAATGTGTAATGTATGCATACATTACACATTACTTTTTATTATTTGTAATGGAACACGCATCCATTACACATTACTATTTTCATTTGTAATGGAACATTCATTCGTTACACGTTACTTCTGTAATTTGTAATGGAAAACTCCAATACACATTGTTTAAAGTAATTGGTAATGCATTACTTTTACATTACTATTTTCACATTACAGATTCACAAAAATACCCGAATGCATCTACAACATCGTTAGATTGGAAATATTGATAGCAAATGACAATCAAATAACCGATATCGACGAAGTTTCATTGAGAAATTTACAAAGACTAGCGACTCTAGATCTTTCGAACAATAACATTGGATACGTTCCTCCAAATCTTGGCAATCACAAACATCTCAGGTACGATTAATATTTAAATTCTATATAATATGAGGTATTCCATACCAAACCGACCAATCCGTGGACCCGACGATTTATGATTTTGTTGAAAATTTTCTATTTTTTTGTACGTACCAAAAGCAGTCTCTCAGATTTTTTTTAGATTTTTGTCTCAACCCAACTAACCACAATAAATTGTTCGAAATTTGACACATTTTTTTTTCAAATGCTCATAACTTTTTGAAAACCGAAGATATCAAAATAAAACGAAAGATCATTTTTTTCCGTCTTGAGTTGCAGTTTTATAAAAAAAATACAAAAAAAATATCGATATTTATTTTCATACGTTTTTTGAAGTTTTAAACACAAAATATATTTTTTTTTCAACTTGGACCCTCTTTATTTTTTTGAAAAAATTCACCACTTTTTGAGAGACATTTTTACAGGTACTGAAAAATTGGTAGTTTGTGCTTCTCATAACTTGTATTTTTTTTCTATTTTTTACCGCGTGTGAACTAAGGAATCGTATTTCCTCCTTGAATTAAAAAGTAGAAAAAAATACAAGTTATGAATATCACAAACTGCTAATTTTTTGATATTTGTAAAAATGTCTTTTAAAACGTGGTGAATTTTTTCAAAAAAATTGAAAGGGTTCAAGTTGAAAAAAAAAATATTTTGCGTTTAAAACTTCACAAAATATTTTTTTTTCAATTTGAACCGTTTTTATTTTTTTTGACAAAATTCACCACTTCTTAAAACACATTTTTACAGATACTAAAAAATTGGCTGTTTGTGATATTCATAACTTGTATTTCAAAAATAGAAAAAAATACAAGTTATGAATATCACAAACTGCCAATTAAAAAAAAAATATATACAAATTATGAATATCACGAACTGTCAATTTTTTGGTATCTGTAAAAATGTCTTTCAAAAAGTGGTGAATTTTTTCAAAAAAATAAAAAGGGTCCAAGTTAAAAAAAAAAAATATTTTGTGCTTAAAACTTCAAAAAACATATGAAAATAAATATCGATATTTTTTTTGTATTTTTTTTACAAAACTGCAGCTCAAGACGGAGAAAAATGATCTTCTGTATTATTTTGATATCTCCGGTTTTAAGAAAGTTATGGGCATTTAAAAAAAAATTGTGTCAAATTTTGAACAATTTATTGTGGTTAATTGGGTTGAGACAAAAATCGAAAAAAATTCTGAGAGACTGCTTTTAGTACGTACAAAAAAAAAAAGAAAATTTTCAACAAAATAAAAAATGGTCGGGTCCACGGGTCGGCTTGATATGGAATACCTCATATACATTTCATTCCAAAATGCATGCTCTTGTGTTTTTTTTTTTTCACAATTTATTCGCTAGTAATTTTTTTAATTTTACGTTCATTTTCTTTTTTTGTGTTTCTTCGTATCACGAAATATAGGCTTTGGAGGCTTGACGATACTTAGGCTATGATTTTCATCGAATTTGCATGAAATGAAAAAAAAAAAATGAATATGAGAAATCATTTTATTTTCTTAAACCTGTGTTATCATTTCGATTGAAAATGCAATATGGATCATCGCAAAATCGCACACGGTCGCTCATGCGCACAAGTAGGTTTAATTCATTGTCACGAATAGAACGGAAAACCTCGCAGATCATTTTTTCTAATCAACAAAGAATTTTGCAGAACGCTCATGCTTTGTGGAAATTGTTTCAAACAACCGAGACACACGACTTTGACGAAAGGTACCGAAGAAATTCTCTCCTATCTACGAGATCGAATACCGAGGTCGTAAGTGTAAGTGTAAAAAGCGAGGTTATGTAATTTGCGCATTTAAAATATTCACTGTACGATATAATTTGTGAATCAATGTTGTTGTTGTAAAGAATCCTTGATGTAGGGAAAAAAATATAGAATCGAATCGAATAATTCGAATCGAGTTGCGAATCGAATAATTCGAATCGAGTTGCGAATCGAATAGTTCGAATTATTCGAAGAGTTCGAATTATTCGAATAGTTCGAATTATTCGAATAGTTCGAATTATTCGAATAGTTCGAATTATTCGAATAGTTCGAATTATTCGAATAGTTCGAATTATTCGAATAGTTGGAATTATTCGAATAGTTCGAATTATTCGAATAGTTCGAATTATTCGAATAGTTCGAATTATTCGAATAGTTCGAATTATTCGAATAATTCGAACTATTCGAAATATTCGAGAATTTTTTATTAATTCATTTTTATTTATTTATTTTTATTTCTTTATTATTATTTTTTTTTTATTTGTTAATTTTTTTTTGTTTTTTTTTTTTTATTATGTTTTTTTTCCATGTCAACTATTAGAATGATCAGAACGGGGTTTTTCTCAATTAAAAATATGCACTTTCAAGAATGAAAGAAAAAAATGAAAGAAAAAAAATAAATAAAGAAATAAATGAATAAAAAAAAAAAAATTCTCGAATATTTCGAATATTCAAATCGAATTTCGAATCGAATATCACTATTCGATTCGATTCGATTCGATTCGAACGATATTAACCCAACTATTCGAACCCATATAAAAATTTTATTGAATAATAAATGTTACAGAAATTTCAAGCTTTGACCAGAAACTCATTTTCTCACTATCCGACAATCCTACGCAGTGTTGGACACCCCTAAATATTTAGTGTGAGTAATTACTTCCCAAATTACAAATTATGGCTGTCATTAGTAATTAGTAATTGAAAAATTTGTAATTACAAATGTAATTAGTAATTGAAAAATTTGTAATTACAAATGTAATTAGTAATTGAAAAATTTGTAATTACAAATGTAATTAGTAATTGAAAAATTTGTAATTACAAATGTAATTAGTAATTGAAAAATTTGTAATTACAAATGTAATTAGTAATTGAAAAATTTGTAATTACAAATGTAATTAGTAATTGAAAATTTCCTAATTACAAATTACAAATGTAGTAATTAAAAATTTCCTAATTACAAATTGCAAATGTAATTAGATTCAAATTTCGCACTAATTACATTTTATCTATGTAATTCAAGTCAAATTTCACTCTAATTACATGTGATTAGAACCAAATTTTCGACTAATTAGATGTAATCGGAGTGAAATTTGACTCAAATTACATTGAAAAATGTAATTAGTCAGAAATTTTATTGTAATTACATGTAATAAGAGTGAAATTTGACTCTAATTACATTGATAAAATGTAATTAGTGCGACATTTGAACCTAATTACATTTGTAATTAGAATTTTTATAATTGTTCATTACATTTGTAATTTGCAATTAAGAAATTTTTATTTACCAATTACATTTGCAATTTGTAATTAGGAGATTTTCACTTACCAATTACATTTGCAATTTGTAATTAGGAGATTTTCACTTACTAATTACATTTGTAATTTGTAATTACCAATATTTTAATTACAAGTTACATTTGTAATTATGAAATTTTCAATTACTAATTACATTTGTAATTTGTAACTAAGAATTTTTCAATTTCCAATCACGATTTTTGATTTGTAATTAGAATGTAATTAATTACAAAAACGCCCAACACTGATCCTATGTAAAGAAACCAGACATAAATCCCCTCCTCTTGGAAAACAAAAAATTCAATTGATTATTAAAAACATTGTACTAATTTTCACCGCCCAACTCTATATCGCAACATATTCTGACATAACATTTTGGTGAATTCAAAAAAACGCCGGATTCGCGCGCTCTAGCATCTCGTTGAAAACTTACCTAAGATTTCCGTCATTACCGACCGTCGTTACGGTAATGCGCGACAAGAGCGGTGGAATAGACATGCGCAGCGAGCACGACCGCGAGTGCGCATGCGCAGCAAGCACGATCACGAGTGCGCATGCGCAGTTAGCACGATCGCGAGTGCCGCATGCGCAGTTAGCACAATCAAGAGCGCGCATGCGCAGTGAGTACGATCGCGAGTGCGCATGCGCACAGAACGGAGCGTCAACAGCAGAAACGAGCGTGGAGCGGGGAGAAAAAAGATGTGCGATGACGACCACATAACAGTCGTTTCTCGCCGAGGAACTGCGGTGGTCGGCCATATTGTTTCGGTGTTTGTTTTCGTGTGCTGCACCAGCATCAGTTTCTTCTCACGCGCGTAACACGAGCAATAATCCGATAGAAAAGAGAGTCGAACGAGAGACAAACTAAATTTTTTTTCCCCAATCAAGATCGTGCCTCCGAGGTAAAAACAAGCATAGCGCGGAGAGGAAACGCGACAACGGAAAAAGGAATAGCTCGCGATCGAGGGAAGCGCCCGTTTCTGCCTCTCGCTCTCTCTCTCTCTCTCTCTCTCTACGCGTGTGCGTGCGCGTGTGTGTGTTTGTGCTGTGTGTGTTGACACAGTCCCCTTTCCCTTCTCCCCGCGCCACCCCCCCCCCCCTCCCCTTCTCCTAATCGTACGTGACGGAGAAACGTGAGAAATGGCCTGCGCCACCCTCAAGAGATCTTTGGAGTTCGATCCTGTTCACAGCCATGGACGTCCGAGCAAGAGACGAAGATGCGTGCCAATGTGCGTTTCGCCTGGAACTTCCGCTCAGAGCACACCGAGACAACAAAATCCTTCACAGTTCGGCGAAGTCGCTCACAAATTGACGCCTGGTAAATTTTCTTATCCGAGCCGCCATTTTGTTTTGTTCTCGGAATTTTCTTCTCATCCTCTCTCTCTCTCTCTCTCTCTCTCTCTCTCTCGCCCCCCCCCCCCCCCTCTCTTTCTACTCCATCACGCTCTTTTTCCTTGCATCTTTTGTGTGGAAAAAAAGGGACACGCGGTGCAACGGTTTTCCTGTTTTCAGGGCGGCCATTAAATTTGGGCCCAGCTGCGCTCTCGGCGAGGGGGAGGGGGGCGATATAGCATGCGTTTAAATCATATGGTAATCCGTAACGGACTTTTCTGAATGCTTTGGCTCTTTTTTTAAATTTCTCCATAATTTCGTGAGAAAAAAAAACGAATGAAAAGCTCAAAGTTAACTATTTTTTAACCGATTCGGGTATCGTGGGTCGCTGGTGACCCGAGCTATTTTTCAATGCCTGAATTTTCGAGTGCGTTTATGACGAAAAATATTTGTTTAAATTTTTTTGCCATCTTCATCGTGTGCTCGTAACTTAAATTTTGAGACACTGTTTTCTGGGTCGTTAAAGTCCTGCTAGTGTTTTATCAAAGAAAAAAACGTAAAAAAACGCTGAAAAAATTCTGAATTACTTTTATAACATTTTTTTCCATGATCCGAGGATTTATTTAACCGTTTATAGTGAGCAAAAAAAATTTACAATTTTTCTAATTCCATTCGATTTGAAAATTGTGCCTTCAAAGACCCGGTGTACAGACTGAAGGTTAAAGTAGAAGTAAACTTCTTTCTCCTCCGTAATTTAATGAGAAATAAAAAAAAAACTAATGAAAAGCTCAAAGTTGCCCATTTGCTGTAACTCTTTTAAACCCGATTCGGGTATCGTGGGTCGCTGGTGACCCGAGCTATTTTCCGTCGATGCCTGAATTTTCGAGTGCGTTTATGACGAAAAATATTTGTTTACATTTTTTTGCAATCTTCATGGTGTGCCCTTAACTTAAATTTTGGGACACTGTCTGTTTTCTGGGTCTTTAAAGTCCTAATGTTTTTTCAAAGAAAAAAACGTCGAAAAAATCTGAAAAAATTCTGAATTACTTTTATAACATTTTTTTCCACGATCCGAGGATTTATTTAACCGTTTATAATGAGCAAAAAAAATTTACAATTTTTCTAATTCCATTCGATTTGAAAATTGTGCCTTAAAAGACCCAGTATATAGACTGAGGGTTAAAGTAGAAGTAAACTTCTTTCTCCTCCGTAATTTAATGAGAAATAATAAAAAACTAATGAAAAGCTCAATTTCCCATTCGCTATACCTTTTTTTAATCCGATTCGATTATCGTGGGTCGCTGGTGACCCGAGCTATTTTCCGTCAATGCCTGAATCTTCGAGTGTGTTTATGACGAAAAACATTTGTTTTAATTCTTTTGCAATTTTCATGGCGTGTCCTTAACTCAAATTTTGGGACACTGTTTTCCGGGTCTTTAAAATCCTGCTAATGTTTTTTCAAAGAAAAAAACGTCCAAAAAATCTGAAACATTCTGAATTACTTTTATAACATTTTTTTCCATGATCCAATCACTTTTTCAACCGTTTATAGTAAGCTACAAAATTTTACAATTTGTTTAATTCCATTCGATTTGAAAATCTGGCTTGTGCCTTAAAAGACCCAGTGTACCTGACGAAGGGTTAAAGTAGAAGTATTCGAGAGATTTCAGGAATTTTATCAGATTTCTTCCTTGCAAATTACGTGTTTTAACAGGCCTCGGGTCTTCAGTGACCCACGAAAACCTTACAAGGTGCCGAAAAGAACGTTTATTGTTTCACGTTTTTTGTTTTAACGTACTTTTTGAATATAGAAAAAATGGCGGCAAACATCAGAGAAGAGATACGCCGATTGCACAGACGCAAACAATTGCACTTCAATCCTCAAGCAAGCGGCGGCGATTCATCCGATATGGAAGGCGGACCATCCAGTCCTTCGGCGGCGTCTGGCTCAAATTCCTACAGCTACAATCCAAGCGGCAAAGAAAAGCCTCTGTTCACATTTAGACAAGTATACTCAAATATTTATTCCGCTGTCTTTTTTTCCGCCCTTTCAAACATTTTCTTAGTAATTATTTAAACAATGAAAAGTTGATCGTTAATGTTTATAAGAATACATTAAAAATGGATACCTTTATTAGTTTTCGTACTAATTATCAATCGGAAACTTAATTCGTGCAAAAAAAAATTGAGGTTATGTGATACCGACTCCGTCGGTAACGTCGGTAACACGCGAGTCGTTCAATGAAACTTTTTTCCATCGCCTCGATTTTTGTACCTTCTTCTAGAAAAATCATTCCTCGAATTTGAAATAAAAAATAGGACGGTAAAAACTTGTGGAAAATTTATATCTGAAAAGCATGATTCGATTTTGGTTTTTCGAGAAATTACAATTTTGAATAAATCGAAATTTTACCACGGAACATTCGTTTTAGGTTGGTTTGATTTGCGAGCGAATGCTCAAAGAACAAGAAACGCAGATCCGAGAAGAGTACGATCAGATACTTCACATGAAACTCTCCGAGCAATACGACGCTTTTGTAAAGTTCACCTACGATCAAATCCAAAAGAGATTCGAGTCTGCAGCTGCGCCGAGCTGTGAGTTAATATTCTTGGTTTTTCTTCCGACTCGCTAAAAAAAAAAATTCACGTCTCAAATAATATAATTCTTTACCATTTAGATCTATCCTAAGCCAGGATTCCCGGAGACTCTGCTAAGGAGAAATTTCATTGAAGAATATTAGGTGGGTTTTTACAAGCTTTTTTTTTTTCCGTTTCTTTTCGGTCGATAAAAATTTGAAAAATCAAAAAATACAAATATCCGTTACAGTGATCGGTAAAATCGATATTTTCGTCAATTTACCGCTAATTACTCTGTGTTGGAAAATTTTATAATTGTTCGAATAAATATTACTCATTATTAAGGCACTCGGTAATTGGGCAGTAAGGTATTTCTAATATTCGAAAATTCGATAATTCATGTTCGATTATTATCCGATAAACCTATAACTTGTAATTTAGATCGAATAATCACTCAATAACCAAGTAATTTAAATTTTGCTCTTGTGAATTACTGATTTTTTTTTTAATTAGGTAATTGTTCCATTTAATTATTAATTATCCAAGTAATTAAATACTTGAGTACTCTGCTTACTAATTTTTTATGAAATTAGTTAATTAGTCTTCCCAATTATTAATTATTTGAATAATTAGATAATTAATTCTTCTAATTAGTAATTTTTCAAAAAATTAGTTAATTATTCTTTCCAATTATTAATTATTCGAATAATTAGATAACTAATTCTTCTAATTAGTAATTTTTCAAAAAATTATTGATGATTATTCTTCATTGTTCTTGTTGATTGTTCTTTGCAGTTATTAATTAACCAAGTAATTAAAATTTTGCTCTTATGAATTACTGATTTTTTTTAAATTAGGTAATTGTTTCATCTAATTATTAATTATCCATGTAATTAAATACTTGAGTACTCTGCTTACTAATTTTTTATGAAATTAGTTAGTTATTCTTCCCAATTATTAATTATTCGAATAATTAGATAATTAATTCTTCGAATTACTAATTTTTTATGAAATTAGTTAATTATTCTTTCCAATTATTAATTATTCGAATAATTAGATAACTAATTTTTCTAATTACTAATTTTTCAAAAAATTATTAATGATCATTCTTGATTTTGATTTCTCTTTGCAATTGTTAATTACTTGAATAATTAGAAACTTAATTCTTCTAATTACTAATTTTAAAAAAAATTCTTTGATCGATGTTAACTCAGCGATAAATCATCATCTGAATGAACTTTACGCTGAATTGACAAAAAAAAATCACCAGAGTCTAGAAAATTTTTCGAATTCAAGCTAAAGTGTAGAATTTTTTTTTCTTACGATTGCTCGAAATATGCTGACCCTGAAAAACTCAAGGTCCCGATTCAAATACAAAAAGCTTGAAATTAATTACATCGAAAATTGATACTTAATATAATGAAATTACCAATTACTCAAATCATTAGTAATTAAAATAGTTCAATTACTAATTAGTCTAATAATTTATATATCTAAATTATTAATTATTCAAATAATTGGTAATTGAAATAGGTCAATTACTAATTACTTGAATAATTAGTAATTTAGATATATACATTACTAATCATTAAAATAATCAATAATTGACATAATTCAATTATAAATTATTCCATCAATTAGTAATTAAAATAATTCAATTACTAATTAATTTAATGATGAGTATTTTAAAGAATACGATTACTAATTTTTTTTTAATAATTAATAATTCAAAGAATACACATATTCAATATCCAAATAATTCGTAGTATTGGTCTTTAAATTCCCAATTATCGAAATACCTCAAAAAATAATGGACGATAATATTAACTTTGTAAATAACGGTTAATTTCAAATCTAAAAAAAAAAAATTTTGCCCATCACTGATCCGTTATACATTTTTTTTTTTTCGTTTGATGGTCTCTTTCATTAAACAATGTGTCTCGATTTGCTTTTCCAGATTTCTACTGTATAAGTGAGAGGATTTTTCGCTTAAAGTTTTGTAGCTCGTGGCAACCAGCGCCACGTTGTGTGAGAATTCGGTATCAGATTCAAAAAAAAAAAAAGGAAACGATTAAGCTGAGCCAGAGAATATTTGTCACGAAAAGAAAATGAAAAATGATGGTTTGAAAAAAAACGATTTCGCAACGTATATTTAAGTAGATGAAAAAAAAAAATGGCGGAGGAAAAAAACGGTCGAACTACGGAAATCCACGATGTATACTAGTAAAACTAACACTATTTGTACTTTCCGATGTTAGAGAAGCGCGCTGGTATCAGGGAACTGTTTTTGAAGGAAATAAAATTTTTATCGTCAATTCGTTTTTTCCGTTATCGCTAAAAAGCGCGAGATCATTTTTTTTGTGCTCAATGTGCGCAACCGCGAAAACGTTTGTTAATTTTTTTCTGACGAAGAAAAAAGTACGTTAAATTGCCCACCTTCAAAATAGTCTTTGTAGAGAATTTGCGTTAAATAAAAAAAAATCAGCTTGGCGAAAGGACACGAATGAAGGTCAAATATGAATTTAGTCGATGAAATTGATGAATCCAAATTTTTGAATTTAATCGTACGAACGTTTGTACAAAGTTTGTAAAACGATTTGTTCTTATGGAAAAAAAACTAGATAAATTCTGCGTACATTTTTGATACCTTGTAAACAACAACATCGACTAATTCTGAATTTTTCTGGTTAATAACGCGCGCGCACTTTTTAATGGTTGAAAATAAATTTAAAAAATCCATATGAGGTATTCCATACCAAGCCGACCAATCCGCGGACCCGACCATTTGTGATTTTGTTGAAAATTTTCTATTTTTTTGTACGTACCAAAAGCAGTCTCTCAGAATTTTTTTAGATTTTTGTCTCAACCCAATTAACCGCAATAAATTGTTCGAAATTTGACACTTTTTTTTTTTCAAATGCTCATAACTTTTTGAAAACCGGAGATATCAAAATAAAACAAAAGATCATTTTTTTCCGTCTTGAGTTGCAGTTTTATAAAAAAAATACAAAAAAAATATCGATATTTATTTTCATACGTTCTTTGAAGTTTTAAACACAAAATATTTTTTTTTTCAACTTGGACCCTTTTTATTTTTTTGACAAAATTTACCACTTCTTAAAACGCAATTTTACAGATACTAAAAAATTGGCAGCTTGTGATATTCATAACTTGTATATTTTTTTCTATTTTTTAATTCAAGGAGGAAACACGATTTCTTAGTTGACACGCGATAAAAAATAGAAAAAAAATACAAGTTATGAGAAGCACAAACTGCCAATTTTTTAGTACCTGTAAAAATGTCTCTTGAAAAGTGGTGAATTTTTTCAAAAAAATAAAAAGGGTCCAAGTTAAAAAAAAAAATATTTTGTGTTCAAAACTTCAAAAAACGTATGAAAATAAATATCGATATTTTTTTTGTATTTTTTTTACAAAACTGCAGCTCAAGACGGAAAAAAATGATCTTCTGTATTATTTTGACATCTGCAATTTTAAGAAAGTTATGAGCATTTGAAAAAAAAATTGTGTCAAATTTTGAACAATTTATTGCGGTTAATTGGGTTGAGACGAAAATCTAAAAAAATTCTGAGAGACTGCTTTTGGCACGTACAAAAAAACAGAAAATTTTCAACAAAATCAAAAATGTTCGGGTCCACGGATTGGTCGGCTTGATATGGAATACCTCATATAAATTGCTCATGAAATATTCATACATTGTCAAAAGTAAAATCCTCGAAAAAAAAACCGCATTTAGGAGATGCTTTGATAAATGCAGCCTTTCCCAAATGAATGTGTTCAATTTTTCCAAAGGTCATTTATGATCTAACGGCACTATATCGAGAAGGTCGATTGAACTAAAAAGATAATTTTCGTAACGTATTGTTGTAGAATAAATAAGATTAATGAGATCAATCGAATCCGCTATGATCGAGTCAAATGAGCAAGGAAAAAAAAAAATAGTTTTCTTCACTCTTTTCTAAGCTTCAAAAATTCGAATTACGAATGTAACGCGAATAAACGAGAATTTGTAACGGTCGAGGACAATGTCTAGAATTGTTGGTCATTGTACGAAAACGTGAAGAATAAACGTATGAGGAAAAAAAAATATTAATAATTTTGCACGGTGAAAAAATTATTTCGTTCCCTGGTAGCAACGCCTTGTCACAGCGCAATAAATTACCGATTAAATAAATAATAACTTATACATATATCCGATACATTTACTGTGCCTATTGATAAAAATATTTATCATAAGTTAATCGGTACATCATTGTATTATTAATAATCACTAAGTCGTGAAATTATCTTTATTTTCTCTTGAATTTGTGCAAACGATTTTGCAAACGATTTTGCAAATAAGAATGGTGAATCTGCCCCCGAAAGATTTTTAAATGATACTTAGAGCATAAGTTGGTACTAATAAAATAATAAGATCCTGAAAGTTTCAGATCCCCAACTCAATTCATTATTGAGAAAAAGTGAAACATGCAAAAAGCAGAAGAAAAAAAAATTTCTCAGGATTGATCTAAATTTTTTATGTTTTGGGGGCTAATAATAGCCCCGAGAAAAAAATTAGAGCTATATAGCTCTATTAAATCTTCGAAAAAAATTATTTTTCTTTTATTTTCAATTTTTAACCGTTATACAATTTTGGCACAATTATGAAACAATTTTTTTTTCAAACCTTCTATATTTCACTGTAACACTATGAATTTTTAAAAATTAAAAAAATGGTCCGCCATAGTAGAAAAAAAAAACACTTTTTGGCTCACATAATGAATTTATTTATATGTTTTGAGGTTTAATTTTTGGTACTTTAACGCATATTTACATAATTTGCATTTATCTGAAATGATATTTCATATTCAAAATACACCGCAACCTCGATAATCGGTACCTCGACCGTTGCACTTGCAGCGTAGTGGGAGAAGCGTCGAGCCAATCGCGTCAGGCCGCCGTCAGCCACCAGCGGCGCAGAGACGGTTCTGTGCGATGTGCGCAACCCCACTTCTTGCAAGAGCCAATCCCGACGGATTCCGATTATCGAGGTCGCGGTGTAACTACAAAATTTTTTTTGCCACAGTCAAAAATTAAACCAGGTAAATATAAATAATCAATTTTATAGTAATTTCAACAAATATTTTTAGGAACATTTTATTATAAAACTCGATTACATATTTTTTATAGACTTGAGACATAGAGATGACCGAAAATTATCGAATTATTCATCTATTGTTTTTTCTTGAAAATTAATAAACCCAACAGTTCACACTGATGAAAGAATTTGTTAAAGACTGCGCAGATATACTGTAAAATACAATTACAACATAAAAAAAAAGTTTTTTATAAATTTTGTTCCTAAAAGAATTTGTTAAAATTACTATAAAATTGATTATTAATATTTACCCGGTTTAATTTTTGGCTGTGGCAAAAAAAATTTTGTTGCTATTTTGAATATGAAATATTGTTTCTAATAAATACAAATTATGTAAATATGCGTAAAAATACCAAAAATTAAACCTCAAAACATATAAATAAATTCATGATTTGAGCCAAAAAGTGGTTTTTATTTTTTTCTACTACGGCGTACCGTTTTTTAAATTTTTAAAAATTCACAGTGTTATAGTGAAATATAGAAAGTTTGAAAAAAAAATTGTTTCATAATTGTGCCAAAATTGTATCACGGTTAAAAATTGAAAATGAAAGAAAAATATTTTTTTTTCGAAGATTTTATAGAGCTATATAGCTCTTAATTTTTTTTCTCGGAGCTATTATCAGCCCCCAAAACATATAAAAAATTTAGATCAATCGGTTTGGTCAATCCTGAGAAAAAAATTATTATATCACTCAGTACAATAATGGACGCTTTTACGTCCGCAAGCGGACGCGAAAACGTCCATATTGCACCTCGTGATATAAAAAATCGTACATAATGTACTATTTTCTGTTTTTGACATATTTCACTTTTTCTCAATAACTAATTGAGTTAGGGATCTGAAACTTTCAGGATCTTATTATTTTATTAGTACCTACTCATGCTCTAAGTAACATTTAAAAACCTTTTGGGGGCAGATTCACCATACTTATACCTCTAGGGCCTTTCCTCATTACGTTTTGCTTTGTTTTGTTTTTTATTGTTAAATTTAGAAACATAATCTCCTCGACGTATATATGCCTTTATATGGGGCATTCCAAGTTAATGTTGCATTGCAGAAAATGTTCTTCCGGTCCAAAAAGACATCAAATTTGTTGCTGTTTTTTCTCAATCGAAAAAAAAAAAATTCTCATGCTTTTGTTCAAATACGCAAACAAACATTATATAAATTTTACATCAACTTTCTAAAGTTTACAACCACTTTTCTTTCTGAAATAACTGAAATTTCGATACATCATTTTTCCTTATTGGAAAATGGAATTCCAGATGAAAAAGTTGGACGGTGTAATTTTGTTAATAGTGAGACCGAATCAGGGTTTTTTAATTAAATCAGTGTTAAACTCCCAGCTAATAGAATTTTTTAATTTAAACATTATTTTTAAGAAGAAAAATGCTTGAATGTGGAAAAAAATCTGAAGTATGCGAATCTTGAACCGACAGAATATTTCTTGCAAATAGTTCAGAGCGTCGAAGACTATTCCAACTGGAATGCCCCATATGTATCATACATGTATATAGCAAATTCCACAATAGATTTTGATTTCAATATCTTTTTCGGATATCGTTTTGTGGTTTGAAAAGTCAAGAACATGTAAAATTTTCAACTCAACGGAGTGTAAAGGTTTTTCAAGGTCAAACAAGGTTAAAATTTTCTGAATTGAGGAATTGGCATGTCAACGCAGTCAACAATATCCAAAAATGTCAATGAAATCCAAAATTTGGCTCCGAATGATGGATCTATCGTGGAACTGGTATATATGTAAAATTAGAATTGAATATCAGCGTTGATCCATCAACGCACTCCTCTTTCCATTGAAAAGATCTATACGGATTCGCATCGCCATTGCAGTCGTTAAAAAAAAAAACATTGGTCAGATGAGAAATCCTATTTTTCGAGACTCTTATGCGCATTGGACTGTAATTTTCTATTTTTTTTATGGTAGCGAAGAAAAGAATTTGTAAAAGAGAGTATAAGAAAAAAAGAGCCTCTGTTGATTGGACAAAAAGGAAAAAATGGAGGTGTGTCAAATTAATTGAAATTTGTATTTTTGTTTTATCCGAAATTTCCGACACTCGTCTCGATACTAGTGAAGGCGGCTGATAACAAAAAAAATGATAACGATAAATAAAATCATTTTTAGCGAATATAGTTAAGGTAGCTCGCGGTGGAAATGATCCGTCGTTGTTAAAAAAAAAAAAAACGCAACCACAAGGAGCAGAAGAGGAAACTGGATAAAAATTCCTTGGAACGCCGGCAAAAAATATTTCAAGGATTAAAAATGATACCTCCATACAATGTAAACACTTATTATTAAAATAAATATAAACTTTAAGACTGAGTCATTGCAAATATTTTTCTGTTTTCAAGACCTTTCGAATTAATAATAATTTTCACGTCCGCTTGCGGACGTAAAAGCGTCCATTATTGTACTGAGTGATATAAAATCATTTTATTTCACTCCGTGCGCAAAGTGCCACTTTACGTACACTTAGCTTCTCCGCGCGTCCCTAAAGTGGTCACTTTACGTACTCGTGTAATAATGTGGTGTTTTTTCCATTTTCTCTAAACTTTTACATCGCTATCTTTAAAAATCTGGACAAAATTGAATCCGATCACTAAAATGACTGGAATTTCGATTCGAAAAAATAGAAAACGAATGACTCGATTTTGAGAAAAAATAAAGATTTTAATATTGGAAACTATTTGAATCTAGGTTATGTTTGCAAAGATATCGGAGCAAGTTCTCGCTGCTGCCATTTCTTGCAGCAAACTGAAGAAGAAGATGATGAAGAATAAGACAATTGCGCGCATCAGCTTTGTGCAATAACTATGCTCACCTAGAGCGAATATAGATCCATGATCTCGTTTGTTGGAATTATATGAAGCGCATAATGCAATTAGCGTATATGGGGCTTCTAGGGAAGCCCTTCCGGAGACTATATGAACCTGCTGCGGCAGCTCCAAGCTCGTCACTTCTGGGCGGGAAATTTTCGCTTGAAAACCGACTAGAAACTTAAAATACAGAAAAATGTTTCCTCTATTGTTTTTGGCGTACGTCGTGGCCGTGAAGGTCTTCAAGAAGACTACCCCCAACGGTAAGAATGTTGCATCAATTCCTATTGCATCAACTGGACCCAAACTGGGTGACATTTAAAATAATTATGTTTTTGAACCTTTTCAGGCAAAGTCACGGTGTACCTTGGAAAACGTGACTTCATCGATCACGTAGAGAGCGTGGACCCCATCGACGGCATCGTTGTCATTGAAAATGATTATCTCCAGGGAAGAAAAGTTTACGGACAGGTACGTTTGAATGTTCAAAAATGAAAATGACTCTTCCCATCAAAATATCAATATTCAATGAAAATCGAATCAAGGTCACGACAACCTACCGATTTGGTCGCGAGGAGGATGAGGTAATGGGGGTCAAATTCAGCAAGGAAATGGTGGTCTGCCGGGAGCAAGTTGTGCCGATGAAGAAGGAGAAGCAAGAAACGACACCGATCCAGGAACGTCTGCTCAAGAAACTCGGACCCAATGCTTATCCCTTCACCTTCCAGTTTCCAGCCAACTCTCCGAGCTCCGTTACGCTCCAACCCGGTGACGACGATCAGGGAAAGCCTCTTGGTGTCGAATACAGCGTGAAAATTTACGTCGGTGAAAACGAGGAAGACAAGGTACGCAACATACCATGACCTTTCCCAGTGAACAGGTTATGTTGCCGCAATGTAACATGGAAGTTACATGTAATGTTACAATATTATCCCTATGTAACGTTGCTATTATATAACGTGCAAGTAACAATGTTATGTAACATTTGTTACATGTAGGTTACATAACCGCGATATAACTGTGTTACATTACAGTAATGTAACATATGTTATATTGCGGCAATATAACATGGAAGTTACATGTAATGTTACAATGTTATTCCTAGGTAACGTTGCTGTCATATAACGTGCAAGTAACATGTTATGTAACATTTGTTACATGCAGGTTACATAACTGCTATATAACTTTGTTACATTACAGCAATGTAATATATGTTATATTGCGACAAGGTAACTTTGTTACATTACAGTAATGTCACGTATGTTGTATTGCGGCAATATAACATGGAAGTTACATGTAATGTTACAATGTTATTCCTAGGTAATGTTGCTGTCATATAACGTGCAAGTAACATGTTATGTAACATTTGTTACATGCAGGTTACATAACTGCTATATAACTGTTACATTACAGTAATGTCACATATGTTGTATTGCGGCAATATAACATGGAAGTTACATGTAATGTTACAATGTTATTCCTAGGTAACGTTGCTGTCATATAACGTGCAAGTTACATGTTATGTAACATTTGTTACATGTAGGTTGCACAACTGCTATATAACTTTGTTACATTACAGTAATGTAACATATGTTATATTGCGGCAATATTACATAGAAGTTACATGTAATGTTACAATGTTATTCCTAGGTAACGTTGCTGTCATATAACGTGCAAGTTACATGTTATGTAACATTTGTTACATGTAGGTTGCACAACTGCTATATAACTTTGTTACATTACAGTAATGTAACATATGTTATATTGCGGCAATATTACATAGAAGTTACATGTAATGTTATAATGTTATTCCTAGGTAACGTTGCTGTCATATAACGTGCAAGTTACATGTTATGTAACATTTGTTACATGTAGGTTGCACAACTGCTATATAACTTTGTTACATTACAGTAATGTAACATATGTTATATTGCGGCAATATAACATGGAAGTTACATGTAATGTTACAATGTTATTCCTAGGTAACGTTGCTGTCATATAACGTGCAAGTTACATGTTATGTAACATTTGTTACATGTAGGTTACATAACTGCTATATAACTTTGTTACATTACAGTAATGTAACATATGTTATATTGCGGCAATATTACATGGAAGTTACATGTAATGTTACAATGTTATTCCTAGGTAACGTTGCTGTCATATAACGTGCAAGTAACATGTTATGTAACATTTATTACATGTAGGTTGCAGAACTGCTATATAACTTTGTTACATCACAGTAATGTAACATATGTTATATTGCAGCAATATAACATGGAAGTTACACACTGTAAAAAAAGATGTGAATTTTCAAACATTTTTACTACAAGGTGTCAGGGGTCGCGAAATTAATTTACGAGGGGTCAGGTTTTCTGGAATACAGTTTTGAGAGTTCACGTAACTTACGAGGAGTCAGGGGCTCTGAAATTAAGTTATGAGGGGACTCTTAACTTATGAGGGGTCAGGAATCCTGGAATTGAGTTTCGCGGCTTTACATAACCTACAAGGGGTCAGGGGTGACGAAATTAAGTTATGAGGGGTCAGGTATTTTTGAATAAAGTTTTGAGAGTTAACGTAACTTACGGGGGGTCAGGGGCCTCGAAATTAAGTCATGAGAAGTCGGTAAACTTATGAGAGGTCACGGTTTTTTTCAAACCAGTTTCAAGGGTTTGCATAACTTATGAGGGGTCAGAAGCTCTGAAAGTAAGTTATGAGGGGTAACGTAAGTTCTGAGGCGTCACTTAAGTTATGAGGGTTCAGGTATTCTGAAAAAAAGTTTCCATAACTTATGAGGGGTCAGGGAATTCGAATTCGCAAATAAAAAAATCAATTTTCATGGTTTATTGCTCATTCAAATGCATATTATTGTTATTATTATTACATGTATTATTACATTACTACATTACATGTAACTTACATGTAACGTCCATGTAATGTTACATGTTACAAACGGTAACATTGCCGTATTACTGCAACATTACTGGGTCCACTGGGATTTGTCCTTGAGGCTGAAATAAATAAATGATCCAAGGACTTGACCAAGGTCACCAAAGGTCACCTTTTGTTCTTGAGGCTGAAATAAATGATCCAAGGACTTGACCAAGGTCACCAAAGGTCACCTTTTGTTCTTGAGGCTGAAATAAATGATCCAAGGATTCAACCAAGGTCATGAATGCAAAAATAATGAGACGTCTTTCCCAACAGGGCCACAAACGTTCGTCCGTGACCTTGGCGATCAAAAAATTGCAATACGCTCCACCATCCCGCGGACGAAGACTACCCAGTTCTCTCGTGTCAAAGGGATTCACCTTCTCCCAGGGCAAACTCAATTTGGAGGTCACCCTCGACAAGGAGATCTACTATCACGGTGAAAAAGTCTCTGCCAATGTCATCATCACGAACAACTCGCGAAAGGCCGTCAAGAACATCAAAGTAAGGGTGAAAAAAGGCTCGAGACGCCGTTCTCCAAAAATTTCGACAATGACCTATTTGTCATTGTAGATCTTCGTCGTGCAACATTGCGAGGTGACGATGGTGAATTCCCAATTTTCGCGCCACGTTGCGAGTCTGGAAACCCGAGAGGGATGTCCCATCACACCTGGTGCGTCCTTCACGAAGCAGTTCTACCTTGTTCCATTGGCCAGCAGCAACAAGGATCGCCGTGGCATTGCCCTTGACGGACATCTCAAGGTCATTGCGATATTTTCCTGGAAGAAATTGCATTCCCGTGATATTTGTTTTTTTTCCTCCTTCGTTATTTTTGTCTTGGTTCTGCAGGAGGATGACGTTAACCTCGCCTCTTCGACGATGGTCGCAGAGGGCAAATGTCCAGCCGAAGCAATGGGTATCGTCATATCTTATTCCGTCCGCGTCAAACTTAACTGCGGAACTTTGGGCGGTGAATTGGTTACCGACGTTCCATTGAAATTAATGCACCCCGCCCCTGGTAAGTGATTGATTGATTTATTGATTAATTGATTTGTTTGATTGATTTATTGATTGATTTATTGATTTATTTATTTATTGATTGATTTATTGATTGATTTATTGATTGATTTATTGATTGATTTGTTGATTGATTTATTGATTTATTGATTGATTGATTGGTTCGTTTATTATGCCTTGGAAGTTCCATGCTTCATTGTTGATCCTGATCCATGACGATTGATCCTCAATGATCGGCAAAATTGATATTTTCGTCAATTTAATTACCGCTAATTACTCTGTGTTGGAAAATTTTATAATTGTTCCAATAAATATTACTCATTATTAAGGCACTCGGTAATTAGACAGTGAGGTATTTCGAAAATTTGATAATTCATGTTCGATTATTATCCAATAAACCTATAACTTGTTATTTAGGTCAATTAATTACTCAATAACAAAGTAATTAAAATTTTGCTCTTATGAATTATTGATTTTTTTTTGAATTAGGTATTTGTTCGATCTAATTATTATTTTCCAAGTAATTAAATACTTGAGCTCTACTTACTAATTTTTTATGAAATTAGTTAATTATTCTTTCCAATGATTAATTATTCGAATAATTAGATAATTAATTCTTCTAATTACTAATTTTTCAAAACATTATTGATAATTATTCTTGATTATTCTTGTTGATTATTCTTTGCAATTATTAATTAACTGAGTAATTAATATTTTGCTCTTATGAATTACTGATTTTTTTTTTAATTAGGTATTTGTTCCATATAATTATTAATTATCCAAGTAATTAAATACTTGAGTACTCTACTTACTAATTTTTTATGAAATTAGTTAATGATTCTTTCCAATTATTAATTATTCGAATAATTAGATAATTATTTCTTCTTATTACTAATTTTTCAAAAAATTAGTTAATTATTCTTTCCAATTATTAGTTTTTCGAATAATTAGATAACGAATTCTTCTAATTACTAATTTTTCAAAACATTATTGATAATTATTCTTGATTATTCTTTGCAATTATTAATGAATCGAATAATTAATATTTTGCTCTTATGAATTACTGAATTTTTTTGAAAATTAGGTCATTGTTCCATCTAATTATTAATTATCCAAGTAATTAAATACTTGAGTACTCTACTTACTAATTTTTTATGAAATTAGTTAATTATACTTTCCAATTATTAATTATCCAAATAATTCGAATAATTAGTAATTAAAATAGTTAAATTACTAATTAGTCTAATAATTTATATATCTAAATTATTAATTATTCAAATAATTGATAATTGAAATAGTTCAATTACTAATTAGTCTAATAATTAGTAATTTGTATATCTAAATTATTAATTATTCAAATAATTAGTAATTGAAATAGTTAAATTACTAATAATTTATGCGGTATTCCAGCTCAGCTCAACCACTTTTACATGTTGTATTTTTTTATTTGGCTCAAAATTTTTTGCTATTATTGTATTGTTTTATGGAACTTTACTTGGTTTTTTTCAAATTTTTTTGAAAGTGGGACACCTTTAATTTTGTTTCCTTGCGTGTCCCACCTTTTGAAAAAAACGTTTTTTTTTAAAAGGTGGGACAGAAGATGAATATCGTTAAAATTTTAATAACTTTTATCAAAAAGTGCACTCAAAAACGAACCTTTTTTATTCAATAAAAGCTTGATTTGGTCCATTTTTCGCAAAGTTACAAGCATTTGAAAAAAAAAATCATCGAATTTCAACAAAAAATCATATCTTGCAAATGCATGGGTAAACAAATTTGAACAAAATCAAGTAAAGTTCCATAAATAGGTACAATAATAGAAAAAAGTTTGAGCCAAATAAAAAAATGCAACATATAAAAGTGGTTGAGTTGAACTGGAATACCTCATACAGGATGTTGAGCAATTAAGATAACCTGACTAGGTCCGACGTGTGGAGCGCATCGAGGCAAAAAATTTGCGTTTTTTAAAAAATTTGTACGATAAAAATTGGCTGAGTTATCAATGTTTTCAGAGTTGACCAATGACGGGTAGAATCTAGGAGAAATACCGCTGGTGGGGGGTATTTAAGCCACGCCCACCACGCCGCTCACCAGTAGCATTGCTCCGAGATTCAAGCCGTCATTGGTCAGCTTAAAACATCAATAACTAAGCCAATTTTTGTCGTATAAAAATTTTAAAAAAAGCTCATTTTTCGTCTTGGCGCGCTCTACACGGTGAACCTAGTCAAGTTATCTAGTTACTCGACACTCTAATGAATAATTCAAAGAATACACATATTCAATGGCCAAATAATTCCCAGTCTTTAAATTACTGATTATCGAAATACCTAAAAACATAATGGATGATAATATTAATTTTGCAAATAACGATTAATTAAAGATCTAATTTTTTTTTTTGCCGACCACTGCTGATTCTTTTCGCATTTCTTTTTTGCATCAGGATCCGTTGACAAGGAAAAGGCCATGATGAAGAAGAGCAAGAGCATCGACCGCGCTCGTTATGAAAATTCTTGCTACGCCAACGACGACGACGACAACATCGTCTTCGAGGACTTTGCTCGTCTCCGTCTGAACGAGCCGGAATAAAAATCTTCTCGAATTTTCGTGAAACAGACAAAAAAACAGACATCGCCGGAGCTCGATCTGATTATTCTGGAATTATTTTCAAATTAATCAGATCGTTGAACCGAGCGAAGGACATAGGAAAAATATAAAAAAAAATCTTGATGGAATTTTTTGAAAAATTGAAACAACAAAATATCAGAAATAATAGATTCAAACGAATTTCGATTAAGTCGTGATTATGAAAGCTTTCAATGAATATTGCGAAAAAAATGTGAAAATATGTTGAAAAAAAAAATTATGAAAAATACAAAAAAAAACGGTAAAACGGAGGGAAATGAGAACGTCGTCGCGAATGATTTCCATTCGATGGTGGTGGTCCAATGGAAATTAGTTTCGTGAGGGACGATCGAAAAAAAAAAAAATCTCAAGCTTTTATTTAAATACGTCGTATTTGTTGTAAGATTTTGAAGAAAAAAAAAATACCTTTTCCCGTCGAACCAGAAGTGACATGTATTAGTTTTAATTTTATTCTTATATTTATCAATATTAATGGTATTATTTATTGATAAAACAGCTGTTAATTGCCTGTGTTGTTGAGTTACTGCTGTAAATTAGAATCAAATAAAATTAACGAAACGATACGAACGAAGAATTTGTCGAATTTGCACGTTGTTTCCTTGTAAAGTTTTTTTTTTTTTTTTTTTACAAATATTTTTATATTTTACAAATATTTGGTCAACGCCATCTTTATAACGGATTCGCATTCCCAAAATTCGAAAATGATTCAATATCATCCGAGCAGCAGAAAAATTTCTGAGATGTATTTTTTCACATAGATTAATTAATTAATTAATTAATTAATTAATCAACTTCGACGTTTGTACAAAATATTACACGATACAATTAATCGTGTAATACGATGATAAATACCTCAATCGTACATATGCGAATAATAATCTTGATAAGTTTGTATGTAGGCCTCTTTTTCGGCCGGTGTCATTTCTTCAATGAGGGTATTATTTACACTCGTTATTGCCACAGTTTTGCCACCAACGCTAACCGTTGGTACCAATTCATCATCCTCCGATTCCATTATTTCAACGTCGCCTGAAAAATAAATTACACTTGGGATTTCGTTTCTTCGAAAGACTGAAAAAAAATTGATTTTGAATTGCACAATTGAATTATTTTCTGGTGTACTACTTTAGCGTATGTTAGTTTAACATTTGTTATTACCAGGGTTGCAAATAATGCATTACTTTTTTTTAATGCAGTTACATTTTCAATAACCATTAATTCTTATTGATTAATTGAAATAATTTCCATTAATATATAAGAGTTAATGTTTAAGGAAATTATTATAATTAACCATAATGCTAATGGTTAATGGAGATAATTTTCATTAACCATTAACTCTTATTGATAATTTTAAATAAATTCCATTAACCATTAACATTTATTGATTAATGGAAATTATTTCCACTCATCATTTAATGTTGTTGGTTAATGGAAATGATTTCCATTCATCATTTAATGTTGTTAGTTAGTGGAAATTATTTTCATTAACCATTAACACTTAATCGTTAATGGAAATTATTTCCATTAATAGATAAAAGTTATTGTTTAATAAAAATTATCCTCATTAACCATTTAATGTTAATAATTAATAGTTAATGAAAATAATTTCCTTCAACCATTAACTCTTATTGATAATTGAAAATAAACTCCATTAACCATTAATATATAAGAGTTAATGTTTAATGAAAATCATCCTCATTAACTATTTAATGTTGATGTTCAATGAAAATAATTTCCTTTAACCATTCAATGTTATTGGTTAATGAAAATTATTATCATTAACCACAATGTTAATGGTTAAAGGAGATAATTTTCATTAACCATTATAACTCTTATTAATAATTGAAAATAAATTCCATTCACCATTAACATTTATTGATTAATGGAAATTATTTCCATTTATCATTTAATGTTTTTGGTTAGTGGCAATTATTTTCATTAACCATTAACATTTAATGGTTAACGGAAATCATGTCCATTAATATATAAGAGTTAACATTTAATGCAAATTATCCTCATTAACCATTTAATGTTAATAGTTAATGAAAATAATTTCCTTTAGAATTAACATTTATTGATTAATGGAAATTATTTCTATTAATGATTTAATGTTGTTGGTTTGTGGAAATTATTTTCATTAACCATTAACATTTAATGGTTAATGGAGATAATTTTCATTAACCATTAACTCTTATTGATAATTGAAAATAAATTCCATTAACCATTAACACTTAATGGTTAATGGAAATTATTTCCATTAATAGATAAAAGTTATTGTTCAATAAAAATTATCCTCATTAACCATTTAATGTTATTGGTTAATGAAAATTGTTATAATTAACCATAATGCTAATGGTTAATGGAGATAATTTTCATTAACCATTAACTCTTATTAATAATTGAAAATAAATTCCATCAAACATTAACATTTATTAATTAATGGAAATTATTTCCATTAATCATTCAATGTTGTTGGTTTGTGGAAATTATTTTCATTAATCATCAACATTTAATGGTTAATGGAGATAATTTTCATTAACCATTAACTCTTATTGATAATCGAAAATAAATTCCATTAACCATTAACATTTATTGATTCATGGAAATTATTTTCATTAACCATTAACATTTAATGGATAATGGAGATAATTTCCATTAACCATTAATATTTAATGGTTAATGGAAATAATGCCCATTAACAATTAAATTTTAATGGTTATTGTTAATGGTTAATGAGAATAATTCCCATTAACCATTAACATTTAACGGTTAATGGAAATTATTTCCATTAAGAAAGTAATGATTAATGCATTACTTTGTCATTAAAAATTCCCAAGTGATTTTGACATAGTAGTTAAGTATACTCAATGAAAAGAGGCTATCGAAGAATCGACGCCACCTACCGGTATCGACAGTATGCATTTCCGTCGTTTCATCGTTGTCGCTGCTGTCGCTCGATTCTTGAGGAACAGTTTTGACGGCGTTTGCAACAGCATTGGCACCGCCTTTCTTTTCATGCGCCAACAAAACCGACATTATATCTTCGCCCTGTTTGTTCGAAGAATTCGTATTCGTCGCGGTCGAAGCGGCTTTATCGAGGATACTCTCTTGCGTATTTCCCGTGTCACCGTGACTACCATCAGCATTCAATACCGTACTCTCGATCATCCAAATTGGTCGTTCTTTGCGCCGATTGGCGGCGCTGTCCTCTGTACTCTCGTCACCGATCGTCACATCGACTCTCGCATCCTCGACGGCAAATCCACCTCCTCGTGTTGCCTCTCCCGACCATTGTTCGCCGGAAGCTCGCAAACCGATTGGTTTCCTCGGATCGATTCTTAAAAATCAATAATGCAAAATTTAAACGAAATCCAAACCATCTCTTCCAATTAAATACGTTTTTCCGCTCTCAATCAGCGTCAGTGTTGGGCTGCAGCAAATTACATGGTGTAATTAATTACATGTCCATTACAAATTACAGCTGTAATTTATAATTTAAAAAAAAAATACTAATTACAATTGTAATTTGTAATTAAACCGGCATCCATTACCCATTACAATTGTAATTTGTAATTAAACCGAAATCCATTACCCATTACAATTTAAATTTGTAATTAAACCGAAATCCATTTACCATTACAATTGTAATTTGTAATTAAACCGGAATCCATTACCCATTACAATTGTAATTTGTAATTGAACCGCAACGCATTAACCATTACAATTTAAATTTGTAATTAAACCAAAATCCATTAACCATTACAATTGTAATTTGTAATTAAACCGGAATCCATTACCATTACAAATGTAATTTGTAATTAAACCGGAATCCATTACCCATTACATTTTTCATTTGTAATTAAACCGGCATCCATTACCCATTACAATTGTAATTTGTAATTAAACCGGAATCCATTAACCGTTACAATTTTAATTTGTAATTAAGCCAAAATTCATTAACCATTACAATTGTAATTTGTAATTAAATCAAAATCCATTAACCATTACAATCGTAATTTGTAATTAAACCGAAATCTATTGACCATTACATTTTTAAACTGTAATTAACCCGATATCGATCAACCATTACATTTTAAACATGTAATTAAACCGAGATTCATCGACCATTACAATTTTTAATTGTATTAAACTGAAATCCATTAACCATTACAATTAAAAAACTGTAATTAAACTGAAATTTATCAGCCATAATAATTTAAAAATGTAATGAAACCGAAATTCATCAACCATGACAATCTTTAATTGTAATTAAACCGTCCAGAAACAAAATAATTAAAAGTAACCGATGCATATAATTATTTTCTTTCTGGACGGTTTAATTACAATTGAAAATTGTAATGATTGATGAATCTCGGTTTAATTGCATTTTTTAATTGTAATGGTTGATCGATATCGGGTTAATTACAGTTTAAAAATGTAATGGTTAATGGATTCCGGTTTAATTACAAATTACAATTGTAATGGTTAATGGATTTCGGTTCAATTGCAAATTACAATTGTAATGGTTAATAGATTTCGGTTCAATTACAAATTATAATTGTAATGGTTAATGGATTTCGGTTTAATTACAAATTACAATTGTAATAGTTAATGGATTTCGGTTTAATTACAAATTACAACTGTAATGGGTAATGGATTCCGATTTAATTACATATTAAAAGTATAATGGTCAATGCATTGTGGTTTAATTACAAATTACAATTGTAATGGTCAATGGATTTCGGTTCAATTACAAATTACAGTTGTAATGGTTAATGCACTGCGGTTCAATTACAAATTACAATTGTAATGGGTAATGGATTTCGGTTCAATTACAAATTACAATTATAATGCTTAATGAATTTTGGTTCAATTACAAATTAAAATTGTAATGGGTAATGGATTTCGGTTTAATTACAAATTACAGTTGTAATGGTTAATGCACTGCAGTTCAATTACAAATTAAAATTGTAATGTAATAGTTAGTTCGAATAATTCGATTACAATATAATTACAATGGTAATGGGTAATTGATTTCGGTTTGATTACAAATTACAATTGTAATGGTTAATGGATTTGGGTTTAATTACAAATTACAATTGTAATGGTTACTGCATTGTGGTTCAATTACAAATTACAATTGTAATGGTTAATGAATTTCGGTTTAATTACAAATTACAATTGTAATGGGTAATGGATTTCGATTTAATTACAAATTACAAATTGTAATTTGTAATTCATCAATTACAAATTCGCCCAACACTGATCAGCGTTAATTGTCAGCAAAGTAAACTAATAACTCACCCTCTTATTGTATTGATGTCGACGGGTTCGGGTTCGAGAATTTCCGGTGACAATTTTATTCCCTCGACTTCTCGCAACAATATGTAAAGAGGCTCCAATTGTTCGTTGAATTTGGCGAGCAACAACCGCGAATCTTTTTTCGGCAGTGCCGATTGATCCTCCTCGACTATTTCGCGGCAATAAGTACATCTGAATTCACACGTTGTCATGTCAAACAGTTGATCAGCCTGAAAAAGAAGCAAAACGATGAATAAAAAAAGCAGCATGATATAAAAAAACAAATACGTGTAATTTGCAATTTGAAAATCATTTTTGGCTGTTTAAATTTTTTTTTCATGAGTATTTTCAACGAAACGACTTCAATTTTGGTCGCACTTTCAGATATTTTAGATCCATAACTGCAAAATAACAAAAGTTGGATCATTCACAAATTTTTTATTCAAGGTCAAATTTTGATGAAACCTTCTCAACTTCACATGAAAAACATGACATAAAAAATTATGAAATTAAGAGCCATGTACCGATATTTATTTGAAAAATTCAAAATTTCATAAAATCTGCAATGCTTTGGGGATTCTTCCTCAATTCAAGGTCAAAAATTCCACGTTGATAAATTTGAGCTAAATATTTACCTAAATAGCTTGAAAATTACGATAATTAGAACGTTGTCAAGCACATTTTTTTTTTTAATTAAAAAATGCGCAATGAATGCCTGCAAAATTATTAGAAACAAAATATTGACTTACCTCGAGATCAGTGAAGGTTTTCAGACAATTGGAACATTTGAAACTAGCTCGACTCGTGGCATCGCGTTCCTCGGTTTCCAATCTCTTCCTCATAAGATCGAGCTTGTATTTTACAACATTGACGAATGTCTTAAATATAACAGACAAAAATTCATCATTCATGTTTTCTCAAAAATCAATCATTTTTTTCCTTTAATTCATTTCATTCAGTGTTGGGCAGCAGCAAATTACATGGTGTAATTAATTACATTTCCACTACAAATTACAGCTGCAAATTGTAATTAAACGGAAATTCATTACCCATTACAATTGTAATTAGTAATTGAACCGAAATTCATTACCCATTACAATCGTAATTTGTAATTAAACCGAAATCCATTAACCATTACAATTGTAATTTGTAATTGAACTGAAATCCATTAGCCATTACAATTGTAATTTGTAATTAAACCGCAATTCATTACCCATTACAATTGTAATTTGTAATTGAACCGCAATACATTAACCATTACCATTGTAATTTGTAATTGAACCGAAATCCATTACCCATTATAATTGTAATTTGTAATTAAACCGAAATCCATTAACCATTACAATTCTAATTTGTAATTAAACCGGAATCCATTACCCCATTACGATTTTAATTTGTAGTTAAACCGAAATTCATTAATCATTACAATTGTAATTTGTAATTAAACCGGAATCCATTACCCATTAAAATTTTAATTTGTAATTAAACCGAAAACCATTAACCATTACAATTGTAATTTGTAATTAAACCGGAATCCATTACCCATTACAATTTTAATTTGTAATTAAACCAAAATGCATTAACCATTACAATTGTAATTTGTAATTGAACTGAAATCCATTAGCCATTACAATTGTAATTTGTAATTAAACCGCAATTCATTACCCATTACAATTGTAATTTGTAATTGAACCGCAATACATTAACCATTACAATTGTAATTTGTAATTGAACCGAAATCCATTACCCATTATAATTGTAATTTGTAACTAAACCGAAATCCATTAACCATTACTATTTTCATTTGTAATTAAACCGGAATCAATTACCCATTACAATTTTAATTTGTAATTAAACCGAAATCCATTAACCATTACAATTGTAATTTGTAATTGAACTGAAATCCATTAGCCATTACAATTGTAATTTGTAATTAAACCGCAATTCATTACCCATTACAATTGTAATTTGTAATTGAACCGCAATACATTAACCATTACCATTGTAATTTGTAATTGAACCGAAATCCATTACCCATTATAATTGTAATTTGTAATTAAACCGAAATCCATTAACCATTACAATTCTAATTTGTAATTAAACCGGAATCCATTACCCCATTACGATTTTAATTTGTAGTTAAACCGAAATTCATTAATCATTACAATTGTAATTTGTAATTAAACCGGAATCCATTACCCATTAAAATTTTAATTTGTAATTAAACCGAAAACGATTAACCATTACAATTGTAATTTGTAATTAAACCGGAATCCATTACCCATTACAATTTTAATTTGTAATTAAACCAAAATGCAATAACTATTACAATTGTAATTTGTAATTGAACTGAAATCCATTAGCCATTACAATTGTAATTTGTAATTGAACCGCAATGCATTAACCATTAAAATTATAATTTGTAATTGAACCGAAATCCATTACCCATTATAATTGTAATTTGTAATTAAACCGAAATTCATTAACCATTACAATTGTAAATTGTAATTAAACCGGAATCCATTACCCAGTCAAAATTTTCATTTGATTCATCTTTTACCTTGTAGTTTATAAAGTAAAAATTGACTTTCTGAGCTTTGCCATCGGAGCCAGTTTCCATCTTAAGTCTGACCTGTATGAATTTATCGTTTCGCAGTATCGATATTCTTGCTCTGAGCATTTTGCGCTCAAACTTCAGCAACTCGCATATATCGTCCTCCTTCATACCTGTAATTTTTATACAAGTATCTAAACGTACAATTTTAATAGGATACATTTTCAAATAATTAAAATTAAGGATCAAACTTTCGGTCGATAAAACAGTTTTGATCCATTTGCGCGAGACTTACATGGATTTCTGACTAACATGTCGACTATGAGGGAGTCTTCTATCGTATAAAAACCTCTCACTACCAAACGTGCCAATTGTTTGAGACTGCTCGGTACTTCCGTAACGAGTCTCTCCTCTGCGCTCATTTTCGTCGTTATCGTTGATCGCTCAATCTGCAAATTAAAAAAAAGCCAAAAAAAATAAGCGACCAAAGCTTTTTTTATTCATAATCATGATTCATGCTCTTAATTCGAAGAACTTCTGGCATGAAATTCCCCGTTAAGCTTATTTTTTCAACATTCAATTCTATAATCAATTCATCGCATGAATATATGTGAAAAAAAAACATGTTCAAAATTCGCAATTCCAATTTTTAGGTTCTGTAATTTTGTGCCATACGTACTTTTTTATTTTTATCTCTTAATAATTTTAAAAAACCGTTGTATTCAATATTTTTAAAAATGATTGGATGAATTCGTCGAACAATTTCACAAACAGAATGATTAACCCTGCAAAAACAATGGAGAAAAACAAAGGATACAAATAACCCAAAAAAGTTCCAGAATTGTTGGATTTTTTCGAAATTCGAACAAAAATATGATACTAACGGTTCTGTTTTACTTTTGAAACACTTTTTTTCTTTTGTTTATCTTCAAAGAAGAGAGAGAGAGAGTAGAAGAAAGGCGCGTATTTTATGTTGTGTTAACTTCTGTTTCGAGGTTATGTTCACGATCACAAGAAATTGAAGTTATGTTCGGGCAAACATAACCTCAATTTTAGAGTTGTCGATCTGTCAACCGATGTAACAAAATTTAAAATCATTCGAACATAACAATGCCCGAGTAAAATTTTCAAAATCGATGTAATCATCGATGGCAGCGATTGACAAAGTTAAAATCATCGTCGTCGGGGATTCTGGTGAGTTGTCAATTTTATTTTTCAATTTCCAGTGTTAACTTATTTTGCATCCGTCCGTTTGTCAAATTGCAAAATGGAGACGTGGCAAGTTTTATTTCGCACAATATATTAAAACTCGATTCTAGCAATTATTTGTTATGAAATATTTTAACATTTTTTCAAATTATTATAACATAACCCTTTTGCCACACCTTTATTTTTAGCCAAAAAGTATATGAAAAGTACTGCTTTTCGTTCGACGACGCAACAATATTGAAATTCACCTGAAACAGCAATTTTGCAAATTTTAAAGTTTATTTTTTGGTTTTTTTTCATGTCAAACATGTAAACATGTAAAACACGTAAACATGTAAACATGTAAACATGTAAAACACGTAAGCATGTAAAACACTTAAACATGTAAAACACGTTAACATGTAATTAAAACACGTAACATGTAAAACGTGTATTTTTCCTACTCTCTCTTCTTTGAAGATAAACAAAAGAAACATTTTTTATTTGCATGACAAATCTATATTGTTAATGTATCTTTTTTGCTTTCATTTTCTCACTAACGAAACATAAACCAAAAAATTGTTACATTACTCTTTCCTTGTTCTTTAGGTTTTTTACCGTAATCGAAGAAGATATTGTTATTGGAAAATTTTCCCTTATAAAAATAATTCTTTATAACAATTGATAATTGTTGTTAAATCGCAGGTGTTGGAAAAACATCGCTTACCCATTTGATATGTCAGCAAAAACCGATCGGTAATCCATCGTGGACAATAGGATGTTCAATAGAAGTAAAATTACACGAGTACAAAGAGGGTACGCCCAATCAAAAGCGTTATTTCATTGAATTGTGGGACGTCGGCGGCAGCCAAAATCATCAAAATACAAGAACAGTTTTTTATCATCCCACAAATGGTAGTTAAAAAGTTGGGGTGTGCAAATGGCGTTCGAATAGTCCGAATAATTCAAATAGTCGGTTAATTCGAATAGTTCGAATAATTCGGACAGTTTGAATAATTCGAATAGTTCGAATAATTCGAATAATTCGAATAGTTCGAATATTTCGAATAGTTCGAATAATTCGAATAGTTCGAATAGTTCGAATAATTCGAATAGTTCGAATAATTCGAATAATTCGAATAATTCGAACTATTCGAACTATTCGAATAATTCGAACTATTCGAATAATTCGAACTATTCGAACTATTCGAATAATGCGAATTATTCGAATATTTTGAACTATTCGAATATTTCGAACTATTCGAATATTTCGAACTATTCGAATAGTTCGAACTATTCGATTCGAAACTCGATTCGTTCGGATCGTCAAAAATTTAATTTCATTCTCATTGATTCTTTCAGGGATAATCCTCGTTCACGACTTGTCGAATCGTAAGTCTCAGCAGAATCTGCAAAAATGGCTCGAGGAAGTATTGAGCAAAGACAGCAATTGCTCGAAATCGAAGACATTCGATGATTTTGATCCTGAAAAGTTTGTGGGTTCCACGCAAGTAATAATTGTTCTGAAAAACTATGCCTGAAATCGACACGGCGAAGCATTAGAAAAGAAATATTCTGCAGGATCGGTGAAACGATATTTATAAATTGCAGATTCCTATCTTAGTTATCGGGACAAAGGCCGATCTCGTTGCAGAGGTGAGATCAAGTCTGCACAGAAGATCTTCCACAATAGCGGAGGAATGCGGGGCTGATGAGATATTTTTGGTAAGTGAAAAAAATATTTTCAAGATGCTTTAATTTAATAATTTAATAAACAAAAATTCGATTTTATTAATTCGATAATTTAATTTAATAATTTAATAAACAAAAATTCGATTTTATGAATTCGATAATTTAATTTAATAATTTAATGAACAAAAATTCGATTTTATTAATTTGATCATTGAATTTAATAATTTAATGAACAAAAATTCGATTTTATTAATTTGTTAATTTAATTTAATAAATTAATAAACAAAAATTCGATTTTATGAATTCGATAATTTAATTTAATAATTTAATGAACAAAAATTCGATTTTATTCATTCGATCATTTAATTTAATAATTTAATAAACAAAAATTCGATTTTATTAATTCGATAATTTAATTTAATAATTTAATAAACAAAAATTCGATTTTATTCATTCGATAATTTAATTTAATAATTTAATAAACAAAAATTCGATTTTATTCATTCGATAATTTAATTTAATAATTTAATAAACAAAAATTCGATTCTATTAAGTCGATAAGTTAATTTAATAATTTAATAAACAAAAATTTGATTTTATGAATTCGATAATTTAATTTGATAATTTAATAAACAAAAATTTGATTTTATTAATTCAATAATTTAGTTTAATAATTTAAAAAACAAAAATTCGATTTTATTAATTCGATAATTTAATTTAATAATTTAATGAACAAAAATTCGATTTTATTAATTCGTTAATTTAATTTAATAATTTAATAAACAAAAATTCGATTTTATTAATCCGATAATTTAATTTAATAATTTAATAAACAAAAATTCGATTTTATTAATTCGATAATTTAATTTAATAATTTAATAAACAAAAATTCGATTTTATTCATTCGATAATTTAATTTAATAATTTAATAAACAAAAATTCGATTTTATCAATTCGATAATTTAATTTAATAATTTAATAAACAAAAATTCGATTTTATTCATTCGATAATTTAATTTCATAATTTAATAAACAAAAATTCGATTTTATTCATTCTATAATTGAATTCAATAATTTAATAAACAAAAATTGGATTTTATTAATTCGATAATTTAATTTAATAATTTAATAAACAAAAATTCGATTTTATTGATTCGCTAATTTAATTTAATAATTTAATAAACAAAAATTCGATTTTATTAATTCGATAATTTAATTTAATAATTTAATAAACAAAAACTCGATTTTATTAATTCGATAATTTAATTTAATAATTTAATAAACAAAAACTCGATTTTATTAATTCGACAATTTAATTTAATAATTTAATAAACAAAAATTCGATTTTATCAATTCGATAATTTAATTTAATAATTTAATAAACAAAAATTCGATTTTATCAATTCGATAATTTAATTTAATAATTCAATAAACAAAAATTCGATTTTATTAATTCGATAATTTAATTTAATAATTTAATAAACAAAAACTCGATTTTATTAATTCGATAATTTAATTTAATAATTTAATAAACAAAAATTCGATTTTATCAATTCGATAATTTAATTTAATAATTTAATAAACAAAAATTCGATTTTATTCATTCGATAATTTAATTTAATAATTTAATAAACAAAAATTCGATTTTATCAATTCGATAATTTAATTTAATAATTTAATAAACAAAAATTCGATTTTATTAATTCGATAATTTCATTTAATAATTTAATAAACAAAAATTCGATTTTATTCATTCTATAATTGAATTCAATAATTTAATAAACAAAAATTGGATTTTATTAATTCGATAATTTAATTTAATAATTTAATAAACAAATATTTGATATTATTAATTCGAGAATTTAATTTAATAATTTAATAAACAAAAATTCGATTTTATTAATTTGATAAGTTAATTTATTAATTTAATAAACAAAAATTCGATTTTATTAATTCGATAATTTAATTTGATAATTTAATAAACAAAAATTCGATTTTATTAATTCGATAAGTTAATTTAATAATTTAATAAACAAAAATTTCATTTTATGAATTCGATAATTTAATTTGATAATTTAATAAACAAAAATTCGATTTTATTCATTCTATAATTTAATTTAATAATTTAATTAACGAAAATTCGATTTTATTAATTCGATGCTTTAATTTAATAATTTAATAAACAAAAATTCGATTTTATTAATTCGATAATTTAATTTAATAATTTAATAAACAAAAATTCGATTTTATTAATTCGATAATTTAATTTAATAATTTAATGAACGAAAATTCGATTTTATTAATTCGATAATTTAATTTGATAATTTAATAAACAAAAATTCGATTTTCCTGGACAGGATTGTAGACAAACGAGATCCCTCGCAGCGGGGACAACATCGTCCTTGAAATTGAGCCGATTTTTCGACAAAGTAATCGAGAGACGATATTACGCTAATCGCGAGGGAATCAGTCCCGATAAGCGGCGTTTACCAGCGGTTTATACATCGGCCTATAGTCCTAACAAAATGCAATATAACGACTGAGACAAAAAGCCTACCTCACTAAAAACTGCGACAAATATTTGGCCGGAAATATTTATGTTATGAGGGAAAAAAGGTTCAAAATCTCTCTAATCTATATTTTTCATCCAAGGCATCCAAGGATAAATGAAATTTATCAACTTTTTGAGCAAAAAATGTTTAACAAAAAAAAGAAATGAGATCTTTTCGCGGCATAAACGATATAGAGCGCAAAATCGGTACGAAGACAAAAAACGGCATTTACAAGATGATTATTTTCCAATTCTCACATAGTTTTGACAGTAAAAGTGGCTGAAATAAGAAACATTCCACCTGCGTGTCTCGAAGATGTTTTACCGCGGAATTTTTCAAGGATTTTCAACGAGCATAACTGCGATCATAAATATGAATTATTGTTAAAAATATCGTGAGGCGAAAAATGTGAAAAGAAATAATACAATTGTGTGATTTATTTTATACCTGTTATCCATTTCCCACAAGGGAAAAAAGTTAAACGATTTCAAAAAAACTTTAAATGAAGAAGTAGCAAACTTCAGAGCAATGACTCTCGTTGTGTGTTACGCATTCTGTCCGCATTTTTTAGTTCCTTTTTTACCCTTCACGTGGCGCTAGTTGTTCTCTCGTATGCTCAACGCCGAGCGGAAGACGACTAGCGCCACCAGTGACGAAATTTGGCGTTAAAAAAGGCGGCAACTTTGCGCTTCGATTCTAACGGTCAGTATCGACGGTTGATGCTCGAGCTGAAGTTTGTCGTTTTTGAATTTGATCGTCGCAAAGCGTTCAAACGCCAGCTGTTCGATCACTCTTCTTCGCGTATCAAACACACACACATGTAAAAAACTGGGCATTCAAATTTTCACAGAGTCAAATTGTTTGCTCGTTAATAATCTTGCTATCACAATTTTTCGAAAATCACGATAAAATCCGGACGAAACTTCAACTTATAAAAGAGACAGACCAATCGACAGGGATAAGAGTGAGGATTATCAACAATGGCACAGAATATAAATCCGTTTTACTCGTCCCAGAGTACGCCCAACAAACCGAAGGAAGAAAAGCAAAATATACCCAAGGATAATCACGCCGTGAGCAAACGGTAGGACAAACTTTTTTTTTTGCCTCTCAATGTCAACCTTTGAAGGACAATGCGAGATTTGAGCTAATTTGACTAATTTTCGAGCATTAATTTTGCGTATATCAAGTTAATTTATCATGATGGAGGATCTCGAAATTTTCCGCAGCTGAATAAACCAATATGACGCTTTTTCCGTCGCCATAACCTCCAAAATTTACGTTACAAATTTTTGAAAAACCGTTACGACCAGATGTTCAAAAAAAAATGAACTCCTTTGCAGAAATATCTCATAATGCATAAACTATTTCATCGATCGCATTTGAAAACTTGTTTACCGCAAAAAAAATCAATTTTTCACCTTCTGTCCGTCATATTTCTGATTTTCACGCCTTCCTCAAAATGTTGGGTTTCCATTTTGTAGCGTTTGTTTCCAGTTTCCATTTTGAAAAACGTTAATATTCAAAGTTGAAAACCATGTTCCGTATTATCATTTTTTTGTCCTTATTCGAAATTGGAGCAATTTTTATTTTTCCAATTCTTCGATTCCGATTAACGTGTCGCAGACTTCAGAAGGAATTAATGGTGCTCATGACGAGTACGGAAAAAGGTGTTTCCGCTTTTCCGGATGGCGAAAATCTGTTCAAGTGGATCGGAACTATAACCGGACCGCTCGATACGGTACGATATTTCGGAGTCGTTTCATTCGTTCATTTTATTTCAATTCTCTATGCTCATTTTAAATATTTTTCCTTGAAGGTTTACGCCGGTTTGACGTACAAGCTTACTCTGGAGTTTCCGCATAGTTATCCTTACAGCGCACCCATCGTCCGTTTCGTAACTCGTTGTTTTCATCCCAACGTCGATCCCGTTGGGAATATATGCCTGGATATACTAAAGGACAAATGGAGCGCTCTTTACGACGTTCGCACCATATTACTTTCCATACAGTCGCTTTTAGGTGGTAAGTAAATTAACGAGCACGGAAGCAATTGAAAAAATAGGAGAGAACGTAACGAGCCTCATCTCGAGCAGAGTTGCGAATAATGCATTACTTTTTTTTAATGCATTTGCATTTTCAATAACCGTTGACTCTTATTGATTAATTAAAATAATTTCCATTAACCATTAAATGTTAATGGTTAATGGAAATGATGTCTATTAATATATAAAAGTTAATGTTCAATGAAAATTATCTCCATTAACGATTTAATGTTAATAGTTCATGAAAATAATTTCCATTAGTCATTACATTTTAATGGTTAATGGAATATAATTTCTATTAACCATTAAATGTTAATGTTTAATGAAAATCATTTCCATTGACCATTAAATTTTAATGATCAATCCAAAGTATTTCTATTAATATATAAAAGTTAATGGTTAATGGAAATCATTTCCATTAATCATTAAATGTTAATGGTTAATGAAAAGTATTTCCATTAATATATAAAAGTTAATGTTTAATGAAAATTATCTCCATTAACCATTCAATGTTAATAGTTCATGAAAATAATTTCTATTTAATGGTAACATTTAATGGTTAATGGAAATCATTTCCATTAGCCATTAAATTTTAATGGTTAATGGAAATTATTTCCATTAGCCATTAGATTTCAATGGTTAATGGAATATAATTTCTATTAACCGTTAAATGTTAATGTTTAATGAAAATTATCTCCTTTAACCATTTAATGTCAATAGTTCATGAAAATAATTTCTATTTAATGGTAACATTTAATGGTTAATGGAAATCATTTCCATTAGCCATTAAATTTTAATGGTTAATGGAAATTATTTCCATTACCCATTAGATTTCAATGGTTAATGGAATATAATTTCTATTAACCGTTAAATGTTAATGTTTAATGAAAATTATCTCCATTAACCATTTAATGTTAATAGTTCATGAAAATAATTTCTATTTAATGGTAACATTTAATGGTTAATGGAAATCATTTCCATTAGCCATTAAATATTAATGGTTAATGGAAATTATTTCCATTAGCCATTAGATTTCAATGGTTAATGGAATATAATTTCTATTAACCGTTAAATGTTAATGTTTAATGAAAATTATCTCCATTAACCATTTAATGTTAATAGTTCATGAAAATAATTTCTATTTAATGGTAACATTTAATGGTTAATGGAAATCATTTCCATTAGCCATTAAATTTTAATGGTTAATGGAAATTATTTCCATTAGCCATTAGATTTCAATGGTTAATGGAATATAATTTCTATTAACCGTTAAATGTTAATGTTTAATGAAAATTATCTCCATTAACCATTCAATGTTAATAGTTCATGAAAATAATTTCTATTTAATGGTAACATTTAATGGTTAATGGAAATCATTTCCATTAGCCATTAAATTTTAATGGTTAATGGAAATTATTTCCATTAGCCATTAGATTTCAATGGTTAATGGAATATAATTTCTATTAACCGTTAAATGTTAATGTTTAATGAAAATTATCTCCATTAACCATTTAATGTTAATAGTTCATGAAAATAATTTCTATTTAATGGTAACATTTAATGGTTAATGGAAATCATTTCCATTAGCCATTAAATTTTAATGGTTAATGGAAATTATTTCCATTAGCCATTAGATTTCAATGGTTAATGGAATATAATTTCTATTAACCGTTAAATGTTAATGTTTAATGAAAATTATCTCCATTAACCATTCAATGTTAATAGTTCATGAAAATAATTTCTATTTAATGGTAACATTTAATGGTTAATGGAAATCATTTCCATTAGCCATTAAATTTTAATGGTTAATGGAAATTATTTCCATTAGCCATTAGATTTCAATGGTTAATGGAATATAATTTCTATTAACCGTTAAATGTTAATGTTTAATGAAAATTATCTCCATTAACCATTTAATGTTAATAGTTCATGAAAATAATTTCCATTTAATGGTAACATTTAACGGTTAATGGAAATCATTTCCATTAGCCATTAAATATCGATGTTTAATGAAAATCATTTCCATGAACCATTAAATGTTAACGGTTAATGAAAATAATTCCCATTGACCATTAACTTTTAATGGTTAATGGAAATAATTTCCATTAGCCATTAAAAAAAGTAATGATTAATGCATTACTTTTTCATTCAAAATTTCGCGTCCCCGTTCTCAAGTTCCAATATCGTTGGAATAGTAAATTTATTTGAACATTTTTCCTCTATCGCAGAGCCAAACAACGAGAGTCCATTGAATCTTCAAGCCGCCGAATTATGGAACGATCAGACAAAGTACAAGAAGCATCTCATCGAGGAATATCACAGAGAATCGAGTCGCAGTCAAGATTCATGATGAGCAAGATTACCCGATCATATTTTTTTTTTTTTTTTTTTTTTTCCGTAACACTGCCACACCTCGACGACACCGTACAATATTTATATTATTGAGAATTGAACGAGGGAGGGAAAAGTGATCTCACGATCGCGTGAAAACACCGTTTGAGAAATTAAGAACGCGGCAACTCAAAGTTTCTCGGTACGTCGCTCGCTTTAGTATAAATTATATATATTAAAAAAAAAAAAAAAGAAAAAAAAAGAAAGGAGTAAAAGAAAAAAAGATATTGATACAAAATTTCTAGGAAAAATTGAATCGTGGTGACTGTAAGCATCAATTTTTCGTTAATTCATTTCGTGACTTTCCGGTTTAAACGATCCGAATACGCGTTTTTTTTTTTTTTTTTTTTTTTTTACAACGATTATTTATTTACATCGCTCGTAATTGATACATACGTTTCGACACGAAGTAAGCATTGAAAAAATCAAGGTTTTACGTATGTATATACATATATATGTGTCATTCCATATCAATTCAACGACGTTTTGACGGTGACCCCTTCGATTTTTTTTATTTTTCAATATGTTATTATACATGCAAAAAGAAGTATCCATGCCAATTTTTAGCTCTCTATCTTAAACCTTACCGAAGTTATTGATTTTTCAAGAATATACTTAAAATAATCATAACTTCTACATTAACCAAGATATTGTAATTTGTCAAGAGGTCATTTCTTTTCATTTTTCGAGGTACTTTTTGAAAAATATATTAAAAATTAAGAAAAACAAATTTTTAATGTGTTTTTAACTGTTTTAAGCTGAAAAATTGGATTTTCTTTCCATGGGACCCCTTCGATTTTTTTCAAAGGAAAATTATTAAATTCTCCGTAAAAAAAACAAAATTTTTGAGATCTTACCGAAGAGGGGATTCAAATAACTACTTATCGAAAAAAACTTGTCTACATGCTCCTACATTCTACAAACTTCTATATTAACCAAGATATTGTCATTTGTCAAGAGGTCATATTTTTTTGTTTTTCAATGTACTTTTTGAAAAAAAGACGAAGAATCAAGAAAAACAAATTTTTAATGTCTTTTCAACTATTTTGAGCTTGAAAATTGGATTTTCTTCCAATGGAACCCCTTCGATTTCTTTCAAAAAAAATTATAAAATTCTACGTAAAAAAACAAAATTTTTGAGATTTTACCGAAGAGGGAATTCAAATAACTTCTTAACGAAATTTTTTTATTCGATTTTTTTTCGTAATTTTGAACTTTTTTCCTTCTATGACTCTAATAGTTGATTTCAATGATGTTTAAATAAATAATCTAACTTGACTCACATATTTCCATTGTAAATTACTATAATTAACATGAAGAATTACAATTCAAGTACGTTTTGCAAACTAAAGTGCAAAATGTACTTAAATTGTAATTCTTGATTTTATCTATTATAATTTACAATGAAAATATGTGAGGCAAGTTGGATTATTTATTTTAACATCATTGAAATCAACTAATGTAGTCATAGAAGGAAAAAAGATCAGAATTACGAAAAAAAAAAATCGAAATTTTTTTTTTCAATAAGAAGTTATGTGAATCCCTCTTCGGTAAAATCTCAAAAAATTAATTTTTTTACGTAGAATTTTATAATTTTTTTAGAAAAAAATCGAAGGGATCCCATTAGGAGAAAATCCAATTTTTTAGCTTAAAACAGTTAAAAAGACATTAAAAAATTGTTTTTCTTAATTTTTGATCTTTTTTTTCAGAAAGTACATTGAAAAACAAAAAAAGATGACCTCTTGACAAATGACAATATCTTGGTTAATATAGAAGTTTGCAGAATGTAGAAATTTTTTTTCGATAACAAGTTATTTGAATCCCCTCATCGGTAAAATCTCAAAAATTTTGTTTTTTTACGTAGAATTTTATGATTTTTTTTGAAAAAAATCGAAGGGGTTCCATTGAGAGAAAATCCAATTTTTTAGCTTAAAACAGTTAAAAACACATTGAAAATTTGTTTCTCTTAATTTTTAATATTTTTTTCAAAAAGTACCTTGAAAAACAAAAAAAAATGACTTCTTGACAAATTACAATATCTTGGTTAATGTAGAAGTTATGATTATTTTAAGTATATTCTTGAAAAATCAATAACTTCGGTATGGTTTAAGATAGAGAGCTAAAAATTGGCATGGATACTTCTTTTTGCATGTATAATAACATATTAAAAAATAAACAAAATCGAAGGGGTCACCGTCAAAACGTCGTTAAATTGATATGGAATGACACATATATATTCCATTTCAGACTCGTCCTCATTTCATTTAATCACCGTCGTGTAATTCTGAAATACATATTTTAAAAGTAAAAAAAAACGCTTATTAATGAAATTATGTGTTTCCAGTTCGAAACTTGAAATTGGCGAATGGACAAATTTTCGGAAAAAATGATTTACCAAATATCGAGGTTATCTTTTAATTTTTTATCAGATACTTTGTTTTTCGAAATTTTAAACACAGAAAAAAATTTACCGACGAAAAATGCACAACTTTGAGGAATTAATTTTATTTAATTAATCTATTTTCACGTTGATGTCCATTTTTTCATTTTCATTGTTTATTTTATTCCCCATTATTATTGTATATAAGGATTCCAAACGAAATGTCCCTTACGACATGAAAAAAATCGGTAATTGGTCATCGTTGAAATATATATGGGTCGTTCCATGTCAAATCGACCAATAGTTGGAATTTCAATTTCGATGGAATTCGGTCAGAAGTTTTCTTTTATCATAAAACGAAGTTCTACCAAAGGAAAAAAATTAAAAAATTTTTTTTCGAAAGTTATGCAAAATTAAAAATTTCACAATTTTTTCAATTTTTCAAGTTTATTTTTTTAATATCTCGAAAACTGTTATAGTTACGAAAAAATCTTTCCGGGTTCGTCTGAAAGAGTTCACTTGGGGCCACGAAAAAAAAATATTCCGAAAAAAAATGTTGGAACATGATGAATTTGGAGAATGTTTAATTTTCAAAAATGGCGAAAATCCACGATTGACATTAAATTTTTCGTTCAATTTTTTAAATATAATACCTTGTATTGATCTTTAAAGATCCTGAAATTCTTAGAATTGCGTTTTTTTTTTCATATGAATTTTTTAATTTTGGCAAAATTTTTTATTTATTTTGTTCACCTTTAAATTAAGTAAAGTTGAGCAATGATGTAATTTTGTAATTTTAAGCAGTATACATTACATGATTGCTCGACTTTACTTAACTTAGAGGGAAAAAAAAAATTTCTTTACCAAAATTCAAAAATTCGGATTTTTGAAAAAACAAAAAACGCAATTCTGAAATTTTCAGAATCTTTTAAGATCAGTACAAGGTATTATATACAAAAAGTTAAATCAAACATTTAATGTTGATCGTGGATTTCCACGATTTTAAAAAATTCAAAATTCTCAAAATTTATCTTTTTTTCCAAATTTTGTTTCGGAATATTTTTTTTTTTTTCGTAGCCCCAAGTTTTCGCAACTATAATAGTTTTTGACATATTTAAAAAATAAACTTGCACAATTAAAAAAAGAGGTCAAGTTTTGAATTTTGCATAACTTTCGAAAAAAAAATTTTAAATTTTTTTCCTTTGCTAAAACTTCGTTTTATGATGAAAGAAAGCTTCTGACCAAATTTCATTGAAATTGAAAGGAATCAGTTCCAACGATTGGTCGATTTGCCATAGAATGACCCATATATCATTATAAATATATGGGGCATCCCATCCCAAATCGGACAGTTTGAAAAACTTTTTTTTGTATCTCCTCAGTTTTTTTATATTTTTGAGAAACATTATTCAGATGCAAAAGAAAGATTGGTATTCAATAATTTATTTTAAAAAACAAAATTTAATTTTCAAAAATCGAAAAAAATAGTAGTTATTGAGATCCCACGATCGGACTATCCTTAAAAATTGTTGAATAGATGTTTAAAACAAAAAATTAAAAAAAAAAATCAAAAATGACATTTAAAAACGCGATTCAAAGTTTAAAACTCCAAAAACTCATTTAAAAAAACGTCGAATATTTTTGTTGTATTTTTTTCTGAAAAGGCCATAAAAAAACAAAAATTTTGAAAAAAAAAACTTTCAATTTGGACCATTATTAAAGAAGTTATGACCAAAATTCCAAAAAAAGAGCGGTTTTTTTAAAAATTTAATATCTTTCGAAGGGGTAATAAAAAAAAGCTCAAAATTTAACAGGAAGGGTCTTTTGATGGGTACTAAATAGTATAGAAAAATTGAGGAAATAAAAAAAAAGTTTTTCAAACTGTCCGATTTGAGATGGAATGCCCCATATGTAGGCTTGAGTACGATAATGTGCAGAAATTCGAAGTAATAAATTTGCGATCGGCCCTGAGTCGCTCAGTAACAGACTCGGCTGTCCTGTATTTAACATCGGGCAACGATGTGGCTCAAAGTATCTCGATTATTTGAGATAACCGCGGCGTTCAACGCCGGCAAAAAACGCGCATGGATCACGACAATTGCACCTGTAAGAAAATTTTCGAACAGAGTAGAGGTATTATTATTTTTCCGATAAATTCTATTGGACATACATATACGAATATATACTAGAGTGTGTACGCGTATTATTATTATTATTATTATTATAGGAAGCAAAGGTCAGTGTCAATGGATTTGAGATAAATTACGTGAAAACGGGGAAAGGTTCCCATCCCGTTCTTTTACTGCCAGGAGCTTTGGGTAAATTTCTCATTTGTGTTTTCAAGAAAAATCATTATTTTTCCTTCGACTCATATATATTTGTGTCTAAAAAAAAAAAAAAACATCCCCTTTGGGGCCAATTTACAAATAAGTGCTGCCAACCTTGAAAAATTCAGGCTCGATAGATCTACAGTCAAACCCCTCGATTCGTAACTATGAAAATTTTTTGATGCTCCAATTGGGAAATATATTAATATATAAAAGTTAATGTTTAATGAAAATTATCTCCATTAACCATTTAATGTTAATAGTTTATGAAAATAATTTTCAGTAACCATTAAATGTTAATGGTTAATGGGAAGTATTTCTATTAATTAACCTCAAAAAATTCAGACTCGATAGATCTACAGTCAAACCCCTCGATTCGTAACTACGAAAATTTGCTCCAATTGGGAAATATATTCAACAGGCAGCGCCTGGACCGATTTTAAGCCGCAAATTGAGAGTCTTGATAAGGAAAAACTGACGATAATAGCGTGGGATCCGCCGGGCTCCGGTAAATCAAGACCGCCGGACCGAACTTTTCCCGAGGATTTTTTTCGACGCGACGCTCGCAGCGCCCATGATCTCATGCGAGTCCTTGGCTTCGATGAATTTTCTCTGATAGGCTGGAGCGACGGTGGCATAACTTCGTTCATAATTGCCGCTGATTATCCCAAAAGTGTGCGCAAAATGATCGCTTTCGGAGCAAATTCGTACATTTTGCCGTCTGAGTTGAAATTATACGAGAGTAGGTTTACTTTCAATGATTATCCCAATTTCTGATATCATTTAACCTTGAATTTATGAGCGGAGATCATCGTAGTTCCATATTTCGCCGCGAGGATCGCCGTGACTGTATCGCTGATTATGTATGGGACATTCCATACCAAATCGACCCTAGTGTGACCTTCGACCTCGCTGATTGCGTTTTCGATTTTTTATATGATTCTTCCAACTCAAAACAACATTCAGAATTTTTTTCAAATTTTTAAAACCAAATTTGAGTACCTTAAGATTTTTTTAACATTTTTTTCGAAAACCTCGAGCGCCGTTATTTAAAAATCTGAAAAAATTCTCAAAAATCCGCTGTCAAAGATGAAAATTTTTGACCCAAAATTCATGATGTCCAGGATTCTATTTTGAGTTGGAAGAATCATATAAAAAATCGTAAACGAAATCAGTGAAGTCGAGGGTCACACGCAGGTCGATTTTATATGGAATGCCCCGTATGTATCTCGCTCATGTTTCTCATATGACTCTTCAATCACGACGATGAATTAATTATAGAAAGATCTATATGGGTCATTCCATGTCAAATTGACCAATAGTTTGAATTGACCCCTTTGAATTTCGATAAAATTTGGTCGGAAGTTTTCTTTCATCAGAAAACGAAGTTCTACCACAGGAAAAAAATTTAAAATTTTTTTTTCGTAAGTTATGCAAAATTCAAAATTTCCCAATTTTTCAAGTCTATATTGTTTAAATATCTCGAAAACTCTTGTAGTTAAGAAAAAATCGTTCTGAGTTCGTCTTAAAGATTATACTTAGGGCTACGAAAAAAAAATATTCCGAAAACAAATTTTGAAAATTGATGAATTTGGAGAATTTTGAATTTTCAAAAATCGTGAAAATCCACGATAGACGTTAAATTTTTGATTCCATTTTTTTAAATATAATACTTTGTACTGATCTTAAAAGATCCTGAAAATGTCAGAATTGCGGTTTTGGTTTTTTCAAAAATATAAATTTTTGAATTTTAGTAAAAAAATAATTTTTTTTTTACCTCTAAGTAAAGTTCAGCAATCGTGTAATTTTGTAATTTTGAGCAGTATAAATTACATAGTTGTTCAACTTAAGTTCGAGGTAAAAAAAAAATTTTTTTTACCAAAATTGAAAAATTCATATTTTTGCAAAAACAAAAAACTTAATTCTGAAATTTTCAGGATCATTTAACATAAGTAGAAAGTATTAAAATAAAAAAGTGGAAACAAAAATTTAACGTCGATCGTGGATGTTCGCAATTTTCAAAAATTCAAAGTTCCCCAAATTCATCATTTTTCAAAAAAGAATTTCAGAATATTTTTTTCTCGTAGCCCGAATCTCTTCGACGAACCCAGAACGATTTTTTCGAAAAATATTTTCCGAGATATTTAAAAAATAAACTTGAAAAATTGAAAAAATACTGAAATTTTGAATTTTGTATATAACTTTCGAAAAAAAAATTTAATTTTTTTTTCCTCTGGTAGAACTTCGTTTTATGATAAAAGAAAACTTCTGACCGAATTTCATCAAAATTGAAAGAGATTCCAACTATTGGTCGACTTGACACGGAATGACCCATATTTATATTAAAGAAGGAAAATTCCTTTTAAAGGTATCAGGAACATCGATTCGTGGTCGGAACGAATGAAGGCACCGCTGATAGCGTTTTACGGTGAGGATTACTTCAGAAAAACTTGGTCATCGTGGGTAGATGCTATGAATCTAATTTATCATAAAAACAACGGAGACATATGTAAGGATTGTATTCCGAGAATACGTTGTCCCACGCTGCTCTTACACGGAAATAAGGATCCTCTGGTCGATCCGGAACATCCGAAATTTTTGAACAAAAATATACCAGGCTCAAAGTGAGTATACAGGGTGTTAAGCAGCTAGATAACCTGACTAGGTTCGCCGTGTAGAGCGTGCCAAGACAAAAAATTAGCTTTTTTTGTAAATATTATACGATAAAAATTGGCTTAGTTATTAATGTTTTTAGAGCTGACCAATGACGGCTGGAATCTAGGAGAAATACCACTGGTGGGGGAAACGGTGCCTCGGGGTGGGGGTAAAAGTAGCGTGTGGTGGGGGTAACGGTACTGCAGGGTGGGGGTAACGGTGGCGGCAGGCGTGGGGGAAGATACGCCCACAACACGGCTGGCAGCGTCATTTCTCTTAGATTCTAGCCGTCATTGGTCAACTTGAAACATTAATAACTAAGCCAATTCTTATCGTATAAGAATTTTAAAAAAAGCAACGTTTTTGTCTTGACGCGCTCTACACGGTGAATCTAGTCAGATTATCTAGTTGCTCAACACCCTGTATTACATAATTCCATAAATGGAGATGAATGTGACTCAATTTACAATTTTAAAATTTTTTCAGACTCGAGTATTTTGAAGAGGGAGCTCATAATCTTCACTTGAGATATCACGAGAAATTCAACAAAATCGCGACGGAATTTCTTTTGGAATAAAATTATTGCAAAATTGCGATAATTATTAAAAAATTCGCGATACCAAAATACATATCGAATATGGAAGATGATTGGACATGATTATTCCACCGTTAAAATACATTTGTACTTTAACGACGTTTTTCAATCAGAGGTGTAATAATGTGTAATGTGTAATGAATGCGTGTTCCATTACAAATAAAAAAAAGTAATGTGTAATGGACGCATGTTTTATTATAAATAAAAAGTAATGTGTAATGGATGAGTGCTCCATTACAACTTACAAGTGAACATTTTTACATTACTATTTTCACAACTCTGTTTTTAATGCGCTCAGTGACAAAATTTGAGCTGAAAAATTTCGAGCCTTGTATTCACTCACTCGCGACTGACTTTAATACACACGATCAATGAATGACGCGGCACGAGGCCACACGTGGGATAACCGGTCGAGGGTTGAAGAGAGAAAAAAGTCCATTTGCGCCTCGACTGGAGAAATCGCTGGATAAGTCTTTTTGTTTTGGTTTTGCGGACGTAAAAGCGTCCATTATTGTACTGAGTGATATAAATTAACTTTTTCCCGTTGGTGATGCAACGAAAACTTTTTGTCTCTGGTTTCCAGGTAATTTATCCGAATTAAAATTGTTGATTCAAACAAAGTTGCAAAGTTGAAAAGCTATTATTCTCAGCAGGCGGCAAAAATGTCTGCAATGCGCTTTTCACCCAGACAAAATCAATGTCCCGCGCGCTCTAGACTCAGGCTGGTTCCTCCCCGATGGATGCCAGCCCCTTCCCTCCTGTTTTTCGTTTTGATGCACTGCCAAGTGTTTTCATGTAAGATATTCATCAAGCATCGAGCCTCGAGGTAGATGATGAAAAACTCGGTGCTCCAAGGACTTTCTGAGGTCACTTAATTTATGATCCCCAATTCGAACTGAAACCACAGAAATTCAAATTAGCAGTTCCAACTGAGCGAAACGAGAATTCAAACAAAATTCATCTTACGAATTCTAAATTGTACGTTGTACGTTAAGAAAATTGTAGGGGTGTGCGAATATTCGAATTTACGAATTATTCGAATCGAATAATTCACAACATAACTTCTTAATTCGAATCGATAAGTTTAAGAGCAAAAAATTATTCATACTACTCGAATAATATATTTGAATTATTCGAATAATTCGAACATTTCGAATATTTCGAATGGTTCGAATAATTCGAATATCTCGAATGGTTTGAATAATTCGAATGGTTCGAATTAATCGAATATTTCGAATGGTTCGAATAATTCTAATATTTTGAATGGTTCGAATGGTTCGAATATTTCGAATGGTTCGAATAATTTGAATATTTCGAATGGTTCGAATAATTTGAATAATTCGAATGGTTCGAATAATTCGAATGGTTCGAATAATTCAAATATTTCGAATGATTTGAAACATTCGAATATTCGATTCGAATATCCCTATTCGATTCGATTCGAATGCTATTCGCATATCCCTAAAAAATTGTACACACGAAAAAAAAAATAGACAAATGAACATGTTTTTTTTTCCATTTGTACCTCATATTTTGACCGAGGCACTGAAAGAAATCCACGGTGTCTTGGAAGTAAGTCACTACGGTATACGTTGTATACGCAGTCACGGGGAGAGTCTCGAGAGAGAGAGAGAGTCCAATTGTGCTACTTGCGAGATAATTCCTTAACCGGAAAGCCAAGTGAGAACGTAACGTCCAAGAAAATCTCGAATTCGTCTTCGATTTTTCTCTCATGCTAAAGAGTAAACCAAATGTTCATGACCGTCAAATATGTCAGTCATGTTAATAGCAGCGAACCAGCGAGAGTTCCTGTTTCATCACTGAAACCTCGATATAAGAGCTCGCTGCGAAAAACACTCTTATATCGAGTCGGTACTGCAATGAATCCTCGATGGATCTCCCGTTATGGATCGAACATCGAAATCTTCCTCAGCAACGAATCTGCTATAACCTCGATATAAGAGCTCGCTGCGAAAAACGCTCTTATCGAGTCGGTACTGCAATGAATCCTCGATGGATCTCCCGTTATGGATCGAACATCGGAGTCCTCCTCAGCAACGAATCTGCAATAACCTCGATATAAGAACTTGCAGCGAAAAAACGCTCTTATATCGAGTCGGTACTGCAATGAATCCACGATGGATCTCCCTTTATGGATCGAACATCGGAGTCTTCCTCAGCAGCGAATCTGCAATAACCTCGATATAAGAGCTCACAGCGGAAAAAACGCTCTTATATCGAGTCGGTACTGCAATGAATCCTCGATGGATCTGCCTTTATGGATCGAACATCGGAGAGTCTTCCTCAGCAGCGAATCTGCAATAACCTCGATATAAGAGCTCGCAGCTAAAAAACGCTTTTATATCGAGTCGGTACCGCAATGAATCCTCGATGGGCCTCCCTTTATGGATCGAATATCGGAGAGTTCTCAGCAGTGAATCTGCAATAACCTCGATATAAGAGCTCGCAGCGAAAAACGCTCTTACATCGAGTCGGTACCGCAATGAATTCTCGATGGATCTCCCTCTATGGATCGAACATCGGAGTCTTCCTCAGCAGCGAATCTGCAATAACCTCGATATAAAAGCTCACAGCGAAAAAACGCTCTTATATCGAGTCGGTACTGCAATGAATCCTCGATGGATCTCTCTTTATGGATCGAACATCGGAGAGTTCTCAGCAGCGAATCTGCAATAACCTCGATATAAGAGCTCGCAGCGAAAAACGCTCTTATATCGAGTCCATGCATCTCCCTTTATGGATCGAACCTCGGAGAGTCTTCCTCAGCAACGAATCTGCAATCTCAATAAGGAGAATACAATGATACAGATAATGAATAGCTGTTATGCGTTACAAACGAAGAAAAAAAAATCAATGTACACCGGGTCTGTTTCCAAATATGGTCAGTCCGTTTCTTGCCTGGATTCCAACGAGCGCAGAGCCCACAACAGAGCTTGCTCTCTGATATATCCCTTCCTAACTTTTTGATTCTCCTTCCATCCCATGAAGAAACGAAAAAAAACCTCTTGACGCACAGAGAGAGAGAGAGAGGAAACTCGCCAAGGGCCGTTTAATACCCACACATCCTCCCGTTGACGACTCTCAAGTCTGTATTTGGTAGTGCGGTGACCTTTGGCGTGAGTACAGGCCTATATATAGTGCACTCTCTGCGTTTTTTTTTATTCCTGTTTTATTTTCGTTGAGAAAAAAAAATGGACTATTCGATCCTTGACTTCTGGCCAAACGGGATTCTCCGCTTTCTCCTCTCCTCTTTTTTTACCTTCACTCAGAGGCAAACACTCGATGAAGATGATGATAACCTCCAACTGTACACATTGCCAAAAGTGCAGTCAAAATATTCTCCAAAAATATCTCTGAAATCTCGAGTACCCCTTTTTTGTTGCCTGAAGGTCTTCGTCTCCAATTGGGAATGTTCGAATCATTGATGGAATGGACCTTCCTACGCTCATTGGAGGGACTTGTACAAAGAACCTCCATCGATTTGTGAATATTACATCAATTGCAGAATACTATTCGGGAAACGCATTCGAGCAAGATAATCGTGTTTGCCAGGATGACTCACAATTTTACAAGTCCGTCAACGCCCTCGTCCTCATCGTCATCGGCTCTCGTACGTTTTTCCACGAGATCTCTGGCGAGGACGACTCTCCTTGTACGGCAACTTGGATCGCAGCACGTTTGTTGCAAAAGGCCCATAAGACATCGCTCGTACAGGACGAGAAAGCGACTCTCAAAATCTTGGCCCAGATCAGAGTTGTAAATAATGCATTACTCTGATAATGCATTACTGTATTCTGTAATGTGTAATGGATGCATGTGCCTTTATAAATAAAAAAGTAATGTGTAATGGATGAGTGCACCATTACAAATTACAACTGAAAAAAAAGTAATTGGTAGTGGAGAATATTCCATTACAAATTAGTGTTTCTACTATTTTGCGTAACACGTCCCTAGCGGGATTTGCAACGCTCGGAGCAACTCGGTTTGCAACGCGTTGCTTTGTATCAAAAGGCAACTCGTATTGAAACACAGTCGCAACACATCACCGCTGATAACCTCGAAAATTGCTGAAAATTGCCTCAGTCGGTAACATTTGAAAAGAGCGTTGCTCCACCGTTGCCTTTTCATACAAAGCCACCCGTCGTCTTTCCGTTGTCCGCTGAGTTGTTTTCACTGAAACAACGCGTTGCAAATCCACCTAGGGACGTTGTTTTGTTTATTTTTAATGGCCCATGCAACCATTACACATTACTTTTATTATTTGTAATGGTACATGTGTACATTACAGTTTTTTAATTTGTAATGGAACACGCATCCATTACACATTACTATTTTCATCTGTAATGGAACAATCATTCATTGCACGTTACTTTTGTAATTTGTAACGAAAAACTTATCCAATACACATTGTTTGAAGTAATGGGTAATGTGTTACTTCTGCATAACTATTTTCACAACTCGGCCCAGATATTGTACCAAGAGTCAAGTTTCGTCTCGCGGACCAAACTCTCTTCCCCAAACTCTTTGGGGAAGTGAAGTCTTTCGATGGACCGAGCGATTGAAGTACATGACCTGACCCAACATCTTTTGCTCCGTCTCATCGTCAAAAGCGTTCTAGGTTGAAGACTTGGATTTTCCAAAATTCGAATATTTGGATTTACGAGTCCCTCCGTCGTTCGCCTCTTGGGGTCGATAATGACACTCGAGCGAATAATCGACAAAGGGTACAAAACTGGCCTGGCCTTTCCAGCGCCTTCGGACTTTGTTTCGTACGTGGCTCGTGCCGTTCTCTCTCTGCGGTCTTTGAGTGTCACGCGAGTACACGCAACGAGGGGGTCGTTGCTAATCGATGTTTTTTTTTGCGTCAACAAATTTTCGACAAGCTGGGCGAGGACGGACGTGACTCAGCCCAAACAAAAGCCCACTCACCCAACGATTGAATCCGGCATCCCCCTCGTTTATTCGCCAATCGATTTCCATATTCTCGTACCAACTGTCCTTGGGTCCTGCGAAAAGGCAATTTATTACCGCAGCGAAATACGGCAAAAGTTTTCAAATTGTAAATGCCGACGCATTTTTCGGCACCTTTGTGGTAAAGGTGGGTCACTCGTGCCCAGGCACTTTAAAAAGTGCCCTTGCTCCAAAAAATTCCGCAAAATTCATGAGACTCATCAACTATCCCAGAATAAGGACCAATCACTGATTCGATCATTTGCTTAAACAATATAATCAAATAAGCAAAGGAAAACGTGAAGAATGCACCATGCTCTAAAAATCATAACTTTGGATGTAATTAATATTTTTTTAAATTTCAAACGGGAAATCAAAGCTCAGGAATGGGACTTTGAGGAAAAAAATTTTTAAATTCTGCATGAATAAAAAGAATGTATTTTTTACTCAATTTTATTAATTAGCTCTAAGCTATTAAGGGGAGACGGTTTGGGCAAGGCACGAGTGACCCCCCGTTGCCATTTAGGGGTTAATTTGTTCATTTTTTAAATTCTTGAATGGAGAAACTCGCGAATCGTGTACCTCGTTCGCTCCTTCGCAATCTCCCGGAGCGGCGTTTTTTTTTATCCAGCGATATTACAGCAGCGACCGAGTTCTCGATACGGGTCGAAAGTAGGCATGATGTCACTGAGAATCGTTTGTAAAGTTCTTACAAGCATACGGACATCGGATGGACGAGGCAATAAGTCTCTCTCTCGCCTTTGGAACTCTCTCTCCCTCCCGATCCGCAAATTATCCTCTACCCAATCGTTCAAAGACGCCATGTTTGATTTCTCATTGTCTTGACAATTGTAACGTGGTGGGGAGTTTTTTCTATTCTATGTTTAATTACTCTAACGTCATTTAACCTATACTGAAGCTATCTGTAGCTAGCAGCTCGTAATACACATGAGTACTTTTGTTATTATTAAGTTAGTCCATTAGTCTATAACTTTAGCCGAACAAATCAAAACTTATAACTCGAACGACACTTTAACCTATTTTTCCTTTGTTTCTCTCTTACTCCGACTGTAGAAACTAGTCGGGTGTTAAGTAACTAGATAACCTGACTAGGTTCACCGTGTAGAGCGTGCCAAGACGAAAAATTGGCTTTTTTTAAAATTGATATAGGAAAAAAATTGGCTTAGTTATTAATGTTTTAAGCTGATTAATGACGGCTAAAATCTAGGAGCAATGGTGAGCCGCGTGGTGGGGGTGACGGTGGGCGTGGCGTAAAAACCCCCACCAGCGGCATTTCTCCTGGATTCTAGCCGTCATTGGTCAACTTTAAAAACATTGATAACTCAGCCATTTTTTATGGTACAAAATTTTTTAAAAAAGCAAATTTTTTGTCTTGATGCGCTCTACACGGCGAACCTAGTCAGGATATCTAATTGCTTAAAAACATCCTGTATAATTTTAAGTTAACAAATTACTGCTATACTCTGCACTGTATTAATTTTTGTACTTATGGGTTATCACCCCAGTGTAATAAAAATCTGTTCCATTATATTCTCTCCCTCTCTCCATCTCTCACTCTCCCTCTCTGGAGGTAAGTCTCTCTCTCTCTCTGGAGATAAGTCCCTCTCTCTCTTTCAGCACATCATCGAGACGCCAGCGTCGAGAGGACAATTTTGATCTTGCCTGTGGCGTCTGGCTCCGATATATGCGATACGAAGGACAATGGGCATATGAAGCATATCAAGCAGAGCGTGTCACAAGACATATTATTCTTCCGAGCTTTCCGAACGACATAAGAAATATATGGACATTGCGCAATGAGACGGATGACGCAAAAAAATCTACCCTACCTTATTTTTTTTTTAAATTTCAAATCACGAGGCTCTTTTAATTGGTGCATCGACCCGACCTTCCGTGAATTATCTTCCTGCAAGCTATTATCGATTGAGGCGTTGAAAAAACAACGCAGAGCGAGAACCGCAATATTCAGGGGCGTGTACTACGGCAACGATGAGTCACGTGTTTATATCGACTTTCTTCCACGATTGCGCAGGTTGCTGGGCTCGTCGCAGGGTGGTTTTTCGGCTCATCCTCTGGATTGTACACATGTAAAAAAAAAAAAATTAGAGTGAATACGAGGTGAGGGTAGGTGAAAGTACGCTGTACGCTGCGAAAAGTCGATATCAAACCGCAAGAAAGAGGGCGCAGGGAGAGAGCGGAGGCACCAACTCGTATTCCACGACATCGATCCTGAAGGTCCGCGACGGAGGCGCCAATTATTAGGCATGTTGGTTGATGACTTGGTAATCGTCAATTGTCGGCTTACGAGGCGATTATGGAACTCCATTGCGCGATTGAGACGAGTTCTCTGTCCAAAAATTTCGCCCTATAATAGAATTAGAATAGAAAATTGAATTGTCTAATAGGGGTGTGCGAATATTCGAATTTACGAATTATTCGAGACGAATCGAATCAAATAATTCGAACTATTCGAATAATTCGAATAGTTTGAACAGAATTATTTCAACTATTCGGATTATCTGAAAAGTTCGAATTATTCGTTTCAAATAATTCGAATAATTCGAAGTATTCGAATAATTCGAAGTATTCTAATAATTCGAAGTATTCGAATAATTCGAAGTATTCGAACAATTCGAACTATTCGAAAAATTCGAACCACTCGAATAATTCGAACCATTCGAATAATTCGAACTATTCGAATAATTCGAACTATTTGAATAATTCGAACTATTCGAATAATTCGAACTATTTGAATAATTCGAACTATTGGAACTATTCGAATAATGTTTTATTAAAATTTTCATTACTTCAGAGGTGAGTTATAAAAAAAAATATTATGATTAACCCTCCGTCTGTACACTGGGTCTTTTAAGGCACAAGCCAACGTTTTTAACGTTTTTTTCTTAGAAAAAACATTAGCAGGACTATAATGACCCAGAGTACAGACCGTGTCGCAAAATTTAAGTGTACTGACGGAGAGTTAATTTAAATATATGATAGAACAAAGTTAAATCGATCAGTTTAAAGCAAAAAATATATATTTGAATAATTCGATTTTATTTGTTAATTTTTCTAATGATAAATTTTGATAATATCTAAAAAAATATTTTTAATTTTACATTTCATTAAAATGTTGGCGATGAAACTTTCCATTAAAAGTTATGTTTTATTAAAATTTTAATTACTTCAGTGACGAGTTATAAAAAAAATATTATGATTAACCCTCTGTCTCTACACTGGGTCTTTTAAGGCACAAGCCAAATTTTCAAATCGAATATCTCTGGAATTATAAAAATTGTAAAAAATTTTTGTTTACAATAAATTGTTAACCAAATGATTGGATGATGGAAAAAAATGTTATAAAAGTAATTCAGAATTTTTTCAGATTTTTTTGACGTTTTTTTCTTAGAAAAAACATTAGCAGGACTTTAATGACCCAGAGTACAGACGGTGTCCTAAAATTTAAGTGTACAGACGGAGGGTTTAAATATATGATAGAACATAACTTCTTCATCAAAATCAATCAGTTTAAGAGCAAAAAATAATTATTCAAATAATTCGAATAATTCGAATGTTTCGAAATATTTGAATAATTCGAATCATGCGAATGTTTCGAAATATTAGAATTATTCAAATGGTTCGTATAATTCGAATAACTCGATTAATTTGAATTAATCGAATGGTTCGAATTAATTCGAATAACTCGATTAATTTGAATTAATCGAATAATTCGAACAATTCGAATATTTGACTCGAATTTCGAATCAAATACACTATTCGATTCGATTCGAATGCTATTCGCATTCCCCTACTAACAACCCATTGATACTCTATGAATTCTTGAGGGAGATGCATCGGCCAATACGATGTAAATCGTAAATCACATCCGTACAAGTTCTATCTCCCTCTCTCTCTCTCGCTTCGATGAAAGAAAAAAAAACGTTTGTCGCTCGGAGAAAAGCCCACGCGATGTCTAAAGGTGTGTATTACATGTGCATGGGCGTATGACGCGTCGGAACGTGAATAGTGATGAGATGGTAGAGGAAAAAAAAATATACCCAAGTTCTTTGTGCGTTGAGAATTCGATCCGAGACGCTCGTCACTTCCGATGCGGGATCGTGCAGCAATTTCCGAATAAGAAGATTATATAATTGGCCATAAAAAAATGGCAATGTCGCTCGATATTGCGGAAAAACATCGACGCCGAAGAAAAAAAAAGTATTCCGAAACCGGCATGTAACGTGAATCAACGATGTAGAGGTCGGTTGGCAACACTGCGGCGCCGGCTCGTCGGCCGTGCTCTGCGCATGCGCGCGGGCGCGTTTATTGGCTCGTGCGCGGGAGAAGGATTCCACGACGACCAATCATCGCGCGTCCCGACGCCTTTACCCCCTCCCCCGCTCATTGTCAGGCTTGAAAATCTGTAAGCGGCGCCGCTGCCATCTCATATTCGTTTCTGGTGTCTCGCGTGGCTCGTGGAGCATCACACGTCAGTCGACAATCGAGCGTCGTTCGTCCAAGTTTTAAAGAAGAGAGAATCGAGAAACACACCGTCAAACATGAGGGAAATCGTGCACATCCAAGCTGGCCAATGCGGAAACCAAATTGGAGCTAAGGTAAGCTTTCCACGATAACGTAGATTTTGTCGGGAGAGAAAAAAATGTGGAAGCGTCGTTTTCCCTTTTCGGGCGTTTTTTTGTGGATTATCGCGGAATTTACGACAAAAGGTGGATTTCCGGGATTTGTGTGAGTCATGGCGTCGGTTTTCTAGGGTCCGACGCTTCAAGAAATTTCGACCAATCACGTAGCTCTATTTCTTGTGCGTTGTGCTATATATACGTGAATAGAGCTACGTGATTGGTCAAAATTTCTTATGCTTTGCAAAAGCGTGTGTGATGGGCTTAGGTTCATAAAGGTCACTTTTTTTCATTTCGTTTTGGCTCGGGCGTTCGCGAGTCTAGAATTGCATCGGACATGCGGAATTCGAGAGAAAAAAAAAGAAAATCGCGTCAGCCCTGTCATGGCGACCGCCGGCCGGCGTCGCTCTAACGGTTTTTTTGTCCCTCTCGAAGCGTCGAAACGACGCCTCGATAATCGTACACCTTTTTTTTCCTTTGAGCTTCTTCCTGAGTTTTCTTTGAGCCAAAACGAGAGACGAATCGTTGGCACGTCAAGTATGACGAATAGAAGAACCCCCGAGACGCGGATAATGGGGAAAGGGGAGGAAAAAAAAAGAAATTCGTTTGATATGCGCCGGCGGAGCGTCCTTTTGGGTGTGGTTGAATGCGGCAGCGACATCGAGCGGGATGCGCGCGCACGCGACTACGGCTGTTTGTGTCTCTCTCACTCTCACGGGCGTACTCTTAAAACTGTCTATAGCCTTTATGAACAAAAATTTCCATTTTTTTCAGTATAAAATGTATGAATTTTCCAAAAATATCATCTTTCACGACAATAATACGTTTCAAAAAACTGCTGTAAGGGATTTTTTCGGTTTTTTCGCTAAAACCTTTCTCAAGGTCACGAAAAATCGTTAGAACGCTGAATTGTTTTTTCTAGGAGCGAGTTTTTTTTTAAGTATCGCGACAGTTTATTGGAACGCGAAGAATGACGAATGTATTTTCATGGACTAACGATAGCAAAAACTTTTTTTCCCTTGAGCGAACTTTTTTTTACGTTCGAAGAAAGGCCAAGGAGAGAATAAACAAGTCCATTGAATCTTATCAATTTTTTAACGTCGCTTTTGACGAGAAATTGCAACGGTGAGTCCCGCGTCACTAAAATTTTGCTAATGTTTCTCGGTTCTTTTTTATGCTACATTGTAACGAAGGAAGAGAAAATGCCGTGGGAGAAGACCGGCTGTTACGCTCCGTGCTTTTCAAGGATGTAATATTCTCTATCCAGTCAATGGCCGCGGGCCTGACAACGCAAGATATTTTTAAATAAATATAAATAATTTTAAATAAAAATAATAACAAATAAATAATAAATATAATTTTGACCCTCCGTTTGTACTCTGGGTCATTAAAGTCCTCCCAATGTTTCTTCAAAGAAAAAAACGTCAAAAAAATCTGAAAAAATTCTGAATTACTTTTACAACATTTTTTTTCATGATCCGATCCAAAATTTGTTTACAATTTGTCTAATTCCAGAGATATTCTATTTGAAAATTTGGCATGTGCCTTAAAAGACCCAGTGGGGTTAAAGGGGTTAAATTTCAAAGAAATCTACGTGAAAGTTGTAGAAACTTAACTTTTTTTTTTTCTACCATCGAGAGAAGAGTCTTTGGGACCAAGGACAGTGAGTCTTACGTAGGTAGAAATTCAGGCGAATTCTCGACGCGCCCAAATAAAGTCAAAAGTCCGTGTACTCGCGAGTGCGCGTTAACGAGCAAAAGTCTCCCCTCCCTTAAATATCTACACCTGTATATACACGTTGAGAGCTCTAGCAACGCTGTTTATCGATCCTTCCAGGTCGAAAGGGCTTGGACCCGGAATAGGCGCAGGTAGAAGCTTTTTTCTCGCCTCTGTAAAATTAAAAACCCTTATTTTATATTTCAAGCAAAATTGATTCAACTTTAACGCGATAATAAAATAATTTAGGTGCACATTTTTGTAAAGGCAATTGGAAGAGGCTTTTGGTTTAAATTTTTCCAAAAAATTGTTATTTCAATTTTTCCAAGAAATTTTTGTTAATTAATTTTTTCCAAGAAATTTTTGTCAATTTTTTCCACGAAATTTTTGTTATTTCAATTTTTCCAAGCAATTTTTGTTATTTCAATTTTTCCAAGCAATTTTTGTTATTTCAATTTTTGCAAGCAATTTTTGTTATTTCAACTTTCCAAGAAATTTTTGTCATTTCAATTTTCCAAGAAATTTTTGTTATTTCAATTTTTCCAAGAAATTTTTGTTATTTCAATTTTTCCAAGCAATTGTTGTTATTTCCATTTATCCAAGAAATGTTTGTTATTTCAATTCCAAGAAATGTTTGTTATTTCAATTCCAAGAAATTTTTGTTATTTCAATTTCTCCAAGAAATTTTTGTTATTTCAATTTTTCCAAGAAATTCTTGTAAACAAAAAAATGTGGAGATTTTTTGACAGAGATTATAATCGAGGCTGGGCAAGGAACTCTGCTTATGTGCTAGAACCTTCAACACAATGGCTTCTAAAAAAAAAAATACCTAACGCTCAGCAGCTGTCCTACCCTCCCCCCAAAGCCCTCAACGGACGCCAGATGTGCGCAATCCTGCCTTCCGATTGGTCAGACGGATGGAATTCCCATTTTTTTTTTCCCCTCTAATTTTTCCATTGTCTCGAAATTTTTTTCACCAATATATCTCGAGAGGTAATTAAGGTACTTTAGAAGGCCAAAAGAAGCAATTTTTAAGTTTTTTTTTCCTCAACTCCTTTATTAAATATGGCTATAAAACTGTTTTCACAACGTCGTTTCATGCTTCGAAAATACAAAAAAAAAAAAAAAAATTATAAAAAAATAATTTTTTATTTTCGAAGGATGAAACAATGTTGTCAAAACAGTTTTATAGCCATATCTTGACCCTCCGCGGTCGCACTGGGTCTTCCGTGTCCGCATACAATTTTCAACGGATGCTCCAAAAAATTAAAAAAAAATCCTTACTACTCAATGTTTGTGAAGGTGAATGTTCATTAAAGCCCAAAAGTTGTTTTCAACGTTACAAATAGCTATCTGAGCGAAGAAATCCCCAAGTCCCCGCTCGGGTCTTCAACGACCCAGTGCGACCGCAGAGGCTTAAAATGGAGCTAAAAACAAATCTTAGAAATTCGCTTTTTTGGCCTTATAAAGTAAACTAGTACCTTAATTTTGTCCTAAATTGTCCAAAGATTTTGAATTACGTTGTAAAAAGACAAATGGAGAAGTATGTTTATCCAACATTGGAAAAAGAAGTATCATTTGGGAAAAGGAGATGGTTGCAAAAAAAAGTGTTAAATAATAGTTTCGCAGACGTGAATGATGATTTTTTGCGCATGCGCGGCACTGTCTCCATCATCTCTATATATAGCGTTCGCATCGGTGACTCACAATCGCGCTTGTAACTTATTACGCTAATGTCACTAGCTATATGCTGCAAGAAATATGGGTGGGAGTCAGGTTTGGTCGATGCTGACTTTCCAACCCAGCGATGCTCATATATGGTCGTCGTTCGCCGTTCGCGCTCAACAGCAACGATTTTTCCATTCTCGACGGTGACAGAGCTTCTCCTTGGCTCTACGTCCTGTAACACAATTTTTCTCCCCATACAGTCAAGCATTTATCCAAGTCTCTCCATTGAGGAAACAGAAACTCGATTCCAAAGTTTGATCATTATAATTAACCCGTTCCGGTAGTCGTGGGTCGCTGGAGACCCGAGCCACGGTCGATGCCTGAATTTTTTAACAAGCCCTTAAAGTAGAAGTATTCAAGAGTGTTCAGGAATTTTTTCAGATTTTTTCATTGCAAATTGAGGGTCCTAACGTGTCTCGGGTCTTCAGCGACCCACGACGACCTGAGAAGGTGTCGAAAAAGACTTTAACCTGATACGGTTCAAGTTATACATTTTTCATCTTGAATAATTAAATCATTGGCCTGCGCCATTTTTCAACAATTCCAACATTTCCTATTGCGCAATGCGATCATTGTCATTGAGAATAATTGGCTAACGCTTTTTGTAGTACTACGAATCCATGGATATAGAACCAAAGAGGAGTGGCCATCTATTTTGAGATGCGGATGCGCCCATACATTTTTCTTCGATCCTTCGAGCAAAACTATTCTGTTGTTGCTGCCCTCAACTTCTACCGGGGTCTTTGAACGTTCGCTGGGAGGCAAATAACAAAAAAAATAAAAGAAATAAATAAATAAAAAAAAGGGGATCGCGCGTGGGTGACGGGGCAAAACGAGGTGTTCATTCTTCCGTAAATGCGCATGCTCGCATCCTCTAATGGATGATGCAGCATCGCGTTTTGTCTTGCTCGAGTGAATCTCCGACTAGGCTGACTAGGCCCTTTTTCTTATTTTTTTTTCCGCCTTCTCTCTTCATCTAATGCCTCGGTCATCGCAGCGGAGCGAACGGCCTCGAGCATTGCGTTAATTAGTCTCGATTGGCAGTGAAGCGATTCGTTAGGTAAATCGATGTAACCCATAACGTCAGTCCGCAGAAAAGATAACCTCCATAACGTTTAAAGTAGCGTTGTGATTTCATTTGCATTCATCATGAAAGAATGGGATGTGTACCAAATAGGGTTCCAAATAATGCATTACTTTTTTTTAATGTATTTGCATTTTCAATAAGCATTAACTCTTGTTGGTTAATTGAAATAATTTCCATTAACCATTAAATGTTGATGGTTCATGGAAATTATTTCCATTAATCATTAAATGTTAATGGTTAATGGAAATTATTTCCATTAATATAAAAAAGTTGATGTTTAATGAAAATTATCTCCATTAAGGATTTAATGTTAATAGTTAATGAAAATAATTTCCATGAACGATTTAATGTTAATGGTTAATGAACATAATATCCATTAACCATTACGTGTGAATGGTTAATGGGAGTTATTTCAACTAACCATTAACATTTAATGGTTAATGGAAACGATTAATGGATTACGACCATTTTAATTACATTAAATGTCAACAGTCAATGGAAATTATTTCCATTAGCCACTAACATTAAATGATTAATGGAAATTATTTTCATTAACCATCAACACGTAATGGTTAATGGAGATAATTTTCATTAACTATTAACTCGTATTCATAATTGAAAATAACTTCCATTAACCCTTAACATTTATTGATTAATGGAAATTATTTCTATGAATCATTAATGTTTTTGGTTAGTGTAAATTATTTTCATTAACCATTAACTCTTATCAATAATTAAAAATAACTTCCATTAACCATGAACATTCATTATTTAGTGGAAATTATTTTCATCAATCATTAATGTTATTAGGTAGTGGACATTATTTTCATTAACCATGGACATCTAATGGTTAATGGAAATTGTTTCCATTAGCCATTAAATTTTAATGGTTAATGAAAATAATTTCCATTAACCATCGAATGTTGATGGTTAATGGAGCTAATTTTCATTAACCACTAACTCTTATTAATAATTGAAAATAACTTCCATTAACCATGAACATTTATTGATTAATGGAAATTATTTCCATTAATCATTAACATTTAATGGTTAATGGAAATCATTTCCATTAGCCATTAAATTTCAATGGTTCATGGAAATTATTTCCAGTAGCCATTAAATTTCAATGGTTAAAGAAAATAATTTCCATTAACCATTAAATATTAATTGTTACTGAAATTAATTTCCATTAACCAATAAATGTTTATGGTTAATGAAAATAATACCCAATGACCATTAACATTTAATGGTTAATGGAGATAATTTTCATTAACCATTAACTCTTATCAATAATTAAAAATAACGTCCATTAACCATGAACATCTATTGATTAATGGAAATTATTTCCATTAATCATTAATGTTATTGGTTAGTGTAAACTATTTTCATTAACCATTAACATTTAATGGTTAATGGAAATTATTTTCCTTAACTATTTAAATTTAATGGTTAATGGAAATAATTTTTTTGAGCCATTCCACGCCATTCCATTAGCCATTAAAAACTTTTTCATTATAAATTTCTCAACCCTGGTACCAAAATAATTTATATATGTCGTTTCTTATAATTACAGTTTTGGGAAATAATCAGCGATGAGCATGGCATTGACCCGACTGGTGCGTACCACGGTGACTCCGACCTTCAATTGGAGCGTATCAACGTATACTACAATGAGGCATCTGGTGGCAAATACGTGCCCCGTGCGATACTCGTCGATCTCGAGCCGGGTACCATGGATTCCGTTCGTTCGGGACCATTCGGACAAATCTTCAGACCGGACAATTTTGTATTCGGACAGAGCGGTGCCGGTAACAATTGGGCAAAGGGACATTACACCGAGGGAGCTGAACTCGTGGATTCGGTGCTGGACGTCGTGAGAAAGGAGGCCGAGAGCTGCGATTGTCTGCAGGGTTTCCAATTGACTCATTCACTCGGCGGCGGTACCGGATCGGGAATGGGAACGCTGTTGATATCCAAGATCCGTGAAGAATATCCCGACAGAATAATGAACACCTACTCGGTCGTGCCCTCCCCCAAAGTATCTGACACCGTTGTCGAGCCCTACAACGCGACTCTGTCGGTCCATCAACTCGTTGAGAACACCGACGAGACCTACTGCATCGATAACGAGGCTCTCTACGACATTTGCTTCCGTACACTCAAACTATCGACGCCAACATACGGCGATCTCAATCATCTCGTCTCACTGACGATGTCCGGCGTCACGACGTGTCTCAGGTTCCCCGGACAGTTGAACGCCGACCTGCGAAAATTGGCTGTAAACATGGTACCGTTCCCGCGTCTTCACTTCTTCATGCCCGGTTTCGCGCCGTTAACGTCACGCGGAAGCCAACAGTACAGAGCACTCTCCGTGCCCGAACTCACCCAACAGATGTTCGACGCCAAGAACATGATGGCCGCTTGTGACCCACGACACGGAAGATACCTCACAGTTGCCGCCATATTCCGCGGTCGGATGTCCATGAAGGAGGTCGACGAGCAAATGCTGAACATCCAAAACAAGAACAGCTCATACTTCGTCGAATGGATCCCCAACAACGTGAAGACAGCAGTTTGCGACATACCCCCACGTGGATTGAAGATGTCCGCCACCTTCATCGGCAATTCGACCGCCATTCAGGAACTCTTCAAGCGCATCAGCGAACAATTCACCGCCATGTTCAGGAGAAAGGCTTTCCTCCATTGGTACACCGGCGAAGGTATGGACGAGATGGAATTCACCGAGGCCGAATCCAACATGAACGACCTCGTCTCCGAGTATCAGCAATATCAGGAAGCAACCGCCGACGAGGACGCCGAATTCGACGAGGAACAGGAGGGAGAGGTCGAGGAGGTCTAAACGGGAGTTTTCGTCCATTCCTTGAAAAAAAAAAAACAACATCCTCATTCCTAGCTCCTCCCCCCTTTTCTGACATCGTATAACTCGCAACGACACGGAAAAACGTGTTCGATTTCCTACCCACGTCCACGCTTCTTAATTCTTTAGTTATCTTATCCTTTTTCTTTTTTTTTATACGGAATTTTTTTTTTTTAATTTCTTCAACGGCGACTCTCGACGGTGCGTGCGCTCATGCTACGATTAATGTACATCTCGATGGTATTTCATGAGCATTTTTTGAATTATATTCACGAGCTAAATTCAGACGGAGAATGAGAGAGCGAAGCGTGAGAAAGCCGTGATTTATTATACAGTGTATAACCGCGATTGCGGCTTGGCGACGTCATCTTTATTAAATTATTATCGAATAAAAATTAAGAGTAATCTTTATTGGTGACACGATACCTCGATTCAAGTTTCCTGTGACCTTTCCCCCTTTTGTATCGAGCGCAATTTTATTTGTATCAATGTTTTCGTCGCAATGTCCGAAATAACATGGGCTCTTATGGAATACCGTCTAAATATTAAATACACAATCATTACAATACAGATTTTGACGAAAATTTAAGAATTAACGAAAAAGTATCTAAGGAACATTTTTAGAGCTTCATAAAATTGATTGGGTACTTATGAGATTCATAATAAATTAATTAGTCTCGAAAATGCTGATTTGAGGTTAAGCATTGTCAATGCCTACGCTAGTCATCGCTTATTTTGAGGTTAAACCTCAATATTGAGGTTAAGCATTGTCAATGACTACGCTAGTCATTTTGAGGTTAAACCAGATGAACCCCAAATTTGGCTTGTGCCTTAAAAGACCCAGTGCACAGACGGAGGGTTAAAAATTAAATACAGAAGCAATAGCCAAGATATTATTACAAAAGCAAAAAATTAAGTGAAAAAAAGGTTGAAATTAAAATTGAAAAATCATTTCACTAAAAGTTCAGCTTACACAAATTTTTGTTAATTTTTCATTCAATCTTTATGATTGCAATAATTTTACAATGATCGAATTGAAATTTTGGCATAAATGAGTCGACGAGGGTATTTGTAAAATTTTGAGATAATTTCTTGAATTGTTCAATATTTGAATATGCTTCTGGCATTTTCAAAAAATCCTCAGTCAATCTCTAACGGTCATTGTCAGGTAAGTTCCATTTTGTATTTAAAAAAAATAGCTTATGGAGTTCAGATGTATAAAACTTTATAATTTTGAAAACATTTAAAAATTGAAAATTCGCAGGTTCTCATTTTTTTTCATCTATCATTGAGTTTGTTTAAAGAAAAAGTATGAATATGAACAAAATCATTAATTTTATTTTGAATCTCGTTCCATTCGTCGTGTAGTTCTTGATTTGGCCACCGCGGTGACTGTGGCGCTGATGCTCGTGTGTTTATTTTCGCGACCGGCGTTGACAAGATGTTTAGTATTTGAGGTTATAAACGTGATCCGTTTGATGTTTTCTTCTCGATTCAAGAAACGAGAGTTAACGTTTTCGTCATGGCCAAGAGTAAAAAGAAGAATTGGGCAGAAAATGGGCTCGAAGATTGGGTATCGTTATTAAATATTCCATTAATTTTATATCGAAAAAACTTCCTAGAATCCTTTGAGGTTATGTCCCTTGATTTTTTTAGGGCGCTTACATGGCCGCTAAGAAAGAAAAGCTGGAGGATCAATTTCAGGAAGAAGCTCAAAAAGAGTTTCAAGATGCCACATCTTTGTTCTCCGGTATCGCTATATTTGTAAACGGTTATACGAATCCTTGCGCCGACGAGCTCAAACGTTTGATGATGGCTCACGGAGGTGTTTACCACCATTACATGCGTTCTCGAATAACGACGCACATAATCGCCTCGAATTTGCCTTATTCCAAGATAGTTATGTACAGAAAATCAAAGAATCCATTGCCGATATGCAAACCGGAATGGATAACGGATAGCCTTGCCGCCAAGAAACTTCTCGATTGGAGACCTTACGTCTTGTACTCGAATAACACGATAACTCAGCCGCAATTGGTTTTCCCTGGGGAATCCATCGATTCCACACTTATGGAGTCAACTGAAAGGAAAAACGACTCGCAGGAAAATTTGCCCCAACAAATTGCCACGACCAGCGACTCTGCCGTCAAGAGCGACCGTCTTTCCACAAAAAATTCTGAATTCTTATCAGAATTCTACAATAATTCGCGTTTGCATCACATATCAACGATGGGCGCAACTTTTAAAGACTACGTTAATGAATTGCGCATGAAAACCGATTCAAATTTCCCGGGTTTGGATCGTTTGAAAAAATGGCGGGAAAAATCTCGCGAAAAAATTAATGGCCAATCAGATTCCGAGGAAGACTTGTTCGAATCGCCGCCAGAGCCGAGAAGCAAAGAGACCGTTGAGACCGTTATCATGCACATTGATATGGATTGTTTTTTCGTATCAGTTGGTTTGAGAAATCGACCGGAAATGCGAGGACTTCCGGTTGCCGTTACTCATGCAAGAGGCAACGGATCTTCGAGAAAAATCGATTCGAACGAGGAGGATTATGGCTCCATGTCCGAGATCGCTTCTTGCTCGTACGAGGCGAGAGCCAAAGGGGTCAAAAATGGCATGTTTCTAGGTCAAGCTTTGAAGTTGTGTCCCAATTTAAAAACGATTCAATACGATTTCGAAGGCTACAAAGAGGTCTCCTACGGTCTTTACGACACAGTGGCTTCTTACACTTTGCTCATCGAAGCTGTTAGCTGCGACGAGATGTACGCCGATGTAACAAATATTCTCAGACAATCTTCCATCCAACCGCTTGAATTTGCAACGATCATTCGCCAAGAGATCAGAGAAAAAACTGGCTGTCCCGTATCAACTGGGTTTGGATGTAACAAATTGCAAGCTCGTTTGGCAACGAGAAAGGCCAAACCGGATGGACAATTTTTTTTGGAAAGCCGACAATTTCGAGATTACATTGGATCGATGGTCGTTAGAGATTTACCCGGTTTGTATGCACCGAAAATGAGCAAATTATGTTATAGATTAATTATGCGGGTCATTCCATGTCAAATCGACCAAGAGTTGGAATCGACCAGGATTGCGAAATTTTTAATGAAAAAGTAATGCATTAATCATTACTTTTTTAATGGCTAATGAAAATAATTTCCATTAACCATTAACATTTAATAGTAAATAGAATGGAATGGAATAGTTAATGGAAATTATTTCCACTAACCATTAACTATTAACATTGAATGATTAATGTAAATAATTTCCATTTGCCATTAACATTTAATGGTTAATGGTTATTGAAAATGTAAATGCATAAAAAAAAAAGTAATGCATTATTTGCAACCCAGTTATGCAAGATTCAAAATTTCACTATTTTTAAAATTTTTCAAGTTTATTCTTTAAATATCTTGAAAACTATTAATGTTATGAAAAAAACGTTCTGGGTTCATCTTGAAGAGTATACTTGTGGTTACGAAGAAAAAATTTTCCGAAAAAAAATTTGAAAAATAATGAATTTAAAAAATTTTGCATTTTCAAAAATCGTTCAAGTCAACGATCAACATTAAATTTTTGGTTACATTTTTTAAAAAATAATACCTTGTACTGATCTTAAAAGATCCTGAAATTTTCAGGATGGTGTTTTTTTGTTTCAAAAATATACATTTTTGATTTTTGGTAAAGAAATCTTTTTTTTACCTCTCAGTTAAGTAAAGTTGAGCAATCATGTAGTTTTGTAATTTTTAGCAGTAAAAACAAGTAAAAGTAACAGTATTTTGGTAAAAAAAAATTTTTTTTTACCAAAATTCAAAAATTCATTTTTTTGAAACAAAAAAAACACCATCCTGAAAATTTCAGGATCTTTTAAGATTCAGATCAGTACAAAGTATTAAAAGATCAGATCAGTACAAGTATATAAAAAAAATTTAACCAAAAATTTAATGTTGATCGTGGATTTACACAATTTTTAAAAATTCAAAAATTCCTATTTTTGAAAAAAAAAAACAAATAACACCTTTCTGAAAATATCAGGATCTTTCAAGATCAGTACAAGGTAATATAAAAAAAATTGAACCAAAAATTTAATACTGAACTTGGATTTTTACGATTTTTGAAAAATTCAAAATTCTCCAAATTCATCATTTTTCAAAAAAAAATTTCGGAATATTTTTTTTTCGTAGCCCTAAGTATACTCTTTAAGATGAATTCAGATCGATTATTCGTAACTATAATAGTTTTCGAGATATTTAAAAAATAAACTCGAAAGATTTGAAAAATTGTGAAATTTTGCATAACTTACGAAAAAAAAATTAAAAAATTCTTCCCTTCGGTAGAACTTTGTTTTATTAAAAACGAAAACTTCTATTAAAATTTTATCGAAATTGAAAGGGGTCGATTCCAACTCTTGGTCGATTTGACATGGAATGACCCATATACATTTTTGTGAATCATCCGATATTTATTTTTGCATAAATCGACCTCTGAAATAGCCTGAATATTTCACTAATTTTCTCAGCAAAGCTTTGTGCTGTACATTTGAAAATTACACACAAAAATTACATCATGTAATTAATCAAGTTAATTTATAAATCAAATTTTTATTTAATTTCGCAGGAGTCGGATATTCGACAATGAAGGTCCTGAATCAAATGAACGTAAAATTGTGTTCCGATTTGCACGAAATATCTCTCGGTGTACTGCAAAAAGAATTTGGAAAAAAAACTGGTGAAATGTTGTACAACATGTGTCGAGGAGTCGATAATTCAAAATTGACGATCGAACACGTGCGAAAATCGGTATCGGCCGAAGTTAATTATGGAATACGGTTTGAGAGTGTCCGAGAGGCCGAAAATTTTTTGCGCAAATTGTCACAAGAGGTTTGTGACCGTTTGCAAAAGGCCAATGCCAAAGGCACGACCATCACGCTGAAACTTATGGTACGTGCGAAGGACGCGCCGAAGGAAACCTTGAAATTCATGGGTCACGGAATTTGTGACAATTTTACAAAATCGAAAAATGTTATAGCGCCTGTTGACGATCCGATTATAATCACGAGGTGTGTATGAAAGTGATACTACACTGCGACCTCGATAATCGCTACCTCGATCGTTGCAATTGGAGCGTAGTGGGAGAAGCGCCCAGCCAATCGCGTCAGGCCCCCGTGAGCCACCAGCGGCGCAGAGACGGTTCTGTGCGATGTGCGCAACCCCACTTCTTGCAAGAGCCGGTCTCGATGGATTCCGATTATCGAGGTCGCAGTGGGTACTTTTATGGGATTACCGTTACAATTATTATTAATAATGGTCTCAATAGACGTCAGGAATTTTGAACAGTGATCGGCAAAATCGATATTTTCGTCAATTTAATTAGCGCTAATTACTCTGTGTTAGAAAATTTTATAATTGTTCCAATAAATATTACTCATTATTAAGGCACTAAGTAATTAGGCAGTATTTCTAATATTCGAAAATTCGATAATTCATCTTCGATTATTATCCAATAAACCTATAACTTGTAATTTAGATCAAATAATTACTAAATAACCAAGTTATTAAAATTTTGCTCTTATGAATTACTGATTTTTTTTAAAGTTCGGTAATTGTTCAATCTAATTATTAATTATCCAAGTAATTAAATACTTGAGTACTCTACTTACTAATTTTTTATGAAATTAGTTCATTAATCTTTCCATTTATTAATTATTCGAGTAATTAGACGATTAATTCTTCTAATTACTAATTGAAATAGTTAAATTACTAATTACTTAAATAATTAGTAATTTAGATTTATACATTACTAATTATTCAAATAATCAATAATTGACATAGATCAATTATAAATTATTCTAGTAATTAGTAATTAAAATAATTCAATTACTAATTAATTTAATGATAAGTATTTAAAAAAATACGATTACTAATTTTTCTAATAATGAATAATTCAAAGAATACACACATTCAATGTCCAAATAATTCGGTCTTTAAGTTACTGATGATCGAAATACCTAAAAAAATAATGGATGATAATATTAATTTTGTAAATAACGATTAATTAAAAATCTAAATTTTTTTTTCCCGATCACCGATTTTGAATCATCAAAGATTAGAATTTAAGAACGTATGCGAATAGGCATGAGGGAGTTGCAGAAGATATTCAATTAATTATTTTAGACGTCTCTTCCATTTAGAAACATGGTTCTGAACAGATTTGGACGTTTTTGTAATTAATTACATTCTAATTACAAATTACAAATGTAATTAGTAATTAGAAAAATTCTAATTACAAATTACAAATGCGATTAGTAATTAGAAAAATTCTAATTACAAATTACAAATGTAATTAGTAATTAGAAAAATTCTAATTACAAATTACAAATGTAATTAGGTTGAAATTTTGCACTAATTACATTTTATTAATGTAATTAGAGTCATATTTGACTCTAATCACACGTAATTAGAACCAAAATTTCGACTAATTACATATTTTAATGTATCTCGTATTAAATTTGCGACTAATTACATTTTTCAATGTAATTAGAATCAAATTTCCGACTTGTTACATTTTTTTAATGTAATTAGAGTGGAATTTGAACCTAATTACATTTGTAATTTGTAATTAGGAAATTTTCAATTACTAATTACATTTGCAGTTTGTGATTAAAAATATTTCAATTACTAATTACATTTGTAATTTGTAATTAGAAAACTTTTAATTACTTATTACAACCGTAGTTTGTAATTTGGGAAGTAATTAGTCACACTAAATATTTAGTGGTGCCCGACACTGGTTCCGAAATTAATTTCCTAAACATTTAAGTTGAAATAATACCATTACATGTAATAAGTATCAAATTTCCGACTAATTATATTTTTTAATGTAATTAGAGTGAAATTTGAACCTAATTACACTTGTCATTGGTAATTAGGACATTTTTAATTATTAATTACATTTGTAATTTGTAATTAGAAAAATTTTCAATTACTAATTACTGCTGTAATTTGTAATTAGAAAACTTTTAATTACTAATTACATTTGTAATATGTGATTAGAAAACTTTTAATTACTTATTACAATCGTAATTTGTAATTTGGGAAGTAATTAGTCACACTAAATATTTAGTGGTGCCCGACACTGGTTCCGAAATTAATTTCCTAAACATTTAAGTTGAAATAATACCATTACATGTAATTAGAGTCAAATTTCCGACTAATTACATTTTTTAATGTTATTAGAGTGAAATTTGAACCTAATTACACTTGTCATTGGTAATTAGGACATTTTTAATTATCAATTACATTTGTAATTTGTAATTAGAAAAATTTTCAATTACTAATTACTGCTGTAATTCGTAATTAGAAAACTTTTCAATTACTAATTACTGCTGTAATTTGTAGTTAGAAAACTTTTAATTACTTATTACAATCGTAATTTGTAATTTGGGAAGTAATTAGTCACACTAAATATTTAGTGGTGCCCGACACTGATTCTGAAATTAATTTGATAAATATTTAAGTTGAAATAATACCATTTTTTTTATCAGGGAGGTGCTTACCCTGTTCAATCAGATGCAGCAACCGTTCGATGATATTCGAGGTATCGGCATACAAATATCACGATTGAAATCAACGAATAAAGCTTCGGCGAGTACGACGATGATGAATTTCATCATCAAATCGAGACAAAGCGATTCTGTGCAAAAATCCGCAAACGAAAATGTCGCATCGAGCAATAAGGAAGAAACGATAACCTCAAAGCCGGAAGTCGCGGTGAATAAAACACGCGGCCTCGAGGCGTTTCTCGTACCGAAAGTTCAGCTCGATCATGAAAATTTAGAAGACATCCGTGAAAAAGATGTTGAAAAAATGGAAACATGTGAAAAAAGCTGCGTCGATGAACAGTCGGAACAAAACGATGGGACAAATTTTCATCGGCGGGATGCTCCTTCCAATTCCTCGTTCCAATTTTCTGAGATGAGTAATTTCGATGAAACGGTGCTCAAGGAATTGCCGGAAGACATTAGAAACGAGATATTCGCGATGCAAAAATCGTCGTTGTCGGAAAAACGACTAACTTCACGTCAAACCGTTCAGGACGAATATTTCAAACACGTAAAATCATCGACGGTTAAAAATGAGAAATCAAAAATCCCGCCGATCGAGGAAATCGATATGGCGGTATTGATCGAATTGCCCGAGGACATTAGAAACGAGATAATAAACGAATACAGGACGATTAAGAGGAAAAACGATGCCGCGTTCGAAAATGATGCGGAAGAAGCGCAAAAGCGTGAAACTAGCGAAGATGGACAAATGCTTCAGGAAGATGTGTCGTTTTCGCAAGTTGATCCGGAATTTTTGGCAGCACTGACCGACGATGTGAAAAACGACGTCGAGATGTATTGTCTGGCGAAGAAGAAAGAGAAGTTGTCCAAAATGAAGAAACCGGATCCAGCGATGAGCAATCAAACAGCGAAAAATCGCAATTCGTCAAAGTTATTCAAAAAACCCGCTCGTTTCTCGAATTCGAGAAATAAGATATCGAATGATCGGACGAATGTGAAAAAATCATCGGAAGTAACGAAAAAAATTGACGACGTGAAAATAGTCGAAAATCGAAGCAGCCGGAGACTTCTCGAGAGTGAATATAACGGTCAAATCGAAGATGGATCGCTCGAACAGCGAGAAGAGATTATTTCCCATCATTCGAGTTTTACAGGAAAGAAAGCTAAAACGGATGAAGAAGAAAAGTTGACCGGTCTCGTGAATTATCTCTTCGGACTTCCGCTTCGTCAGGTTTGCTTGAATTTGAATAAAATTTGAGCAGTGATCGGCAAAAAAGAGATTTTTCATTAATCGTTATTTACGAAATCAATATTGTCCATTATTTTTTTTAGGTATTTCGATAATCGATTTTTTTTTCCTCATTTTTTTTATATTTTTCGCACTTTTTTTGGTATTTTGTCCATAAATATTCTAATTCTAATTCTAATAAATATTCTAATTCAGGAAATAATCGTATATGTGAGGTTTTCAAAAAAATACGTGAATAAATAAAAACTGTTGTTATTATTGTTCATAAACAGACTTAACGATTAATTATTAATTCTAAGAACCTGTTGACAATTGAAAAGTGTGAAAATAAATTCGAAATATTGAAAAAAATATTATGCAGTAACAAAAATTGGTATTTATAATAATTTATACAAAAAAAAATTTTTAATTTTCAAAAATCGAAAAAAAATAGTAGTTATTGAAATCCCATGATCGGATGAGTCTTAAAAATTGTTGAATAGATAGATGTTTAAAACAGAAAATTTAAAAAAAAAATCAAAAATGGCCTTCACTTTTAAAAACGCGATTTAATGTTTAAAACTCAAAAAACTCATTTAAAAACACGTCGAATATTTTTGTTGTATTTTTTTCTGAAAAGGCCATAAAAAAAACAAAAATTTTGAAAAAAAACTTTCAATTTGGACCATTATTAAAGAAGTTATGACCAAAATACTAAAAAAAGTGCGGTTTTTTTTTGTTAATTTAATATTTTTTGAACGGGTAATAAAAAAAATCTCAAAATTTAACAGGAAGGGTCTTTCGATGGGTACTCAAAAATATAAAAAAATTGAGGAAATTAAAAAAAAAAAGTTTTTCAAGCTGTCCGATTTGGGATGGAATGCCCCATATATTTAAATTACTAATGATTCAAGTAATTTAATTGAACCATTTCAATTATCTTACATTTACTATTACATTTCAATTATTTGAATAATTAATAATTTGGATTTATAAATTACTAATTATTAGACTAATTAGTAATTGAACTATTTCAATTATCAATTATTTGAATAAGCAATAATTCAGATATATAAATTATTAGACTTATTAGTAATTGAACTATTTTAATTACTAATTATTTGAGTGATTAGTAATTTCATTATATTAATTATCAATTTTCGGAGTAATTAATTTCAAGCTTTTTGTATTTGATCTTGAGTTTTTCGGGGTCAGCATGTTTCGAGCAATCGTAAGAAAAAAGAAAATTCTACACTTTATCTTAAATTTGAATTTTTTTTTCTAAATTCCAGTGAATTTTTTTTGTCAATTCAGGGTAAAGATAATTCAGATTATGTAACTTTCTTCAATTCGAAAGAAATTGAAGCTCTGTCCAATGATTTATCGCTAAGTTAACATCGATCAAAGAAATTTTTTAAAAATTAGTAATTAGAAGAATCAATTATCTAATTATTCGAATAATTAATAATTGGAAAGAATAATTAATTAATTTTTTGAAACATTAGTAATTAGAAGAATTAATTATCTAATTATTCGAATAATTAATAATTGGAAAGAATAATTAGCTAATTTTTTGAAAAATTAGTAATTAGAAGAATTAATTATCTAATTATTCGAATAATTAATAATTGGAAAGAATAATTAACTAATTTCATTAAAAATTAGTAATTAGAGTACTCAAGTATTTAATTACTTGGATAATTAATAATTAGATAGAACAATAACCTAATTTTAAAAAAAATCAATAATTCACAAGAGCAAAATTTTAATTACTCGGTTATTGAGTAATTATTTGATCTAAATTATAAGTTATAGGTTCATTGGATAATAATCGAACATGAATTATCGAATTTTCGAATATTAGAAATACTGCCTAATTACCGAGTGCCTTAATGAGTAATATTTATTGGAACAATTATAAAATTTTCTAACAGAGTAATAGCGGTAATCAAATCGACGAAAATATCAATTTTGCCGATCACTGAACTTAAGACCAATTGAAAAAAAGTCGATCTAGCTCAAATTTATGCAAACGGATATCCCGTAATATTTAATAAATTTAACAAGAAACACGTATTTTTTTGGTAAACTGTATTCTTTTTTTTTTTTTTATCAAGGTTAAGATGCAGATACAAATGTGGATATCTAACAGCGACGATGTCAATGAGATAGATTTATTATCACTTGCAACATTTCTTAGCATGCTTCCGAAGAAAAAACGTTTGGAAGATCTACACATTTTGTTAAAAACCATGCACAGGTAATTTCAATTTTTTTCAATTTTTTTTACTCAACGCATCACAATTATAATTTATAATATATAATAATTATCATTATCTTGAATGGATATAATAGATAGTAGAAAAAAAAAAGATTCGGGGTAATAAAAAAAAAAATGTCTCGCTTTATAATTGTATTTTAAAAAAATGGTGTTTTTCTTCACTAAAAATTACATTGATCCGCTACATGTGTGTTTTTTTTTAAATATATATATATATATATATATATATATATATATATTTTTTTTTTTTGCAGATGTATCGACAAAACTGGAAGTTGCGTTTGGCATGAAACCTACAGAAGAACGATTTCTCACGTTCAACATTACATGAAGATTGAATACAACAGCAAAATGATATTACCGACAGTAGAATGCGATTTTTGCGATTGTGAAAAAAAAAAATCGTAAACTTGGAAACATGATATTTTTGAATTTAATAAATAACTATTTTATACAATTGACCTAACGGATAATAATGAATAATGAAAGAGAGACAGAGAAATCATAAAACATATTTACAAGCAAACGATATACTTACCTTCGACCGTTTACGCAATACCACCATTTTTATTCAGCGTAATGACGTACAATACTTTTTTTTCATGTATATTTTTCATGTTTCTCTTTGCAAAAAGGAACGATATATTAACTATATACATATGAGGTATTCCATACCAAACCGACCAATCCGTGGACCCGACACAATTTATGATTCAGTTGAAAATTTTCTATTTTTTTGTACGTACCAAAAGCAGTCTCTCAGATTTTTTTCAGATTTTTGTCTCAACCCAACTGACCACAATAAATTGTTCGAAATTTGACACTTTTTTTTTTTCAAATGCTCATAACTTTTTAAAAACCGGACATATCAAAATGAAACAAAAGATCATTTTATTTCGTCTTGAGTTGCAGTTTTATAAAAAAAATACAAAAAAAATGTCGATATTTATTTTCATACGTCTTTTGAAGTTTTAAACACAAAGTATTTTTTTTTTTTAACTTTGACCCTTTTTATTTTTTTGAAAAAATTCACCACTTTTTGAGAGACATTTTTACAGATACTAAAAAATTGGTACTTTGTGCTTCTCCATAACTTGTATTTTTTTTTTCTATTTTTTACCGCGTGTGAACTAAGGAATCGTTTTTCCTCCTTGAATTAAAAAATAGAAAAAAAATACAAGTTACGAATATCACAAACTGCTAATTTTTTGATATATGTAAAAGTGTCTTTTGAAACGTGGTGAATTTTTTCAAAAAAATTGAAAGGGTCCAAGTTGAAAAAAAAAAATTTTGCGTTTAAAACTTCACAAAATATTTTTTTGTTCAACTTGGACCCTTTTTATTTTTTTGAAAAAATTCACCACTTTTTAAAAAACATTTTTACAGATACTAAAAAATTGGCAGCTTGTGATATGCATAACTTGTATTTTTTTTCTATTTTCTAATTCAAGGAGGAAACACGATTCCTCAGTTCACACGCAATAAAAAATAGAAAAAAAAATACAAGTTATGAGAAGCACAAACTGCCAATTTCTGAGTATCTGTAAAAATGTCTTTTAAAAAGTGGTGAATTTTTTCAAAAAAATAAAAAGGGTCCAAGTTGAAAAAAAAAATATTTTGTGTTTAAAACTTCAAAAAACAGATGAAAATAAATATCGTTTTTTTGTACTTTTTTTTTATAAAACTGCAGCTCGAGACGGAAAAAATGATCTTTTGTATTATTTCGATATCTCCGGTTTTAAGAAAGTTATGAGCATTTGAAAAAAAAATGTGTCAAATTTTGAACAATTTATTGTGGTTAATTGGGTTGAGACAAAAATCTAAAAAAATTCTGAGAGACTGCTTTTAGTACGTACAAAAAAATAGAAAATTTTCAACTAAATCAAAAATGGTCGGGTCCACGGATTGGTCGGCTTGATATGGAATACCTCATATTTATTTACGGATATATATTAGAGTGGTCGTTAAAAATTAAATTTCGTGCAACGCCCCCTAAAAAGCTTCCGTTTGATGAAAAAACGCGAGGTACATTTGTTTTTTTTTTTTTTTTAATAAAAAATAACACGTGCCGCAAGACGATCTAAGTTTATTTTTATTGAAGAACAATTTTTTTTTTTACAAACGACTAGACCGATTTGGATGAAATTTGGACACGTTACAAAGGTATATAAAGGCTATTTTTAGAAAAAATAACAGCTCATAATCTTCATAATAACTAATGAAAACAGTCAATTTTTTCGGTAATTATTTTTTTTTCTCCAGGTTAACGTTCTGGCAAAATTATTAAAATAATTTTTTTTGTGTTTTACCATTCCATATAATGTCTATAAATTTCAAATTGATTGGATCTTCATATTTAAGAAAAAAAAATGTTACATTCCAAATGGGTTTTTATTTTTTAAAATATGAAGTACCTCTTCGATCAAATTGAAATTTGGAGACATTATATGGGATAGTAAAACACAAAAAAAAAAATATTTTCATAATTGTGCCAGAACGTTATCCTGGAGAAAAAAAAAATTAGCGAAAAAAATAACTGTTTCCATTAGTTATTATGAGCTATTATTTTTTCTAAAAATAGCCTTTATATACCTTTGTAACGTGTCCAAATTTCATTCAAATCGGTCTGACCGTTTGTAAAAAAAAATTGTTCTTTGATGAAAATCAACTTGCGGCACGGGTTATTTTTTATTAAAAAAAAAAAAAAATTACAGCGCGTTTTTTCATCAAACGGAAGCTTTTTAGGGGGCGTCGCAAAAAATTGAATTTTTAACGACCAGTCTAATATATATGTATATATGAGGTATTCCATATCAAACCGACCGATCCGTGGACCCGACCACTTTTGATTTTGTTGAAAATTTTCTATTTTTTTGTACGTATTAAAAGCAGTCTCTCAGAATTTTTTAAGATTTTTGTCTCAGCCCAATTAACCACAATAAATTGTTCAAAATTTAACACAATTTTTTTTCAAATGCTCGTAACTTTCTTAAAACCGGAGATATCAAAATAATACAAAAGATCATTTTTTTCCGTCTTGAGCTGCAGTTTCATAAAAAAAATACAAAAAAAATATCGATATTTATTTTCATATGTTTTTTGAAGTTCTAAACACAAAATATTTTTTTTTTTCAACTTGGACCCTTTTTATTTTTTTGAAAAAATTCACCACTTTTTAAAAGACATTTTTACAGATACTAAAAAATTGGCAGTTCGTGCCTCTCATAACTTGTATTTTTTTTTCTATTTTTTATCGCGTGTGAACCAAGGAATCGTGTTTCCTCCTTGGATTAAAAAATAGAAAAAAAATACAAGTTATGAATATCACAAGCTGCCAATTTTTCAGTATCCGTAAAAATGTTTTTTAAAAAGTGGTGAATTTTTTCAAAAAAAATAAAAAGGGTCCAAGTTGAAAAAAAAATATTTCGTGAAGTTATAAACACAAAATATTGTTTTTTTTTTCAACTTGGACCCTTTTTATTTGTTTGAAAAAATTCACCACTTTTTAAAAGATATTTTTACAGATACTCAAAAATTGTCAGTTTCAACAAAATCATAAATGGTCGGGTCCACGGATTGGTTGGCTTGGTATGGAATACCTCATATACGTATATATATATATATGCTGAGTGCTTGGAATCCATTTGCCTTCTTGGGTCTATTGAAACGGTAAGAAGTCATTAAAATCGCGGTTTCTCAAGTATTTTTTTTTTTAATAGATATATTTTTTAAATATAGTTTTTTTTTTTTTTACTTTTCTGGTAGTCGTTACGCTCAAGGGTGGTGAAAAAATAGAAAGGGGTGAGTCGGGTGGTGGTTGCGGTGGTGGTGGCGGTTGTGGCGGTTGTGTTGGCGGTGTCTGATGGGAAAATGAGGCATTTATTACTCCCATTCGGTGGTACCAGGCGGTTTTGACGTCAGATCGTAGAGTACACGAGATATACCGGGCACCGTTGATATTTCGGTCACCATTTTTTTCACCACCTTAAAAAAAAAAAAAAATCGTTCAAGAATCTTCAATTCCGCGAGAAAGGCCAATAATGTTTTGTACCATAAATTTTCGAAAATCAAATAAATTTTCAAAAAAGTACACTAGTTTAAGAACCATCTTCAATTCCACGAAAAAAGACTGATAACTTGTAGTACCATAAATTTCAAAAATCAAATACATTTTCTAAAAAGTACACTAGTTTAAGAACCATCTTCAATTCCACGAAAAAAAACACTAATAACTTGTTGTACCATAAATTAAAAAAATCAAATAAATTTTCAAAAAAGTACACTAGTTTAGGAACCATCTTCAATTCCACGAAAAAACACTAATAACTTGTTGTACCATAAATTTCAAAAATCAAATAAATTTTCTAAAAAGTACACTAGTTTGAGAACCATCTTCAATTCCACGAAAAAAAACACTAATAACTTGTTGTACCATAAATTTCAAAAATCAAATAAATTTTCAAAAAAGTACATTAGTTTGAGAACCATCTTCAATTCCACGAAAAAAACACTAATAACTTGTTGTACCATAAATTTCAAAAATCAAATAAATTTTCAAAAAAGTACACTAGTTTAGGAACCATCTTCAATTCCACGAGAAAATGGGTAATGGATGCGTGTGCCATTACAAATAAAAAAGTAATGTGTAATGTACGCATGTTCCATTACAAATAATAAAAGTAATGTGTAACGGTTGTATGCGCTATTACAAATAAAAATATAACGTGTAACGAATGAGTGCTCCATTACAAATTACAATTGAAAAAAAAAAAGTAATTTGCAGTGGAGAATATTATTTTAAAAATATTACTTTCAACAATGTGTATTGGATAAGTTTTCCGTAACAAATTACAAAAGTAACGTGTAATGGATGCGTGTTCCATTACAAATAAAAAAGTAATGTGTAATGTACGCATGTTCCATTACAAATAACAAAAGTAATGTGTAATGGTTGCACGTGCCATTACAAATAAAAAAAATAACGTGTAACGAATGAGTGCTCCATTACAAATTACAATTGAAAAAAAAAGTAATTTGCAGTGGAGAATATTATTTTAAAAATATTACTTTCAACAATGTGTATTGGATAAGTTTTCCGTAACAAATTACAAAAGTAACGTGTATTGAATGAATGTTCCATTACAAATAAAAATAGTAATGTGTAATGGATGCGTGTTCCATTACAAATAAGAAAGTAATGTGTAATGTACGCATGTTCCATTACAAATAACAAAAGTAATGTGTAATGGTTGCACGTGCCATTACAAATAAAAAAATAACGTGTAACGAATGAGTGCTCCATTACAAATTACAATTGAAAAAAAAAAAAGTAATTTGCAGTGGAGAATATTATTTTAAAAATATTACTTTCAACAATGTGTATTGGATAAGTTTTCCGTAACAAATTACAAAAGTAACGTGTAATGGATGCGTGTTCCATTACAAATAAAAAAGTAATGTGTAATGTACGCATGTTCCATTACAAATTTCAAAAGTAATGTGTAATGGTTGCACGTGCCATTACAAATAAAAAAAATAACGTGTAACGAATGAGTGCTCCATTACAAATTACAATTGAAAAAAAAAGTAATTTGCAGTAGAGAATATTATTTTAAAAATATTACTTTCAACAATGTGTATTGGATAAGTTTTCCGTAACAAATTACTAAAGTAATGTGTAACGGTTGTATGCGCTATTACAAATAAAAAAAATAACGTGTAACGAATGAGTGCTCCATTACAAATTACAATTGAAAAAAAAAAGTAATTTGCAGTGGAGAATATTATTTAAAAAATATTACTTTCAACAATGTGTATTGGATAAGTTTTCCGTAACAAATTACAAAAGTAACGTGTACTGAATGAATGTTCCATTACAAATGAAAATAGTAATGTGTAATGGATATGTATTCCATTACAAAAAAAAAAGGTAATGTGTAATGTATGCATGTTCCATTAAAAATAATAAAAGTATGTGTAATGGTTGCATTAACATTTAATGAATAATGAAAATAATTTACATTAACCATTAAATGTTAATGGTTAATGAAAATGATTTCCATTTGGAAAAGTCTCAGGGTGAGGTTAGTCTCAGGGTGACCTTGAAAAATCCCTGGAAAAACAATTCCAAGCCTTTCAACGATGAAACTAGAGGAGGAAAACAAAAATGTAAGGACGTACAGAATGAACTTACGTGAATTGGCAATTCTTTGCCGGGTACAGCCGGTGTCCCGGTCATAAAATCATTGGAACAGAATGGCCTTAGGACAACTGAACGTTGACACGACGGTACTCGCGACGCAGCGTCACGATCAAAGTGCACCGGTATCAAAACAACGGGCATCTGACTAATGGCATCCGTGCAAAAGTTCGAGACCAAAACTTGATTGGCTAAATGATCGGCTTGTCGAATCGTCGCGATCACATTGGACGTAAGATGAGTCGGTGTTATGTCGGTTATGGGATGATGAACGAGAGGCCCAAATACGTAACACACGCGATTGACATTGTGACAAACGCGTGGAATGAGCCTTGACATGAAAAGCATGTCCTCCCAATCGATACCATCGGGTGCGACCTCTTCGCACGACAATCCAACTACGTAGCTGTAACTTCTACGATCACCCTGTCAAAGAAAAATCATTTAAGAATATCAGTTTTTTTCAAGGTTATTTTCAAATGAATCAAGATGAGGAAACGATGTTGCACGTGGTTTTACTCTTATTATTATTGATTATTATTGATTATTATCGATTATTGTTGATTATTATTGATTATTATTGATTTTTATTGATTATTGTTGATTATTATCGATTATTATTGATTATTATCGATTATTATTGATTATTGTTGATTATTATTGATTATTGTTGATTATTATTGATTATTATCGATTATTATTGATTATTATTGATTATTATTGGTTATTGTTGATTATTGCTGATTATTGTTGATTATTATTGATTATTATTGATAATTGTTGATAATTGTTGATTATTGTTGATTATTGTTGATTATTATTGTTTACCTGAACACCAACGCTACGAATTGGCAGCAAGGTAGCGGCAATATGTCGATTGTTCGATACTCTTCGCAAGTTCAGGCGTTCGGCCTCGCTGGTTGCGCCTTCGACGCGATTCAAAAGTGCATGTTTCTTCTGTAGCATTTGTTCGTACTCTGCCATTATTTTCACAATCACCTGAAACACATGACACAAGATTCTGGATTGTAAAAAAAAGATATATATGGGACGTTTCGTCCCAAATAGGACGTTTTGAAAAACTTTTTATTTCCTAAAATTTTTAAATATTTTTTAGTACCCATCAAAAGACCCTTCCTGAAATTTTGAGCTTTGATTACCCGTCCGCGAAATATTACATTTTTCAAAAAATCGCTCTTTTTCGATTTTTGGTCATAACTTCTTTAATAATGGTCCAAGTGTTTTTTTTTTATTTTTTGTTTTTCCATTACACACTACATTGTAATGGGTAATGAAACTTTTTTCCATTACACACTACATTGTAATGGGTAATGCAATTTTTTTCTATTACACACTACATTGTAATGGGTAATGGATTTTTTTTTTCATTGAACACTACGTTGTAATGGGTAATGAATTTTTTTTCCATTACACACTACATTGTAATCGGTAATGACATTTTTTTCCATTACACACTACATTGTAATGGTTAATGATTTTTTTTCGATTATACACTACATTGTAATGGGTAATGGATTTTTCTTTCATTACACCCTACATCGTAATGGGTAGTGAATGTTTTCCATTACACACTACATTGTAATGGGTAACGAAATTTTTTTCCATTACACTACATTGTAATGGGTAATGGAATTTTTTTCCATTACACACTACATTGTAATGGGTAACGACATTTTTTTCCATTACACACCACATTGTAATGAGTAATAGAAATTTTTCCATTACACACTACATTGTAATGGGTAAAAAATTTTTTTTCCATTACACACTACATTGTAATGGATAACGAAATTTTTTTCCATTACACACTACATTGTAATGGGTAATGGAATTTTTTTCCAATACACACTACATTGTAATGGGTAACGACATTTTTTTCCATTACACACCACATTGTAATGAGTAATAGAAATTTTTCCATTACGCACTACATTATAATGGGTAATGGAATTTTTTTCCATTACACACTACATTGTAATGGGTAACAAATTTTTTTTCCATTACACACTACATTGTAATGGATAACGAAATTTTTTTCCATTACACACTACATTGTAATGGGTAATGGAATTTTTCTCCATTACACACTACATTGTAATGGGTAACGAAATTTTTTTCCATTACACACCACATTGTAATGAGTAATGGAAATTTTTTCCATTACGCACTACATTATAATGGGTAATGGATTTTTTTTCCATTACACACTACATTCTAATGGGTAACAAATTTTTTTTCCATTACACACTACATTGTAATGGGTAACGAAATTTTTTTCCATTACACACCACATTGTAATGAGTAATAGAAATTTTTCCATTACGCACTACATTATAATGGGTAATGGAATTTTTTTCCATTACACACTACATTGTAATGGGTAATGGAATTTTTTTCCATTACACACTACATTGTAATGGGTAACGAAATTTTTTTCCATTACACACCACATTGTAATGAGTAATGGAAATTTTTTCCATTACGCACTACATTATAATGGGTAATGGAATTTTTTTCCATTACACACTACATTGTAATGGGTAACAAATTTTTTTTCCATTACACACTACATTGTAATGGGTAACGACATTTTTTTCCATTACACACCACATTGTAATCAGTAATAGAAATTTTTCCATTACGCACTACATTATAATGGGTAATGGAATTTTTTTCCATTACACACTACATTGTAATGGGTAATGGAATATTTTTCCATTACACACTACATTGTAATGGGTAACGAAATTTTTTTCTATTACACACCACATTGTAATGAGTAATGGAAATTTTTTCCATTACGCACTACATTATAATGGATAATGGAATTTTTTTCCATTACACACTACATTGTAATGGGTAATGGAATTTTTTTCCATTACACACTACATTGTAATGGGTAACGAAATTTTTTTCCATTACACACCACATTGTAATGAGTAATGGAAATTTTTTCCATTACGCACTACATTATAATGGGTAATGGAATTTTTTTCCATTACACACTACATTGTAATGGGTAACAAATTTTTTTTCCATTACACACTACATTGTAATGGGTAACGAAATTTTTTTCCATTACACACCACATTGTAATGAGTAATAGAAATTTTTCCATTACGCACTACATTATAATGGGTAATGGAATTTTTTTCCATTACACACTACATTGTAATGGGTAATGGAATTTTTTTCCATTACACACTACATTGTAATGGGTAACGAAATTTTTTTCTATTACACACCACATTGTAATGAGTAATGGAAATTTTTTCCATTACGCACTACATTATAATGGGTAATGGAATTTTTTTCCATTACACACTACATTGTAATGGGTAATGGAATTTTTTTCCATTACGCACTACATTGTAATGGGTAACGAAATTTTTTTCCATTACACACCACATTGTAATGAGTAATGGAAATTTTTTCCATTATGCACTACATTATAATGGGTAATGGAATTTTTTTCCATTACACACTACATTGTAATGGGTAATGGAATTTTTCTCCATTACACACTACATTGTAATGGGTAACGAAATTTTTTTCCATTACACACCACATTGTAATGAGTAATGGAAATTTTTTCCATTACGCACTACATTATAATGGGTAATGGATTTTTTTTCCATTACACACTACATTCTAATGGGTAACAAATTTTTTTTCCATTACACACTACATTGTAATGGGTAACGAAATTTTTTTCCATTACACACCACATTGTAATGAGTAATAGAAATTTTTCCATTACGCACTACATTATAATGGGTAATGGAATTTTTTTCCATTACACACTACATTGTAATGGGTAATGGAATTTTTTTCCATTACACACTACATTGTAATGGGTAACGAAATTTTTTTCCATTACACACCACATTGTAATGAGTAATGGAAATTTTTTCCATTACGCACTACATTATAATGGGTAATGGAATTTTTTTCCATTACACACTACATTGTAATGGGTAACAAATTTTTTTTCCATTACACACTACATTGTAATGGGTAACGAAATTTTTTTCCATTACACACCACATTGTAATCAGTAATAGAAATTTTTCCATTACGCACTACATTATAATGGGTAATGGAATTTTTTTCCATTACACACTACATTGTAATGGGTAATGGAATATTTTTCCATTACACACTACATTGTAATGGGTAACGAAATTTTTTTCTATTACACACCACATTGTAATGAGTAATGGAAATTTTTTCCATTACGCACTACATTATAATGGATAATGGAATTTTTTTCCATTACACACTACATTGTAATGGGTAATGGAATTTTTTTCCATTACACACTACATTGTAATGGGTAACGAAATTTTTTTCCATTACACACCACATTGTAATGAGTAATGGAAATTTTTTCCATTACGCACTACATTATAATGGGTAATGGAATTTTTTTCCATTACACACTACATTGTAATGGGTAACAAATTTTTTTTCCATTACACACTACATTGTAATGGGTAACGAAATTTTTTTCCATTACACACCACATTGTAATGAGTAATAGAAATTTTTCCATTACGCACTACATTATAATGGGTAATGGAATTTTTTTCCATTACACACTACATTGTAATGGGTAATGGAATTTTTTTCCATTACACACTACATTGTAATGGGTAACGAAATTTTTTTCTATTACACACCACATTGTAATGAGTAATGGAAATTTTTTCCATTACGCACTACATTATAATGGGTAATGGAATTTTTTTCCATTACACACTACATTGTAATGGGTAATGGAATTTTTTTCCATTACACACTACATTGTAATGGGTAACGAAATTTTTTTCCATTACACACCACATTGTAATGAGTAATGGAAATTTTTTCCATTATGCACTACATTATAATGGGTAATGGAATTTTTTTCCATTACACACTACATTGTAATGGGTAACAAAATTTTTTTTCCATTACACACTACATTGTAATGGGTAACGAAATTTTTTTCCAATACACACCACATTGTAATGGGTTATGAAAATGGCAATGTATTACAAAAAGTAATGCATTACATGCAACCCTAGTTTACATGAAATACGCGAAGAAATGATTACTTGAGTTTCGGAGAAGTCTTTGTCCATGAACGGCTCATCGGCGCACAAAATACGAATAGCCAGAGCCGGTCCGGGAAACGGATGTCGTTGAACGAGAGGTGAGGGTAAACCAAGATCACGTCCAAGCTGTCGAACTTCGTCTTTGTGAAAATCTCGCAGCGGTTCGACGACGCGCCCCTGAGATCTCAACGCTCTGACGAGATCGCTATCATTGTGATGAGTCTTAATTGCATCGGCTTTGCCTTTGTAAAAAAAAGGAATAATAACAGAATCGTTTGACCAAACACACAAAATTCACGATTTATCATCGAATCGAAGGAAAATTCGATATATCGGATTCTTGTAATGGGAAAATTCGATATATGGGATTTTTGTAACGGGAAAATTCGATATATTAGATTTTTTTAATGGGAAAATTCGATATATCGGATTTTTGTAATGGGAAAATTCTATATGTATGATTTTCAATGGGAAAATTCGATATATAGGATTTTTGTAATGGGAAAATTCGATATATCGTATTTTTATAATGGAAAATTTGATATATCGGGTTTTTGTGATGGAAAATTCGATATATCGGGTTTTTGTAATGGGAAAATTCGATATATCGGATTTTTGTAATGGGAAAATTCGATATATCGCATTTTTGTAATGGGAAAACGCGATATATTGTATTTTCAATGGGAAAATTCGATATATCGCATTTTCTTAATGGGAAAACTCGATATATCGGATTATTGTAATGGGAAAATTCGATATATCGGATTTTTTCAATGAGAAAATTCGATATATCGCATTTTTGTAATGGGAAAATTCGATTCAACGGATCTTTTAATGGGAAAATTCGATATATCGCATTTTTGTAATGAGAAAATTCGATATATCGCATTTTTGTAATGGGAAAATTCGATTCATCGGATCTTTTAATGGGAAAATTCGATATATCGCATTTTTGTAATGAGAAAATTCGATATATCGCATTTTTATAATGGGAAAATTCGATTCATCGGATCTTTTAATGGGAAAATTCGATATATCGCATTTTTGTAATGGAAAAATTCGATATAGCGGATTATTGTAATGGGAAAATTCGATTCATCGGATCTTTTAATGGGAAAATTCGATATATCGCATATTTGTAATGGGAAAATTCGATATATCGGATTATTGTAATGGGAAAATTCGATATATCGGATTATTGTAATGGGAAAATTCGATTCATCGGATCTTTTAATGGGAAAATTCGATATATCGCATTTTTGTAATGGGAAAATTCGATATAGCGGATTATTGTAATGGGAAAATTCGATTCATCGGATCTTTTAATGGGAAAATTCGATATATCGCATTTTCGTAATGGGAAAATTCGATATATCGGATTATTGTAATGGGAAAATTCGATATATCGGATTTTTTAATGGGAACATTCGATATATCGCATTTTCTTAATGGGAACATTCGATATATCGCATTTTCTTACTGGGAAAATTCGATATATCGGATATTTTTAATGGTAAAATTATTTGTTACCGATGAAAATCCATTTTTCTTTCTCACCACTTGCCAATGAACTCGCGCTCTCTATTAAATCAGGCCTGAGTGTTCCCTGTCCGAGGAAAACCTCTTCGGGCTTGAGACCCATTTCTGTCATCGCGTCATTGGCAACGCGAACGAATACGTCCCCAATGATTTTTCGCTTCTCCTCGGGATGCGTCGTCGCGCATAACATTTTCGTTAATCTCGTTCTTGGACCACCGCCGGTAGCGCAGATTCCTTTGTTGTTAACGGCGTTTACATTCGTCGATGGTGGATTATCGAGTGGCACCGAAGTCGTTCCTTGCATGAAATTGTGAGTCGCATTGATAACTCTGAGCTTGACCCCTAATTGTGCGAGGCTCTCCTCGACGAAGGGCGTTTCTCCTTTGCGCATAAATCCGTTATTAATGTGAAGTGGAATAACTTGTTCCTTGGTCAATGCTTTGTGCAACAAAGCAGCGCAAACGGTCGAATCCACGCCTCCGCTGACCAGCAACTGCAATATACATATATACCATACACACATACATATATATGGGGCGTTCCATCCCAAATCGGACAGTTGGAAAACTTTTTTTTCAATTTTCTCAATTTTCCTTCCTGTTTAATTTTGAGATTTTTTTTATTACCTGGTCAAAAGATATTAAATTAACAAAAAAACCGCTCTTTTTTGGTATTTTGGTCATAACTTCTTTGATAATGATCCAAATTGAAAGTTTTTTTTTCAAAAATTTTGTTTTTTATGGCTTTTTCAGAAAAAAATACAACAAAAATATTCGACGAGTTTTTGAATGAGTTTTTTGAGTTTCAAACTTTAAATCGCATTTTTAAAAGTGTAATTTTTGATTTTTTTTTTTTAATTTTTTGCTTTAAACATTTATCTATTCAACGATTTTTAAGACTAGTCCGATCGTGGGTTTTCCATAACTACTATTTTTTTTTTCGATTTCTTAAATTATTATTTTTTTTTTTTATAAATCATTATGAATACCAATTTTTGTTACTGTATAATATTTTTTTCAATATTTAGAATTTCAATTTCAATTCTTGAACTGTTGTTATTTGATCATCGATTGATTATTAATTTTAAAAATCTGTTGAAAATGAAAAAGTGCCGAAATTAATACAAAATTATTTAAAAAAATACTATACAGTAACAAAAATTGGTATTCATAATAATTTATGAAAAAAAAATCATTTTGAATTTTCAAAAATCGATAAAAAAAAATAGTAGTTAGTGAAATCCCACGATCGGACTAGTCTTAAAAATGGTTGGATAGATGTTTGAAAAAAAAAAATGACACTCACATTCAAAAACGCGATTTAAAGTTTAAAACTCAAAAAACTCATTCGAAAACTCGTTGAATATTTTTGTTGTATTTTTTTCTGAAAAGGTTATAAAAAAAACAAAAATTTTGAAAAAAAAACTTTCAATTTGGACCATTATTAAAGAAGTTATGAACAAAATACCAAAAAAAGATTTTTTTTGTTCGTTTAATATCTTTTGAACGGGTAATCAAAAAAATCTCAAAATTTAACAAGAAGGGTTTTTTAACGGGTACTAAAAAATATTTAAAAAATTGAGGAAATAAGAAAAAAGTTTTTCAAACTGTCTGATTTGGGATGGAACGCCCCATATGGATTTTTTTAACTCTTAGATTTACAGAAGATTCAGTAATTTAACACTACAATAAAAAAAGTAAAACCAGCGATCGGCAAAAAAAAATTATCTTTTTTGATTATCCAATTTTTTCAAAAAATTAATAAATAGCAAAAAAATATTACCAATTTTTTTAAAAACATTAGTAATTATCGGGAACATATTACTCATTTTTCTAATAAATAAGTAATTAGTGACAAAACATTTCTAATTGAAAAAAAATGAGTAATTAACGATAAAATATTACTAATATTTCCCAAGAATTAGTAATTAACGAGAAAGATATTGCTAAATAACGAAAAAAATCAATAATTTGTGGAGAAATGATGTATCAATTTTGGAGAAAGTAATAAATAAATAAAAATTTACCAATGTATTTTTTCAAATTAAGTAGCAATATCTTCCTTACCAATTGCTATATTTAGAAAAAAACTTGGTGATATTTTTTGGCTAATTACTAATTTTTTTTTTTTTAAATTAGAAATATTTCGTCACTAATTACTTATTCTACGGGAAAACTTGGAAACATTTTCTTGCTACTTATTAATTTTTTAGAAAAATTACTAATATTTTTCCGCTTATTACGAATTTTTATAAAAAAATTTATTAATTTTTTGAAAAACATGATTAATAAGATCAATATCGTTGACGAAAAAAGGGATCACTGAGTACAACTTCCGGTCGAAAAACATTATCATTTGTTTGCACAAAAATTGGCAAAAGCGTGAAAAAAACGAATCCATACGTACAAGAACCTTGTTGTTACCAACGGTCTCTCGTATGTATTGGATGCACTGAGCCTCTCGTCCCTGTATCGTATAATTTCCGGTCACACCGGCAATTCCAAAGAGAAAATTGTGCAGCATCATCTTTCCATTTGGCGTCAAATCGACTTCCGGATGAAATTGTACACCGTACAAATTCATTTTGTCACTGGCTATTCCAGTGATGAAATTAGCCGATTTAGCGATTGTCCGAAAGCCATCGGCGACTCTACCTATACTATCACCGTGAGTTAGCAGAGCCATTTGATCCTTATCCATGCCTCTGAAATGGTGATAAACAGAAGAAAAATATAGCACGGAAATACAATAAAAAGATTGAATTTTTTTGGACTTTACTGATTTTTTTTTTATTTGGTGAATTTTTTTGGACTTTGGTGAATTTTTTTTGGACTTTCCTGAATTTTTTCTGACTTTGCTGAATTTTTCTGGACTTTCCTGAATTTTTTTGGACTTTGCTACATTTTTTTGGACTTTGCTGAATTTTTTTGGACTTGACTGAATTTTTTTTAACTTTGCTGAATTTTTTCTGACTTTGTTGAATTTTTTTGGACTTGACTGAATTTTTGTTAACTTTGCTGAATTTTTTCTGACTTTGTTGAATTTTTTTGAACTTTCCTGAATTTTTTTTGGACTTTGCTGAACTTTTTTGGACTTTGATGAATTTTTTTGAACTTTGCTACTTTTTTTTGGACTTTGCTGAATTTTTTTTAACTTTGCTGAATTTTTTCTGACTTTGTTGAATTTTTTTGGACTTTCCTGAATTTTTTTTGGACTTTGCTGAACTTTTTTGGACTTTGATGAATTTTTTTGAACTTTGCTACATTTTTTTGGACTTTGCTGAATTTTTTGGACTTGACTGAATTTTTTATAACTTTGCTGAATTTTTTCTGACTTTGCTGAATTTTTTTGGACTTTCCGAAATTTTTTTTGGACTTTGCTGAACTTTTTTGGACTTTGATGAATTTTTTTGGACTTGACTGAATTTGTTTTAACTTTGCTGAGTTTTTTTGGACTTTGCTGAATTTTTTTGGACTTTGCTGAATTTTTTTTGGACTTTGCTGAATTTTTTTGGACTTTGCTCAATTTTTTTGGACTTTTCTGAATTTTTTTTGGACTTTGCTGAATTTTTTTTGACTTTGCTCAATCCTTTTGGACTTTGCTCGATTTTTTTCGACTTTGCTGAATTTTTTTCGACTATGCTGAATTTTTTTGGACTTTGCTGAATTTTTTTGGACCTCGCCCAATTTTTTTGGACTTAGCTGAATTTTTTTGGACTTTGCTCAATTTTTTTGGACTCTGCTCAATTTTTTTGGACTTTACTGAATTTTTTGGACTTTGCTGATTTTTTTTGGACTTTGATGAATTTTTTCGAACTTTGCTCCATTTTTTTGGACTTTGCTGCATTTTTTTGGACTTGACTGAATTTTTTTTAACTTTGCTGAATTTTTTTGGACTTTGCTGAATTTTTTTGGACTTTGATGAATTTTTTTGAACTTTGCTGAATTTTTTTGGACTTGACTGAATTTTTTTTAACTTTGCTGAGTTTTTTTGGACTTTGCTGAATTTTTTTGGACTTTGATGAATTTTTTTTCTCACTCGAATAGAAGGCACTCGGTGTCTACTTGAATGGGAAGTTGACCATCCTCGCGACCGTCTTTCCTCACAACCGTGCCCCCGAATTCCTTGTTCATCATTTGCATACCGTAGCAAATGCCCAAAACTGGAATGCCTATTCGAAATATATCACCGTCGTATCGTGGTGCATCTTCCGCATAAACCGAACCTGGACCGCCCGATATAATGATGGCTCTGAAAAAAAAAAATTTTTTGATGAGAAAAGAATGAAAATTTTGCGAAAATAACGATTGTTATATTTTTCGGAGAATTGGGGATGTTCGATTCCGATTCGATTCTTTAAAAGATCTTTTTTTTTAACGATCTTTTGAATCGATTCCTAACCTTAAAAATAAAAAATTCGACTTTTTAATAATTTCCCGTTTGTAAAAATATACAAAATATCGTAAAACAATAAAACTTGTGTAACGGAAAAGTCTGATTTGTAAAATACATTGATAATATTTTAAAAAATGTATTACAAAGTGCAAATGTATAAAAGAATCAAACTATGTTTAGCCAGAATGAAAATTGCTTTATATTCGTTATTTTGTATTCATCATTTTGTATTAAAAATAAATTAATCCAATTTAATAATTTTCCATAACAAAAACTTAATAAACACTTACGTAAGTTTTAATTAGCAATTAAACATCCCTACTTGGAATATTCAATCAAGATAGAACAATTCACTTGAAATCATAGTTGGGCAAATTTTTAATTAGCTAATTACAAATTACAAAATGAAAATTTTGATACTAATTACATTTATATTTTGTATTTAGTGAAAATTTCGATACTAATTACATTTGTATTTTGTATTTAGTGAAAATTTCGATACTAATTACATTTGTATTTTGTGAAAATTTCGATACCAATTACATTTGTATTTTGTATTTAGTGAAAATTTCGATACCAATTACATTTGTATTTTGTATTTAGTGAAAATTTCGATACTAATTACATCTGTATTTTGTATTTAGTGAAAATTTCGTTACTAATTACATTTGTATTTTGTATTTAGTGAAAATTTCGATACTAATTACATTTGTATTTTGTGTTTAGTGAAAATTTCGATACTAATTACATTTTTAATTTGTATTTAGTGAAAATTTTGACACTAATTACATATATATTTTGTATTTAGTGAAAATTTCGATACTAATTACATTTGTATTTTGTATTTAGTGAAAATTTCGATACTAATTACATATATATTTTGTATTTAGTGAAAATTTCGATACTAATTACATCTGTATTTTGTATTTAGTGAAAATTTCGATACTAATTACATTTGTATTTTGTATTTAGTGAAAATTTCGATACTAAATACATTTGTATTTTGTATTTAGTGAAAATTTCGATACTAATTACCTCCGTAATTAGTAATTTGAGGGTAATTAATTACTTCAAGTAATTAGTAGTGCCCGACTCTGCTTGAAATACGATAAAAAGAAAATGATTATGTAAGTTCGAAGCAATAAGTTATCTACGAATAGTATTTTTTCGACTCTTTTGAAGCTTTTTCCAACCGATATCACCGATTTAGGTTATTTTACGCACTTGTATCCTTTTTCAGCGAGAGTAAAAGCGGGCGTATCGAGGGGCAAAATTTCGCTGTGAACGTTGAGTTCGCGAACTCTTCGATCTATGACTTTGCCGTATTGAGCTCCGGCATCGAGAATTGCGATTCTCTCGTCGGCATCGACGACGCTCATCGCGGTGTCGTCCGAACCGTTGTTTACCTCGGGGCGAAAAATTTGCCCGTCCGTACCTTTGTCCATTTTAGCACCACCTTTACGATCCCAGCGAGTTTATATAAGTTTGAATCTGAGGGAAAAGAAAAACATAGATAAATCTCATGAAAATGTATCTTCTCAACGCAACGTCGTGTTGGAGCAGACGCCTGATAATAAAGATTTTGCAACGTCAGTGGCAAGTTTTTGCATCGAAGGTCATCGAGGTTATCGCGTTGAGTTTATTCGCGATGATAACGAAACGTCGCTAAACTTTGGATTGCGTAAAATTTACGGATCAGCGGAAGATGATTTGAGATGAAAACAAAAAAATGTTTATCTCCGCAGATGATTTTCAAGATATTTTTCAAACTTTTTGCATTACATTGGAAAATGGAATTTTTCTTTGGCTCCGTCGGTAATTTTTTTTCGACTTTCATCAAAATTCGTAAATTTTTGTCTCAATGCCAATTTTGTATGCAGAAAAGACGCAAACCTTGAAGGTAAATCCGCGAAATATATTACATGTATATGTAACACTGCCATAAGCCACAACCATTATATATATATACATATATATATATATATATATATATATATATATATATATATATATATATATATATATCACGATCGTAGAAGGAGCGAAGAGAGTTTTGAGCTAAATGAGTTTCTCGTTCCGATGAATTTAACGGAAAATTCGGATAGTGTCGAATTGGCGAAACATCACAAAGCGATTTGGGGACGAGATAAATTATTTTGACTCTCGAAATAATAACAAATCACCGGTTAAAGATTTGGGCAGCACGTTCTGAAGTGTGAGAGACTCTGGGAAATTGACGAATAATCCTGATTATTCGAATAAACTTTGAATTATTTGTACAAGTATTCGCGAACACTCACCCAAACGTAATTGGCCTATCGTTATAATTTCAAAGACAGTTTATTTAATTGTGAAAAAAGGAATTACAGGGAAGAAAGAACGAACGGACACTGAACGAGGCGGCCATTTATCGCCACAATTAATGCACACTGCAATGAGGGTCGACTCGAGCGCCTCTGTCGGTAAGCGTGTAACGAGTACAACGATTGCCCGACAGAGGTCGCGGAATCTGAATTCTTAGCGCGAATAATTTGAATCTCGACAGTGTAATTAGGCAGTTTTTCGCAAAATGAAAATCCTGAAATCAGTGATCAACAAAATAGATATTTTCGTCAATTAGTTACCGCTAATTACTCTGCGTTAGAAAACGTTATAATTGTTCCAATAAATATTACTCAAATAATTACTCAATAACCGAGTAATTAAAATTTCGCTCTTATGAATTACTGATTTTTTTTTAATTAGGTAATTGTTCCATCTAATTATTAATTATCCAAGTAATTAAATACTTAAGTACTCTACTTACTAATTTTTTATGAAATTAGTTAATTATTCTTTCCCATTATTAATTATTCGAATAATTAGATAGTTAATTCTTCTAATTATGAATTTTTTTAAAAATTAGTTAATTATTCTTTCCAATTATTAATTATTCGAATAATTAGATAATTAATTCTTCTAATTAATAATTCTTAAAAAAATTAGTTGATTATTCTTTGCAATTATTAATTATTTGAATAATTAGAATCTTGATTCTTCTAATTACTAATTAAAAAAAAAAATTTTGATCCATGTTAACTTAGAGATAAATCATTGGACAGAGTTTCAATTCCTTTTGAATTGAAGAAAGTAACATAATCTGAATGATCTTTACGCTGAATTCATATATTTTTTTAACGGTTTTTCGCTGCTCAAAAATTTGTTAATAACAAATTTCGGTTTCCCCTACCCGAATATCATTATTTATAACTAAATAAATGAGGACATGGCGAGAAAAAAAATTTCCCACCGATTTTCGGAAAAGTCACTAAACTAAATAGTTACCACGCTCTTATATCGAGGACTCTTATATCAAAACTCTTATATCGAGAACTCTTATTTATATCGAGGACTCTTATATCGAGGTCTCTTATATCGAGGACTCTTATATCGAGGTCTCTTACATCGAGGACTCTTATATCGAGAACTCTTACATCGCGGACTCTTATATCGAGGGCTCTTATTTAATCGAGGACTCTTATATCGAGGTCTCTTATATCGAGGACTCTTATATCGAGGTCTCTTACATCGAGGAATCTTATATCGAGAACTCTTACATCGCGGACTCTTATATCGAGGGCTCTTATTTATATCGAGGACTCTTATATCGAGGTCTCTTATATCGAGGACTCTTATATCGAGAACTCTACATCGCGGACTCTTATATCGAGGAGCTACTGTAATTTAACAATGGAGAAATCGGCGGGCATTGAGAGAAATAAATGTCGCGTCAGTCTGATTTATGGACTACTTTTATGAGGAATTTAATCGAGCGACAGATCTAACGTTACAAGCATATACTTGGTAAAAACGTGAAACGTGCAGCGTCCGATATTCCCTTTGATCGGACATTGCGAGTTTCTGCTCGTTCGATCGGGCCTCCACAAATAATAATAATAACAACAACAACAACAACAAAAACAACAACAACAACAACAACAACAATAATAATAATAATAATAATAATAATAATCCGGATTAGAAACAAAACATGAACTCGCATTTTGGGCGGCTCATAATTTTCTCGAGACGATTTTTCAAAATCTGTATTTTCCTGCTGCTACTTATTTGCACATCACTCGGAAATAATCATGACATCAGCCAAGATTTGCAATACGACGATAATTTGATGTGTCCGAATCCCAGATTTATCGACGACAGTGATAATAAAAATGCGGGAAACGGTGAAAAATTTGAGCCAAATTCGACCCCGTCGAACGTGATCGACGAGCGGGAGAAGAATAATTGTGTTCACGAAGAAATTGCTCCGGAAGACAACAGAGGGCAGAATTATCAGACGGAACGAACAGTGCCGAATAATAATAAGTCGCCATTTGTAAATGATAATTATATCTCGGACGACGAATTTGTTACGTTAGAGACTGTGACGGATAATTTTGAGCCTCAATCCAAGCTGACGACGGAAATTCCAAATGAAAATGGAAATGACGGCGAAACCAGGATTGTCCAAGATGGGAATACGTCCAGTTTCCGTTTCGGTTTTGGCGATGGTGACATAAGCATCAAAGTTATTATCAACGGTGGAAAATGATTGGGTTAGAAAATTCTGCGAAATTGCAAAACCGTTAACAAACATTTTTCTATGATGAATAAAAAAAAAATTTCAAACCCAAATTCAATACATTCACTTGATCAACGGTATCTAAGCACAAGGTCGATCAGGGTTGCAAGTAATGCATTACTTTTTGTAATGCATTGCCATTCTTGTCGGTTACACACTACATTGTAATGGGTAATGGAATTTTTTGCCGTTACACACTACATTGTAATGGGTAATGAAATTTTTTTCCATTACATACTACATTGTAATAATGAATTTTTTTTCCATTACGCACTACATTGTAATGGGTAATGATTTTTTTTTTTCCATAACATACTACATTGAAATGGGTAATCGAAATTTTTTCCATTATACACTACATTGTAATGGGTAATGCAATTTTATTCCATTACGCATTACAATGTATGTTGTAATGGACAAAAATTGCATTACCTATTACAATGTAGTGTATAATGGGAAAAATTTCCATTACCCATTACAATGTAGTATGTAATGGAAAAAAAATTTTATTACCCATTACAATGTAGTGTAGAACGGGAAAAATTTCCATTACCTATTACGATGTAGTGTGTAATGGAAAAATGTCCATTACCCATTACAATGTAGGGTGTAATGGAAAAAAAAGTAATTACAATGTAGTGTGTAATGGAAAAAAAAGTAATTACAATGTAGTGTGTAATGGAAAAAAAATTCAATTACGCATTACAATGTAGTGTGTAATGGAAAAAAAAAATTAATTACCCATTACAATGTAGTGTGTAATCGACAAAATTTTGCTTATTCATTACAACTTAATGTGTAATGGAAATTTTGGACATTTTTTATTATATCGTAGTAGTTTTTTGGCCTGGTTTAAAATGAGCCAAAACTAGTAATTGAATGGTTGCGTGATATTTTATCTTTTAGCATTTATTCTTACGCTTTCCTATTCTTTTTGTTTATAACCAACTTTTTGTATGCATATCGATGCTTTTTAGAATTAAAGGTACCTAAGTCGTTAAAATGTAATGCAAAATTGCAATAATTTATTCATGGATATATTTTCATTCCCAAAATTGTAATCAAAGTTTTGTCCATTATACATTACATTGCAATCGGTAATGGAAATTTTTTTTATTACACACTACATTGTAGTGGGTCATGAAATTTTCTTCCATTACACACTATATTATAATATGTAATGAAAAATTTTTCCATTATACACAACATTGTAATGGGTAATGAAAATGTTTTCCATTACACCGTACATTGTAATGGGTAATGGATTTTTTTTTATTGTACACTACATTGTAATGGGTAATGAAAATGTTTTCCATTACACAGTACATTGTAATAGGTAATGGATTTTTTTTTCATTGTACAATACATTGTAATGGGCAATGCAAATTTTTTCCATTACACACTACATTGAGAAGGGTAATGTAATTTTTTTCCATTACACACGACATTGTAATGGGTAATGAAATTTTTTTCCATTACACACTACATTTTAATGGCTAATGCAAATTTTTTCCATTACACACTATATTGTAATGGGTAATGAAAATCTTTTTCACTACACACTACATTGTAATGGGTAATAGAAATTTTTTCTACTACACACTACATTGTAATGGGTAATGGAAATTTTTTCTATTACACACTTTATTATAATGAGTAATGAAAAATTTTTCCATTGCATACTACATTGTAATGGGCAATGCAAATTTTTTCCATTACACACGACATTGTAATGGGTAATGAAATTTTTTTCCATTACACACTACATTTTAATGGCTAATGCAAATTTTTTCCATTACACACTACATTGTAATGGGTAATGAATTTTTTTTCCATTACACAATACATTGTAATGAGTAATTTCTATTTCACATTCTAAAAGTAATGAATAATGCATTACTTTTACATAACAAATTTCGCAAACCTGAGCTCAATAGCTCCAAAATAGAAAGCCCAAGAGTATTATTATAAATTATTACTCCCTCTCAACTAAACCAATCGTAAAGTTATGCAATTGATATGGAAATAGCAGCAACATCGAGTAGTCATCAGTTTTTGTAAATATTATATTTTATTTAAAATTCACCTCAACGAAGAAATCGTATCTTCGACCGTTCTCGTATCTTACCCGACATTTTCCATAAATAAATCAAATTTTCATATTTATATGTACAATACTCACACGTAGGCACACACGAGGGAATGTATGAATAATCGACCACATTCCAAGAAAAATTATTATCAGCAGGTTCTCGTTTTCTCGCTCTCTCTCTCTCTCTCTCTCTCTCTCTCTCTCTCTCTCTCTCTCTTTCGTTGTGAAATTGCATTTTTATCGATATCCCATGCGATTGATCGTTGTACCATATTTACCGTTGTTACGGTCTTGAGAGAGCTTTGTTTTTCTTCATTTCCGTTTTTCTTCATTGGCATCAGAAATTGTACAAATAGTCCAAGAGTGCGTGTTTCTGTATGTGCGTGTGCGCCTCCGTTCGTCAAAACGCGCGTTAACTCCTATACTTGATGACTTTCCATGCCGAGCTCGATCTCGACTGGAGATAATCAATTTTCCTTCGACCCCACGATAACCAAATGAAGCCTATCACAACGCAAACGAGACTCTCGATGTAGTAACCATCGAGACGCGTTTGACACGCGCCGTTTTCGTGACGTTCGCAAGCCTGTAAAACAGAGATAATCGGTAGAGTCTCTTGATGGATGGGACGGTTTGATGGGACGGTTTAATGGGACGGTTAGTGGGATGATTTGACGGGACGGTTTGATGGGACGGTTGATGGGACGGTTGGTTGGATGATTTGATGGGACGGTTTGATGGGACGGTTTGATGGGACGGTTTGATGGGACGGTTTGATGGGACGGTTTGATGGGACGGTTGGTGGGACGGTTTGATGGGACGGTTGGTTGGATGATTTGATGGGACGGTTTGATGGGACGGTTGGTTGGATGATTTGATGGGACGGTTGGTGGGACGGTTTGATGGGACGGTTGGTGAGATGATTGGATGGGACGGTTAGTGGGATGATTGGATGGGACGGTTGGTGGGACGGTTGGATGGGATGGATGAGGCTATCATTGAGGTAAATGGAAAAGATTTCATAGTCACCTCGCGCTCAACGATATCGCTGCAATCGTTGGACGGATCGTTGTTGCACCGTCTGAATGTGAGGGTATCGGCGAACCAGAGAGCGGCGGTTGCCGGCCAATTACCACCGAGATTGCACAGTGTGTTGAGAAAGGTCATGTAAGTACCACCCACGGCCGGATCACTGACCTTGGCGAAAAATGCCATCGACGCGACAAACATGCTGCTCGCTGCGACCTGTAAAAATTCGTGTCATTGAACGAAACGCGAGAGAGAGCGTCAAGAGTACGACCAAGGTTACAAGCAGCTGATACCAGAGTTGCGAAATTTTTAATGAAAAAGTAATGCATTAATTATTACTTTTTTTAATGGTTAATGATCAATGGAAATAATTTCCATCAACCAATAACATTAAATGGTTAATGGAAATTATTTTCACTGACTATTAGCATTAAATGGTTAATGGAGATAATTTCCATTAATCATTAACATTTAATGATTAATGGAAATAATTTCCATTAACCATTAACATTTAATGATCAATGGAAATAATTTCCATTAACCATTAACATTTAATGATTAATAGAAATAATTTCTATTAGCCATTAACATTTAATGATTAATGGAAATAATTTCCATTAACCATTAACATTTAATGATCAATGGAAATAATTTCCATTAACCATTAACATTTAATGATCAATGGACATAATTTCCATTAACCATTAACATTTAATAATCAATGGAAATAATTTCCATTAACCATTAACATTTAATAATCAATGGAAATAATTTCCATTAACCATTAACATTTAATGATTAATGGAAATAATTTCTATTAGCCATTAACATTTAATGATTAATGGAAATAATTTCCATTAACCATTAACATTTAATGATCAATGGAAATAATTTCCATTATTCATTAACATTTAAAGATCAATGGAAATAATTTCCATTAATCATTAACATTTAATGATTAATGGAAATAATTTCTATTAGCCATTAACATTTAATGATCAACGGAAATAATTTCCATTAACCAATAACATTTAATGATCAATGGAAATAATTTCCATTAACTAATAATATTAAATGGTTAATGGAGATAATTTCCATTAACCATTAACATTTAATGATTAATGGAAACAATTTCCATTAGCCATTAACATTTAATGATTAGCGGAAATCATTTCCATTAACCAATAACATTGAATGGTTAATCGAAATAACTCCCATTAATCATTAACCATTAACATTCAATGGTTAATGGAAATTACTTCAATTAATCAGTAAGAGTCAATGGTTATTGAAAATGTAAATGCATTAAAAAACAGTAATGCATTTGCAACCGTCGCTGATACGCGTAGCGTATCACACACGCCTACCTGATGCACCACGTAGAGACCGATCAGTATGACAAAATAATATGCCGGTACTTGACCGTTGTGAACGAGAGACGGAGTGAGCCACACGAGCAAGGCCGCGAATAATCCAAATACCAACCTGAAACAATATCGGGTTTAAACAATATGGAGCGGTTCTTATTTCGTCGTGCCTCGAGGAAGGCGACGCTGCAGTCGAAGTCCCCATTTCTTGACCGTTCCCACATCTTGACCGGGTTACCATGGCAACCATTCCCACATCTTGACTTCTCCTATTTATGGTTGCACCACTCTATAACCCAGTAGTTTGTAGCCGCGTGCGCAAGTGTGCCGAGATCAGAACAGCGCATGCGCATGCACGCGCTCCCACGCGCATGCGCACGCTCCCCCGAGCATGCGCGCGCATGCACACGCTCCCACGCGCATGCGCACGCTCCCACGAGCATGCGCGCTTGTGGCGTGCAATATAGCGTCGTATCGAGAGTGGGGACTGTGGGAGAAGTCAAGATGTGGGAATGACCTCCATTCGTCCGGTCAAGAAATGGGGACTTCGACTGTGTACCTGTATGGCATCGCTTTGAGATAAACGTCCAGAGGACGACCGCCCGCCGTGTATTTGGATATCGCCAGTGGCAGAAAAATTTGCAACGGTACGAGTGGAACTGCCATCAGCGCAAATTTTTCCTTAGGTACGCCACCCTCGACCAATTTCAATCCTGTAACGGCGTCGCAAGCCGAGAAGCCAATCTGAAATGGGTATCTCCGTTATTCGAGAACACGGACAATGTCGAGTCGATCGTGACAAAGACGAAGGAAACCTTTGCCGTGAGTAGGACAATGGCCATTGTCTTGACCGTAGGTAATTTCATGATCGACCACAGCGAATTGTAAGCTCGTCCAATGTCGACGAGAATCTCGTCGGTTCGAACGTCGATCTCGGCGTCTTCCCGCTTCAAGAGTGCGATCAAGGTCGTTACGCTTATGAATATCCAACCCCACATGTGCAAAAATCCTGAAACAAAATTTACATTATTTATATAAATTTATTTATTATTTATTTAATAATTTATATAATTTTTATCTATTCAATAATTTATATAATTTATAATTTCTATATGAAATTATTCGGGCTTACCGGAAAGCGTGACGATACCAACGTTGGACGGGACCGAGCGCAAATAACCGTTACAAAATTCGGCCGACTCGAGGGCCATGAATAAAACGTAACCGAGAAAATATCCGGCAGTTTGACCGACGCTGTTGCACGTTGAGGCGTAACCGACGTTGTTTCTGCAACGAAAACCCAAACATGAAACAATCCGAGAGGTTGATAAAGGTCGTTAAAGGGTTGAGCAAATTTGTAATTAAAATTAATCGATGAGAAAATATTTGAGTATTGGAAGTGGAAGTGTGCGAAGGCGTTCGATTCAAAATTCGAATTATTTGGGTTATCCGAATCATTCGAACTATTCAAATTATCCGAATCATTCGAATTATTCAAATTATCCGAATCATTCGAATTATTCAAATTATCCGAGTTATTCAAATTATTCAAATTATCCGAATCATTCGAATTATTCAAATTATCCGAATCATTCGAATTATTCAAATTATCCGAATCATTTGAATTATTCAAATTATCCGAATCATTCGAATTATTCAAATTATCCGAATCATTCGAATTATTCAAATTATCCGAATCATTCGAATTGTTCAAATTATCCGAATCATTCGAATTATTCAAATTATCCGAATCATTCGAATTATTCAAATTATCCGAATCATTCGAATTGTTCAAATTATCCGAATCATTCGAATTATTCAAATTATCCGAATCATTCGAATTGTTCAAATTATCCGAATCATTCGAATTATTCAAATTATCCGAATCATTCGAATTGTTCAAATTATCCGAATCACACGAATTATTCAAATTATCCGAATCATTCGAATCATTCAAATTATCCGAATCATTCGAATTGTTCAAATTATCCGAATCACACGAATTATTCAAATTATCCGAATCATTCGAATCATTCAAATTATCCGAATCATTCGAATTATTCAAATTATCCGAATCATTCGAATTGTTCAAATTATCCGAATCATTCGAATTATTCAAATTATCCGAATCATTCGAATTATTCAAATTATCCGAATCATTCGAATTGTTCAAATTATCCGAATCATTCGAATTATTCAAATTATCCGAATCATTCGAATTATTCAAATTATCCGAATCATTCGAATTGTTCAAATTATCCGAATCATTCGAATTATTCAAATTATCCGAATCATTCGAATTATTCAAATTATCCGAATCATTCGAATTATTCAAATTATCCGAATCATTCGAATTATTCAAATTATCCGAATCATTCGAATTGTTCAAATTATCCGAATCATTCGAATTATTCAAATTATCCGAATCATTCGAATTATTCAAATTAGCCGAATCATTCGAATTGTTCAAATTATCCGAATCATTCGAAATATTCAAATTATCCGAATCATTCGAATTATTCAAATTATCCGAATCATTCGAATTGTTCAAATTATCCGAATCATTCGAATTATTCAAATTATCCGAATCATTCGAATTATTCAAATTATCCGAATCATTCGAATTATTCAAATTATCCGAATCATTCGAATTATTCAAATTATCCGAATCATTCGAATTGTTCAAATTATCCGAATCATTCGAATTGTTCAAATTATCCGAATCATTCGAATTATTCAAATTATCCGAATCATTCGAATTATTCAAATTATCCGAATCATTCGAATTATTCAAATTATCCGAATCATTCGAATTATTGGAACGATGATCGATGACTGTTTTTCTTCCTCGTTCTGAAATCTGTCTTTGTTTCAGCAACTGACAATAATTCGTTTAATAATTCCAGCAATGCAAATATTTATTTAGGTTTTCATCATAAATATCCATTGCAATAAGATAGTTTCTTATTTTTTACTGGTATTTAAGGGTATGCGAATATTTGAATTTACGAATTATTCGAAACAAATCGAATCGAATTATTGGAACTATTCGAATTATTCGAATAGTTCGAATTATTCGAATAGTTCGAATTATTCGAATAGTTCGAATTATTCGAATAGTTCGAATTATTCGAATAGTTCGAATTATTCGAATAGTTCGAATTATTCGAATAGTTCGAATTATTCAAATTATCCGAATCATTCGAATTATTCAAATTATCCGAATCATTCGAATTATTGGAACGATTATCGATTACTGTTTTTCTTCCTCGTTCACATAAACATCCATTGTAATAACGTAGTTTCTTATTTTTTACTGGTATTTAAGAGTTTGCGAATATTTGAATTTACGAATTATTCGAAACAAATCGAATCGAATTATTCGAATTATTTTGGCGTACCTTTTGAGCATCGTCAGTGCCCAGCCGTCAACGACTATGTCCTGAGTAGCGGCGAGCACATTCAGGGTAAAAAACAAGACGGTAAGTAGACCGATACTGAGTTGATCGTCGTTCATCCAGCGATCCACGTGCCCCGAAAGGTAGAGCATGAATGTTCCCATAAGATACTGCGTAGGTATAAGCCATGTTTTTCGTCTTCCGAATCTGCGCACGAACATCGCGTCTACCAAAGGAGCCCATAGAAGTTTGAGGGAAAACGGCCATTGTACGAAGCTAAATTCCGCCTGTGAGAGATCGATCGATTGTTTTAATGGCAAAAAAAATACAAGAATAGACATGAGTAGTAAAATAGACAAGCTGGATAAAATATACAATAAGTAAAAATAAAAGTAAAGAAAAAATATATGATCATAATTATAAAAAAAAAAAAAAAATGAAAAAAATAAAAATGAAAGAAAAATGCGATGTTTTAAAATAATCGTGTGTAGAGTTCTGTTATCATTCTCAACGGATTTCCATCCAAACTGTCTGAGCTGTGAGTGGCAATGAACGAAAACGTTGATTCATGTCTCGCATTTGCATTTTGCAATTAATTCATAAATTTAATTGACATTCATTAACAGGCATTGGAGAAAGTTTGGAAATTTTGAGTCGATAATGTAGGGATTCACAAATAATGTCGGTATTTATCCCCTTAACGGTTAGAAGACACAACTTCACGTAAAAAAAGCTTACAAAAGTTTAACAAAAGCTTACTTGTTGCTTGTAAGAGACTCCTCTGTTCTGAAGTATCATCGGAATCGCGCTGCACAAACCGAGGGGAATACCTTGGAGCAGATACAGAAATAAAAGAAATGCTATGTTTTTCTCGTCGCCTCGAATATCGCCGCTGGGTTCGTCCGATCCCTCTTCGATTTCTCTCCTTTTTCCCATTTTTCTTTCCATGTCCTCCGCAGCGATGAAAATTTCCCAAAAAAAACGACCGATCTTATCGACGGATCTATGAGAAGGCTTTTTTTTCTAACCTGTTGGTGAAAATTTTTTAATAACGCACAGCAAACATCGAACGTGGAATAAACAGCGAATAATTACCGATTAACGATGCTCGTAAAAAAATCAAATTAATAAATTTATAATTTCCGTTGAGATTCAAAAATTTGAGTGCTTTTCGAGGATTCGTCGGTTGCTTCGCGATTATGTATCATTGTGACCATCTTGCCATATCGTCGCCACATCAACCACTGCCACGTTTTTCAGCATTTTATACAGGTGGCATTGACAGTTGTTGACTTCTGCCCACACGTTGTCGAATCGTACGATAACGATTCGGAGGGGAAACTGTGAGACACGTCACTCTCAAAGCGCTCGTCACACGTTTTTGTAGGTTAGGTTTCAAACGACACGTAATATAATACACTTTTTGCTGCTCTATCGCTGTTATACATTTTTTCTAGTAGCATTGTTGAGATTAGACTTAAATGTATGAAGCAACTAATGCTTCGCTCTAATGCGCATCTTTTTATAGGTTATCTCTCTCGCACTCACGAGAACGAAAAAGCGACGAAGGGGAGTCTCACTTCGAGGCAGTGTTGCCAGGTCCGCAAAATGAAACCCCTCAAATCCGATTGCAAGAATATTCCTCAAATTTCTTCAAATTCTGATGAAATTCAAAATATCTTCAGTTTTTTCGTCTTAATACTCAATACTTGAGATTTGGTACTCAATATTTGAGATTTGGTGCTCTATTTGTTAACACATTATGCGTTAACACGTTAATAGATGCAATGCAAAAAAAAAATGGTATTTAGAGAAACAAAAATGTATCTAAAAAAAAGTGTGATAATAAGATAAGGAAAGATATACGTGTAAGAAATGTGATAATCTTCAAATCTTCAGAATTTTCTTCAATTTTTATGTAATTTCTTCAAATCTTCAATATTTCCTCAGATTTGTATGTAATTTCTTCAAATCTTCAAAATTTCCTTGGATTTTTATGTAATTTCTTCAAATCTTCAAAATAGCCTTCAAATTTGTTTGCAATTTCTTCAAAAATCTTCAAAATTTCTTCAGAGTTTTATGTAATTTATTCAGATCTTCAAAATTTCTTCAGAGTTTTATGTAATTTATTCAAATCTTCAATATTTTCTCCGATTTTTATTTGGGTTGGGTAATTTCTTAAAATTTCCAAAATTTCTTCAGATTTGTATGCAATTTCTTCAAACCTTCAAAATTTCCTGAGATTTTTATGTAATTTCTTCAAATCTTTAAAGTTTTTAAAGATTTTTATGTAATTCCTTCCCATCGTCAAACTTTCCTCAGATTTTTATGTAATTGCTTCAAATCTTCAAAATTTCCGCAGATTTTTATGTAATTTTCTAAAATCTTCGAAATTTCCGCAGATTATTATGTAATTTCTTCAAATCTTCGCAATTTTCGCAGATTTTTATATAATTTCTTGAAATATTCAAAATTTCCTCACATTTTTATGCAATTCCTTCACATCGTCAAAATGTCCTCAGTTTTTTGTGTAATTTCTTCAAATCTTCAAAATTTCTTCAGATTTTTATATATTTTCTTCAAATTTTCAAAGTTTCTTCAAATTTTTATGTAATTTCTTCAAATCTTCACAATTTCCTCAGATTTTTATGTAACTTCTTCAAATCTTCAAAATTTCCTCGGATTTTTATGTAATTTCTTCAAATCTTCAAAATTTCCTCAGATTTTTATGTAATTTCTTCAAATATTCAAAATCTCCTCAGATTTGTATGCAATTTCTTAAAATCTTCAAATTTCCCTCAGGGTTTCACTAATTTCTTCAAATTTGGGGACATTTCCTCAGACCTGGCAACACTGCTTTAAGGGGAGGCTAAATCCCCCTTCCCCGCCTTTCGCTCTCGCGAGTGCGAGATACAAAAACTTTCAACTCATTTTTGGATAGAAAATAAAGAAAGAATTGGGACAAAAGAATAGTTACGCAAACGGCCTCACTCTTCTGTTTTTATTTTATCAAGCCATCTCCGGGAAAAATGAGTGTTAAAAAAATTTTGAGGTTATGTTGACGTTTGCGCGGTCCTGCTTAGACCCCCTTAAAAGGACCCCCATTCTCAGTGACTTACAATTTCGGTTATTTAAAACGGTATTTATCGTTATTTCAATATTATATTCGCTATTTATATCGGAAAAACATTCTCACGAATTCGGGAAAAAATATCAAAAGTTCTTCCTTACCGACTGAGCTTCGACAATGGACATTATCTCGAAGTTCACGTAATGTCCGCTGGCGCCACCGCTCCATTTTCCATTAATCGAACATCGTTTTTTTTATTCCAATTTTACTTTTCGTTATCTCGGAGCACCGTCAAACGTTTAATTGTCGGGAATTTGAGTGAAAAGGGTGAAAAATAAAAAGTTGTATATGGAAACAAAGAAAAAAGTCACATATTGAAAGACGCGTGTCGGGAAATTGGGCGAAGACGTATCGCGAAAGATAATTCGTTCATTGCAAAAATGGCGACCTCGAGAGTTCCGGATCAGGAGTTGAAAAAGGCTTTCGGCGAGCTCCAGGAGAAGATGATCGACACATCGCAAAAATTGAAGCTCTCGGACGTGCAGATCGAATCCCTGAAAAGGACGAAACAACGGGCCGAGTTGACGATAAAGGAAATGGCGACTCTCGAACCGAGCACGAAAACGTACGAGTCCGTGGGTCGAATGTTTCTGCTCGACGATATTGAGAGCATAAAAACGGATTTGGAGAGAAGAATCAAGAGCACCGACGAGAAGATCAAGACTCTCGACAACAACAAGAATTATTTGAAGAAGAGCCTCAAGGAAAGCGAGGATAATTTGCGAGAAATGGTGCAACAGAGACAGAGCAAGGAAAGCATCTCAGGTTAAACCGTCCTCTTCTCTGATTGGCTGCCCAAATAAGGAAACGAAGAATAGACGCTTTTATCCACCGTCTATCAAATATTACCTCATTTTTTCACCCAAACGTCAAAAATAAAAGTGCGATGGTCTGAACTATGTGTTTTTTTTTCACAAAAACTATTTGCGCAAATATTACGCTTCTACGGAACTTTTTTCAATTAATTTTTCAACCACTTTTTTCAATGTGATTTAATTATTGTGCGGTATTCAGAGAAAAACTGTTGCGGATTATTTTTGAATAAAAATGAAAACGAATTATTTACGGATGAATCGTTCGATCCTAGAATCTACGTATTATTATTATTATCATTTTTACGAGTTTGTAAGTTTGTATACACATATTTGAAAACAAATAATACGGTAAATAAATTATTCGGAGTATAAAGAATGAAATATAAAATAAAATAAACACTAAACTACAGATTTAGAGCGAAATGGAGAAAAAAAAAAATTTATCGTACAAGTCAAATGTTGTAAAATAGTTGTAAAGGAAAATAACTTCTCGGACGATACCGAAATCGAAAACTTCGTTTTTTAGATATGGGTCATTCCATGTAAATTCAACGACTTTTTTTTATTTTTTAACATGTACATGCAAAAAGAAATGTCCATGTCAATTTTTAGCTCCGTCTTAACACGTACCAAAGTTATTAATTTTTGAAAAAATATTCTCAAAATAATCATAACTTCCACAATAACAAAGATATTTTAACTCTAAGTGGTCATTTTCTTTTCCAATGAACAAAATATCGAAAATTAAGATGAAGATTTTTTGTAATGTCTTTTTAGCGGTTTTAAGCTAAAAAATTGGATTTTCTTTCAATGGGGCGATTTTTTTCAAAAAAAATTATCAAATTCTACGTGAAAAACAAAATTTTTGAGATTTTCCGAAGATGGGATTGAAATAAGCTATTAAATTTTTTTTTTAATTTTAATTCCTTGAAATTTTGATCATTTTTTCTTCTATGATTACAAATAATTGATTTCAATGATATTAAAATAAATAATTCAACTTCTCCCACATATTTTCTTTGTAAATTATAATAATTAACATTGAGAATTATAAGTTGAGTACGATTTGTACTTTATTCAATCTTTTACATAAAAATTGTAATTCTTAATGTTAATTATTATAATTTACAAAGAAAATATGTAAGAGAAGTTTAATTATTTATTTTAACATAATTAAAATCAACTATTGTGGTCACAGAAGGAAAAAAGATGAAAATTACGAAAAAAAATCAAAAACTTTATTTTTTAACGCAGAATTTTGTAATTTTCTTTTTTTTAATCGAAGAGGTCCCATTAAAAAAAAATCAATTTTTTTAGCTAAAGAGTACATTGAAAAGAAAAATGACCTAACGAGTTAGAATATCTTGGTTATTGTAGAAGTTATGATTATTTTGAAAATATTTTTTCAAAAATCAATAACTTCGGTATGAATTAAAATAGAGAGCTAAAAATTTACATGGATACTTCTTTTTGCATAATAACATATTAAAAAATATAAAAAAATCGAAGAGGGTCGCCGAACAAAACGTCGTTGAATTGACATGGAATGACCCATATACACGCGCATATCCAATCAAAATTTTGCACGGACGATAAATACGTTCGACGGGGCGAAAATTATTCTCGAGCGTAGAAATTACGATTCGTACGTCGCAATCGCGCACGCGCGTTGGTTCACAGTGCGAATATTCCAGAAAAAATAAATCAAGTCCACACGTTTGTCCGGCTTTTCTTCATCGTCGACGTGTCTTTTGAGGCGGCGGGGATGGTTTCTCGGTCGTTCGAATCCTTTCGGTTTAAACGTTTAAGCTGCAAAAACATATCATACGAGTAGAGTCATAATCTTGTGGCGATGTAAATATCAGAAATATCGAATAATGTATTTAAACGCCCCCTCCCCGTGTTTCTCATCAGGGTTGCAAATAATGCATTACTTTTTTTTAATGCATTTACATTTTCGATAAACATTAACTCTTATTGATTGATTGAAATAATTTCCATTAACCATTTAATATTAATGGTTAATGGAAGTTATTTCCATTAACCGTTACATGTTAATGACAAATGGGAGTTATTTCGATTAACCATTACATGTTAATGATTAATGGGAGTTATTTCGATAAACCATTAATTGTTAATGGTTAGTGGAAATTATTTCCATTAACCATTAAATGTTAATGGTTAAGGGGAATTATTTCCATTAATTTAGAAAAGTTAATGTGTAATGAAAATTATCTCCATTAACCATTTAATGTTAACAGTCAATGGAAATAATTTTCATTGGCCACTAACATTAAATGATTCATGGAAATTATTTTCATTAACCATCAACTAGTAATGGTTAATGGAGATAATTTTCATTAACCATTAACTTTTATTAATAATTGAAAATAACTTCCAATAACCATTAAAATTTATTGATTAATGGAAATTGTTTCCATTAATCATTTAATGTTATTGGTTAGTGGAAATTATGTTCATTAACCATTAACATTTGATGGTTAATGGAAATCATTTCCATTAGCCATTAAATTTTAACGGTTAACGGAAATTATTTCCATAAACCATTACATTTTAATGGTTAATGAAGATAATTTCCATTAACCATTAAATGTTAATGGTTAATGAAAATAATTTCCATAAACCATTAACATTAAATGGTTAATAGAAATCATTTCCATTAGCCATTAAATTTTAATGCTTAACGGAAATTATTTCCATTAGCCATTAATTTTAATAGTTAATGAAAATAATTTTCATTAACCATTAACACTTATTGATAATTGAAAATAATTTCCATTAACCATTTCCATTAGCCATTAAATTTTAACGCTTAACGGAAATTATTTCCATTAGCCATTAATTTTAATAGTTAATGAAAATAATTTTTATTAACCATTAACACTTATTGATAATTGAAAATAATTTCCATTAACCATTTCCATTAGCCATTAATTTTAATAGTTGATGAAAATAATTTTCATTAACCATTAACTCTTATTGATAATTGAAAATAATTTCCATCAACCATCAACATTTATTGATTAATGGAAATTATTTCCATTAACCATTAACATTTATTGATTAATGGAAATTATTTCCATTAACCATTAACATTTCGTGGTTAATGGAAATCATTTCCATTAGCCATTACATTTTAATGGTTAATGAAGATAATTTCCATTAAACATGAAATGTTTATGGTTAATGAAAATAATTTCCATAAACCATTAACATTAAATGGTTAATAGAAATCATTTCCTTTAGCCATTAAATTTTAACGGTTAACGGAAATTATTTCCATTAGCCATTACGTTTTAACAGTTAATGAAAATAATTTTCATTGACCATTAACCCTTATTGATAATTGAAAATAATTTCCATTAACCATTAACTCTTATTGATAATTGAAAATAATTCCCATTAACCATCAACATTTATTGATTAATGGAAATTATTTTCATTAACCATTAATATTTAATGGTTCATGGAAATAATTTACACTAACCAATAACATTAGATGATCAATGGAAATAATTTCCATTAACCATTAAATGTTAATAGCTAACGAAAATGATTTCCATTAACCATTAAATGTTAATAGCTAATGAAAATTATTTACATTAACCATTAAATGTTAATGGTTAATGAAAATAATTTCCATTGATCATTAACACTTAATAATTAATGAAAATAACCTCCATCAGCCATTAAAAAAGTAATGATTAATGCATTACTTTTTCATTAAAAATTTAGCAACCCTGTTTCTCATACAATGACGCGCGGGATGATAACACGCGAGGTAGGCAACCCGTCGATCTTAACAACAATAAAGAACCTAACATATATGTACGTACGAATAAACAGATACGCGTGCAATTCGTGTTTATTCAATTGTTACAATAGTTTGCAGTTTGTGGAAATATTGAGCTTCAAAACCGGAGTGGGGGGGGGGGGGGGTGGGGGTGGGTGAGTGAGCCGAGGGATCGGTTTCTCAGAACGAACCTGTGAATCCCTGAGGCGGTTGTCCCGGAACGGAATATTGTGGCCTAAAGTTGCCGAAATTAGCGGCACCGGCGAATGTCGCTTGAATCTGACCACCCGAAAAACCGGCGGGAAATTGTTGGGCCAAAATAGCCGCCTGACCGGATTGAGCACCAGCGGCGCCCGGAGCGGTTGCCGCTAATCTGCTGAGTATCGATCGCTCCGACATCTGAAGTCGTTGAGCCACCGGCGGAATCCTCGCGAGTGTCGCCGGTAACCTGCTAACGTCCGATTTCATGTCGGACAAGAGTTCCTCCAATTGATTCAATACCTGTTGTTTCAACGAAAGCCAAAATTAGCGAAATTATCTTCCTCTCTGATTGGCTTCAATTTCAATGTTATGTACAGAGTTGTAAATAATGCATTACTCTTTTTATTACTCATTACACTGCATAATGTGAAATGGATAAGTGTACCATTACAAATGAAAAAATTAATGTGTAATGTATCCATGTTCCATTACAAATAAAAAAAGTAAGGTGTAATGGATGCATGTCCCATTACAAATGAAAAAAAGCAATGTGTAATGGATGCATGTTCCATTACAAGTAATAAAAGTAATATGTAATGTATGTATGTTCCATTACAAATAAAAAAGTAATGTGTAATGGATGCATGTCCCATTACAAATAAAAAAAAAGCAATGTGTAATGGATGCATGTTCCATTACAAGTAATAAAAGTAATATGTAATGTATGTATGTTCCATTACAAATTACAAAAGTAATGTGTAATGTATGCATGTTCCATTACAAATAAAAAAAGTAAGGTGTAATGGATGCATGTCCCATTACAAATGAAAAAAAGCAATGTGTAATGTATACATGTCCCATTACAAATAAAAAAGCAATGTGTAATGTATACATGTCCCATTACAAATAAAAAAGTAATGTGTAATGTATGCATGTCCCATTACAAATAAAAAAAAGCAATGTGTAATGGATGCATGTTCCATTACAAATTACAAAAGTAATGTGTAATGTATGCATGTTCCATTACAAATAAAAAAATTAATGTGTAATGTATCCATGTTCCATTACAAATAAAAAAAGTAATGTGTAATGGATGCATGTCCCATTACAAATAAAAAAAGTAATATGTAATGTATACATGTCCCATTACAAATAAAAAAGCAATGTGTAATGGATGCATGTTCCATTACAAGTAATAAAAGTAATATGTAATGTATGTATGTTCCATTACAAATAAAAAAGTAATGAATAATGGAAGCGTTTTCAATTACAAATTAAAAAAGTAATGTGTAATGTATGCATGTTCCATTACAAATAAAAAAAGTAAGGTGTAATGGATGCATGTCCCATTACAAATGAAAAAAAGCAATGTGTAATGTATACATGTCCCATTACAAATAAAAAAGCAATGTGTAATGTATACATGTCCCATTACAAATAAAAAAGTAATGTGTAATGTATGCATGTCCCATTACAAATAAAAAAAAGCAATGTGTAATGGATGCATGTTCCATTACAAATTACAAAAGTAATGTGTAATGTATGCATGTTCCATTACAAATAAAAAAATTAATGTGTAATGTATCCATGTTCCATTACAAATAAAAAAAGTAATGTGTAATGGATGCATGTCCCATTACAAATAAAAAAAGTAATATGTAATGTATACATGTCCCATTACAAATAAAAAAGCAATGTGTAATGGATGCATGTTCCATTACAAGTAATAAAAGTAATATGTAATGTATGTATGTTCCATTACAAATAAAAAAGTAATGAATAATGGAAGCGTTTTCAATTACAAATTAAAAAAGTAATGTGTAATGTATGCATGTTCCATTACAAATAAAAAAAAGTAATGTGTAATGGATGCGTGTTCTATTACAGATAAAAAAATTAATGTGTAATGTATCCATGTTCCATTACAATAAAAAAAAAGTAATGTGTAATGTATACATGTTCCATTACAAATGAAAAAAGTAATGTGTAATGGATGCATGTGCCATTACAAATAAAAAAATTAATGTGTATTGTATCCATTACAAATAAAAATAGTAATGTGTAATGGATGCATGTCGCATTACAAATAAAAAAAAGTAATGTCTAATGGATGTGTGTTCCATTACAAATAAAAAAGTAATGTGCATGTTCTTTTTTTTTAACTTTATGGATTATTTGTTGTCATTGTGGATGAACTTTTTGTGAACAAAATAAAATAATGAGATTGCAATGTTTTTATACGAGCACGGCAATTTTTCTATTTGTAATGGAATATTCTCCATTGCGAATTACTTTTTTTTTTCAAATTGTAATTTGTAATGGAACGTGTATACATTACACATTACTCTTTTATTTGTAATGGAACACGCATCCATTGCACATTGCTTTTGTAATTTGTAATGGAAAACTTGTCCAATATACATTGTTCAAAGTAATGGGTAATGCATTACTTTTACATTACTATTTTTACAACCTTGTGCAAGACAGCGTTTGCGGGCTTATTGCCGGCGAGGCTCTCCTTGCTCAGATGCTGATGGGACTCAGCCAGACACTCGACCTCTGCGAATCTCGCGTTCAGACTCATTGCCGGATGATTTGGATCTTGGGTTAAATTCAGGTACGCCGCTCTTCTCAGCTGTTCCTCTATCACAAGCGCCTGCTCGAGTAACTTGAAACGTCTTGCCAAAAATTTGTTCTTTATCTCCAAAAAGTTACCCTTGCCGACGTCCATCTTGAAAGGTTCGTTGATTATCGCGAACCTGCAGGACAAATCGATTTTTTTCTTTTTTTCTTCTAATATGGGCGATGTTTAATCGCTGTTAAGAGGAGGCTAAATACCATTTTCGTTCAATCCCTACATTATCGACTTATCACCGTCGTCCAGTCTTTCTCCCAAAACCGTGAATGAAAATTTATTAAATTTTGAGAATTCAGAGGAGGATAAGTTAATTAACAATTAATTGATAATTAAGGGGCTAAAACGCGTCACAACTAACTCCAACGAATTCATTGGAGCCCCAAAAATATTAGGTTACTCGTCAGAATCCATGGTGCTGCCCTCCCTCGCACGTTTGTAAACTAGATTTCGCCATTTCGTGTTTCGATAGAACTACAATTTATCGATGTTTATCTCCTTATGCGCCATCCAAACTTACGATGTGTCTTTTCCATAGAATAATGTCGAAAACGTCTTGATATTTGTGTCTTGGCGTTCTTCATGGAGCCTCACTCTTAGTTTAGACGAAATACAGTAAAAAGTCTCATAATTCAAGATTTTCAATTACAGATTCCTGATGGTAATCGGATCTATAATTTTTTTTTTGATTTTTCAAAAAAATTTTAATGAGGCTCCATTTGTGCCATAATTCCGATTATGCTGTTAAAATTTTATTGAATTTCATTCATTCGTATGAGAGCAAGTTTGGATGGCGATTTCGAAGCGTAGTGTCGGTATTTAGCCTCCTCTTAATTAGAAGAAGCCAACTAACCTTATGTCATTTTGAATGTCTTGCCATCGACCATAACCGTGCGTAACGATACCGGCTAGAAGCCAGTAATCGTGTCTTCTGTGCCATATCTCGTACTCGCGTCCCGGTACCGCGGCCTTTTCCTCGTTCAACCAGAGCGTGTGCAATTCGGTGAAACCTCCGTCCGCGATATTGAACATGAATTTGCGCTTTGGCTTCATAGCGTCTGTCGTTGCGGACGCCGCTGACGCCGTAATGGCGGCGGCAGTTTCACTTTCTTTCGCATCTTTCTCCTTGATGTCTTTTTCCTGTGAAAAATGGAACATGGAGGATCAAGAATAAAAAAGGAAGAGATGGAGATTAATTTTTTAAACGAAAAAATATTGGCATTACCCAGGGTTGCAAATAATGCGTTACTTTTTTTTAATGCATTTGCATTTTCATTGACCATTAACCATTAAATTTTAATGGTTAATGGAAATTATTTTTATTAACCATTTAAATTTAATGGTTAATGGAAATTATTTTCATTAACCATTAAAATGTAATAATTAATGGAAATTATTTTCATTAACCATTAATATTTAATGGTTAATGGAAATTATTTTCATTAACCATTAAAATGTAATAATTAATGGAAATTATTTTCATTAACCATTTAAATTTAATGGTTAATGGAAATTATTTTCATTAACCATTAAAATTTAATGGTTAATGGAAATTATTTTCAATAACCATTAATATTTAATGATTAATGGAAATTATTTTCATTAACCATTAAAATGTAATAATTAATGGAAATTATTTTCATTAACCATTAATATTTAATGGTCCATGGAAATTATTTTCATTAACCATTAAAATTTAATGGTTAATGGAAATTATTTTCATTAACCATTAAAATTTAATGGTTAATGGAAATTACTTTCAATAACCCTTAAAATGTAATGATTAATGGAAATTATTTCCATTAACCATTAAAATTTAATGGTTAATGGAAGTTATTTTCATTAACCATTAAAATTTAATGGTTAATGGAAATTACTTTCAATAACCCTTAAAATGTAATGATTAATGGAAATTATTTTCATTAACCATTTAAATTTAATGGTTAATGGAAATTATTTTCATTAACCATTAAAATTTAATGGTTAATGGAAATTATTTTCAATAACCATTAAAATGTAATGATTAATGGAAATTATTTTCATTAACCATTTAAATGTAATGATTAATGGAAATGATTTTCATTAACCATTAAAATTTAATGCTTAATGGAAATTATTTTCATTAACCATTAAAATTAATGGTTAATGGAAATTATTTCCATTAACCATTAAATTCTAATGGTTAATGGAAATTATTTTCATTAACCATTAAAATTTAATGGTTAATGGTTAATGGTTAATGATTAATGCAAATAATTTCCACTAACCATTAAATTTTAATGGTTAATGCAAATAATTTCCACTAACCATTAAATGTTAATGGTTCATTAAAGTTAATTTCATTAGCCATTAAAAAAGTAATGGTTAATGCATTACTTTTTCATTAAAAATTTCGCAACCCCGGCATTACCTCGTGCTTCTTCTCAATAACGACCTCATCTTCGTCGTCCTTGACGATAACGATGTCTTCCTCGAGCTCGGTTTTGGTTTTGCTCTCAGTGACGCTCTCCGATTTCTCCTCGGTCTTGCTCACTGCCGTTTTGTTATCAATATTCTTCACTTCCGTCTTTTCCTTCTCTCTGTCCGATTCGCTTCTTTCCACAGCTTCTTTATTCTCCTCGCTCTTATTACCATCTTCTCTCGTTGTTTCCTTGTCTCTCTCGTTGTTGCTCGTTGCTTCGGTCTCCTCTCTGTTCTCCTGCTGCTCTTCTTTAGCCTCCTTGGTTTCGAGACACTGAAAAAATGACAAATTTTTTGAGCAAATAATGGAATTAAAAAAAAAAATAAAAAGTCAAGAAAAGAGCTTTCGATTCATTTCCAACGAATAATGAAACGCATGCTGTCACGTTATTGTGGGACAAACCTCCTTCTCTCGCGTCTCTTCCTTCACGTCCTTGGAGATTTCGGCAACATCCGTGTTCTCAAAAGCCAGCGCGGTCGTTGCTGTTGAACCGACACCAAGAGTCGCGTTTGCCGATATCGTCGAACTCGGGCTCGTTGCGGTCGACGTGGCACTACTGGTGCCCGTTGTATTCAAGGCAACGGCCGTGCCATCAGCAAGAGCAGAAGCAGCTGCAGAAGCAATAGCTGCGGCAGCAGCAGCGATACCATCGTTCTTCACCGGCTCAACCGGTTTTCTAATCATCTCGGGCATCGAGTAATAACCGTTAATGTGCTCAAACTCTTGAACCTATTTGCAAAATCAAGAGTAATGTTGCACTGTGAGTAAGATTGATTGATTGATTGATTGATTGATTGAATTCTTTATTATGCCTTGGCAGAGTTGCAAGTAATGCATTACTTTTTGTAATGCATTGCCATTTTCATTACCCATTACAATGTAGTGTGTAATGGAAAAAAAAATCCATTGCCCATTACAATCTTGTGTGTAATGAAAAAAAAATCCATTACACATTACAATGCGGTGTGTAATGGAAAAAATCTCGATTACTGATTACAATGTAGTGTGTAATGGAAAAAAAATCCATTACCCGTTACAATGTAGTGTGTAATGGAAAATAATCCATTACCCATTATAATGTAGAGTGTAATAAAAAAAAATTCCATTACTCATTACAATGTAGTGTGTAATGGAACAAAATTTCATTACCCATTACAATGTAGTGTGTAATGGAAAAAATCTCGATTACTGATTACAATGTAGTGTGTAATGGAAAAAAAATCCATTGCCCGTTACAATCTAGTGTGTAATGAAAAAAAAATCCATTACCCATTACAATGCGGTGTGTAATGGAAAAAATCTCGATTACTGATTACAATGTAGTGTGTAATGGAAAAAAAATCCATTACCCATTACAATGTAGTGTGTAATGGAAAAAATCTCGATTACTGATTACAATGTAGTGTGTAATGGAAAAAATCTCGATTACTGATTACAATGTAGTGTGTAATGGAAAAAAATCCATTACCCATTACAATGTAGTGTGTAATGGAAAAAAAATCCATTACCCATTATAATGTAGGGTGTAATAGAAAAAAATTCCATTACTCATTACAATGCGGTGTGTAATGGAAAAAATTTTCATTACCCATTACAATGTAGTGTGTAATGGAAAAAATCTCGATTACTGATTACAATGTAGTGTGTAATGGAAAAAAAATCCATTACCCATTACAATGTAGTGTGTAATGAAAAAAAATCCATTACCCATTATAATGTAGAGTGTAATAGAAAAAAAATCCATTACTCATTACAATGTAGTGCGTAATGGAAAAAAAATCCATTACCCATTACAATGTAGTGTGTAATGGAAAAAAAATCCATTACCCATTATAATGTAGAGTGTAATAGAAAAAAATTCCATTACTCATTACAATGTAGTGCGTAATGGAACAAAAATCCATTACCCATTACAATGCGGTGTGTAATCGAAAAAATTTTCATTACCCATTACAATGTAGTGTGTAATGGAAAAAATCTCGATTACTGATTACAATGTAGTGTGTAATGGAAAAAAAATCCATTACCCATTACAATGCAGTGTATAATAGAAAAAAAATCCATTACCCATTATAATGTAGAGTGTAATAGAAAAAAATTCCATTACTCATTACAATGTAGTGCGTAATGGAACAAAATTTCATTACCCATTACAATGTAGTGTGTAATGGAAAAAATTCCATTACACATTACAATGTAGTGTGTAATGGAAAAAATTTCCATTACCCATTACAATGTAGTGTGTAAAGGAAAAAAATTCCATTACCCATTACAATGTAGAGTGTAATGGAAAAAAATCCATTACCTATTACAATGTATTATGTAATGGAAACAAATCTCCATTACTCATCACAATGTAGTGTGTAATGGAAAAAAAATTCATTATTCATTACAATGTAGTGTGTAATCTAAAAAATCTCCAAATTTTTTCAATTACACACTACATTGTAATGGGTAATGGAAATTTTTTCCATTACACATTCTAAAAGTAATTAATAATCCATTACTTTTACATTACAAATTTCGTTACCCTGTGCCTTGGTAATACCGTGAGGCGAACATTCAAGTAATAATACAGAAATGAAAAATAAAAAATAAAGAGATTGAAATAAGATAAAGTAAACAGTAAAGTAAGGCAGAGAGAGAGGGAGCGAGAGAGAGAGAGAGAGAGAGAGAGAGATACTCTATAAATGGCAATTTTCATCGGGTATAACCTTTTTTCGTATCAACGACATCACACCGATTCTGGTGAGAACGTGTTGACGACTGAGACCCTCGCGCGGCACACCATCGGCAAATGTCTCTGCGTTGTCGGCGCCCGGTTCGCACAGATGTCTCATAAACAGCGAAACGTAAGCCTTGAAGTTTTTTTCCGATTTGCCCCTTAGGTCTCGCACCAACCTACAGATTAAAGCAGTCCCGACTAAAAATCTAGCCCTTGGTCTCGTGTCGACACGAATTTTACTTCCCAAGGTATTTAAAAACCGCGGACATCTATTCAACTAACCATTGAGAATTGAAGGCATCCTGCGGTGGCATTCCGTAGCGCATTATCGCATTGAGGAAAGCCTTTCTTTGCCGGGTATTGAATCCGAGAACCTGCGGGACAGAAAATATCAATGTAAATAAAAAATAAAAAATAAAAAAAATAAAAAAATAAAAAATGAACAATTTTTTAAATTCTCAAACCTCGATGAAAATAGCAATGTAAAAAAAAAAATAAGAATCATATTGTCGAACAGTTTTTTTTAATTCTCGAACCTCGATGAAAATAGCAATGTAAAAAAAAAAAAAATCATATTGTCGAACAGTTTTTTTTAATTCTCAAACCTCGATGAAAATAGCAATGTAAAAAAAAAAATAAAAATCATATTTTAAACAGTTTTTTAAATTCTCAAACCTCGATGAAAATAGCAATGTAAAAAAAAAAAAAAAAAAAATAAAAATCATATTGTCGAACAGTTTTTTTAAATTCTCGAACCTCGATGTTTCCGTTGACCCTGGCGAGAAGAGGCGGCAGTGGTCTGTCCTTCTCGTCTCGTCGCTCGAGACGACGCCTGCTTCGACGGGACAGCAAGTCACCGTCGCCCTTTTCGTCGAAATCATCGTCCTCTTTGTCGTCGTCGCTGGGTGCACTGAAGTCGCTGTTGTAATCCGACAAATTTTCTTGCCACGGTTGATCGTCCCGAGCTCCCTGATCACCCGTTACTCCACCGTCGTTGTAATTTACCTGTTTCCTCACGCGTTTGCCTGTTTGTGCACGTAACCAGGATTGGGCCAAAGAGTAATGAAAAATTATCGATTAAAAATAACTTGTCGTAATTTGTAATTGAATTACTGTACACTAAAGTTACTTTCAGTAATTGTAATTTATTCCAACGACATTAAAATTACTTTCAGTAATTGTAATTTATAGTAAGAAATTACAATTATTAAGAGTAATTGTAATTGATCGTAAAAAAATTACAATGATTTCGAGTAATTGTAATTGATAGTAAAGAAATTACAATGATTTCGAGTAATTGTAATTGATAGTAAAGAAATTACAATGATTTCGAGTAATTGTAATTGATAGTAACGAAATTACAATGATTTCGAGTAATTGTAATTGATAGTAATGAAATTACAATTGTTTCGAGTAATTGTAATTGATAGTAAAGAAATTACATTTATTTCGCGTAATTATAATTGATAGTAAAGAAATTACAATTATTTCGAGTAATTTTAATTGATAATAAAGAAATTACAATTATTTCGAGTAATTGTAATTGATCGTAAATAAATTACAATTATTTCGAGTAATTGTAGTTGATAGTAAATAAATTACAATTATTTCGAGTAATTGTAATTGATCGTAAATAAATTACAATTATTTCGAGTAATTGTAGTTGATAGTAAATAAATTACAATTATTTCGAGTAATTGTAATTGATCGTAAATAAATTACAATTATTTCGAGTAATTGTAGTTGATAGTAAATAAATTACAATTATTTCGAGTAATTGTAATTGATAATAAAGAAATTACAGTTATTTCGAGTAATTGTAATTGATAGTAAAGAAATTAACATTATTTTCAGTAATTGTAATAGATAATAAAGAAATTACAATTATTTTGAGTAATTGTAATTGATCGTAAAGAAATTACAATTATTTCGAGTAATTGTAATTGATAGTAAAGAAATTGCAATTATTTCGAGTAGTTGTAATTGATAGTAAAGAAATTACAATCATTTCGAGTAATTGTAATTGATAATAAAGAAATTACAATTATTTCGAGTAATTGTAATTGATAGTAAAGAAATTACAATTATTTCGAGTAACTGTAATTGATGGTAAAAAAAATACAATTATTTCGAATAATTGTTATTTACGAGTAATGATATTACAAAAGTAATTTCTGTTGCCCAACTCTGCACGTATCATAATTTTTTCTCGTTTCTCCGGTCATCGTTATTATTACCATCAATTGTATTTTTAAAAAAAACTTCACCTTTTCCAAGAGTCCTCGCAATGTCCTCCTGCTGTTGTTCGTAATGATGCCTCAACAATTTTATCCAATACGCCGGATCGGTATTTTCGGCCTCTTGCTTTATGATCTCGGTGTCGGCTTCTTCCTCAATTTCGCCCTCTTTGGTCACGTACGAGGCTACCTTGAACGAGCTCAGATATTCGTTTGCCCAATTCTCCTTCTGCTCGATGCCCTCTTTGCTCCGATCGAGCAACTCAGCGACTGCTTTATCGTCGTAATGGATGGCCTCGTCCTCTTTGCCCTCCTCTTCTTTGAACAATTCTTCGGTACCTGCGTGAACCAAGCAAAAAAAAAAAAACCACACATTTTCATCATCGATTTCGGGTTGGAGAGAAAAATGACATGAATTTTTGAAAAAGACCGCGAATCAGATACTTGCCAAAACGCAATATATCGTCCAACTCTTGTTTGCTGAAATTGGCTCCTTTGCCGCCCATTCCCGGTCGCACGACCAAATGCGTGAGCATCATTTTACGTTTGGCCACTTGCGTCACTCTCTCCTCGACCGAATTTCTCGTCACGAAGCGGTATATCATTACTTTGTTGGCCTGACCGATTCTGTGAGCTCGGCTGAATGCCTGAATATCATTGTGCGGATTCCAATCGGAATCGTATATTATCACAGTGTCCGCTGTCGCCAAATTTATACCAAGACCTCCGGCTCGTGTCGACAATAGAAATACAAATTGTTGAGCCCCTGTAAGGATTATGGGAATATTTTAGTAACGGTGATATTGTAATTCCGTGTAAAAAGCAGTGTTGGACAAATTTATAATTAATTACAAATTACAAGTTGTAATTTGTAATTGTAATTTGTAATTAAATCGGAATACATTACCCATTACAATTGTAATTTGTAATTGAACCAAAATTCATTAACCATTACAATTGTAATTTGTAATTAAACCTAAATCCATTATCCATTACGAGTGTAATTTGTAATTAAACCGAAATCCATTACAGATTACAATTGTCATTTGTAATTCAACCGAAATCCATTTACCATTACAATTGTAATTTGTAATTAAACCGAAATCCATTAACCGTTATAATTGTAATTTGTAATTAAACCGGAATCCATTACAATTGTAATTTGTAATTAAACCGAAATCACTAACCAATTTCAATTGTAATTTGTAATTAAACAAATATCTATTACCCATTACAATTGTAATTTGTAATTAAACCGAAATCCATTAACCATTACATTTTTTAACTGTAAACAACCCGATATCGATCAACCATTACAATTTGAAAATGTAATTAAATCGAGATCCATCAACCATTACAATTTTTAATTGTAATTAAACTGAAATCCATTAACCATTACAATTTTAAACTGTGATTAAACCGAAATTCATCAGCTATTACAATTTGAAAATGTAATTTAACCGAAATCCATCGACCATTACTATTTTTAATTGTAATTAAACCGTCCATAAACAAAATAGTTAAAAGTAACCGATGCATATAATTATTTTGTTTCTGAACGGTTTAATTACAATTAGAAATTGTAAATTGTGATGGCTGATGAATTTCAGTTTAATTACAAATTACAATTGTAATAGTTAATGGATTTCGTTTTAATTACAAATTTTAATTGTAATGGGTAATGAATTTCGGTTCAATTACAAATTACAATTGTAATGGTTAATGGATTTCGTTTCAATTACAAATTACAATTGTAATGGTTAATGGATTCCGGTTCAATTACAGTTTAAAATTGTAATGGTTAATGGATTTCAGTTTAATTACAATTAAAAATGTAATCGTCGATGGATTTCGGTTTAATTACAAATTAGAATTGTAATGGTTGATGGATTTCGGTTCAACTACAAATTACAATTGTAATGGTTAATGGATTTCAGTTTAATTACAATTAAAAATGTAATCGTTAATGGATTTCGGTTTAATTACAAATTAGAATTGTAATGGTTGATGAATTTCGATTCAATTAAAAATTACAATTGTAATGGGTAATGGATTTCGTTTTAATTACAAATAACAATTGTAATAGGCAATGGATTCCGGTTTAATTACAAATTACAATTGTAATGGTTAATGGATTTCGGTTCAATTACAAATTACAATTGTAATGGTTGATGAATTTCGATTCAATTAAAAATTACAATTGTAATGGGTAATGGATTTCGTTTTAATTACAAATAACAATTGTAATAGGCAATGGATTCCGGTTTAATTACAAATTACAAATGTAATGGTTAATGGATTTCGGTTCAATTACAAATTACAATTGTAAGTAGTAATTTATTTTTTTAAATTACAAATTACAGCTGTAATTTGTAATGGAAATGTAACTAATTACACCATGTAATTTGCTATTGCCCAACACCGGTAAAAAGACATGTCTCCAGAATCAACTAACCGGGAGCATTGAATCTGTCAATAGCCTCTTGTCGCTGTGTACCGGTTATGTTGCCATCTATCCTCTCGTACTTGTATCCCTCGCCCTCGAGATAATCCTCGAGTATGTCCAACATTTTTGTCATTTGAGAAAATATGAGAACTCTGTGTCCGTCGTCGCGGAGTTTCTTCAGCATACGGCTGAGTAAAACGAGTTTTCCCGCTGCCTTTATGAGAGCGTTACCCTCGTAATTGCCGTTTGGTCCTGTTGGTGCTTCTTGCGACGCAGCCGGAAACAGATACGGATGGTTGCAACATTTTTTCAGATCCATCATTATGTTGAGCAGCGAGACTTGTTGACCGCCGCCTTTTGGATTGAGAGCCTCAAAGTTTCGCGTCAGTATATATTTGTAATACTTCTTCTGCATCGGCGAAAGTTCCACTCGAACGATGAATTCCGATTTACTCGGCATATTCTGTTTGGGGAGGAAAAAAATTTTTCTCCAGTTAGTGGGAAAACGGATGGAAGCATTAACAAATTTTGTGAGAATCATCTCTAAAGAAGGGATGGCCGATGTTCAAAAATTATCGATGTAAGAATAATCGACAACTGAAAAAAAAAATCGATTCCAACAATCGATAACTTCGGAAAAAGCATCGATGAATCGATACATCGGTGGTGACAACTTTACCGTTAGATGTACACGTGGAAAAGACGATTAGGGTACGTTTACCGACAATTTTTCGAACAAGTCTTTCTCGTAAATATGTAAGAAATAGTTTAGAAAAAAAAATGAGCGAAATTGGTGGGATTCAAGACTTTTTTCGGTCCTGGGTGCGCTAACGCTGGTTATTATTTTTTCAGTCAGTACTGTCGGCAACTTACCGACCGATATTATGTAAAAAGAATCGCATATCGATTAATCGAATGGCAAATACATCGTCGAAATATAATCGATTGATCGGGCAAAAATATGGGTGCTTTCGATGTATCGATAAACATCGGCCATCCCTACAGTCTAAAGGATTATTGACCTTGAGAACGTCCGCCTTCAAACGTCGCAGCATGTGAGGTCCGAGCATCTCGTGAAGTTTCTTCACCTGTTCCTCCTTCGATATATCGGCAAATTCATTTTGGAAAGCCGAGAGATCGTTGAACTTGTCGCGGCACAAGAAATTCAAAAGATGAAACAATTCTTCGAGATTATTTTGCAACGGAGTACCGGTAAGCAAAAGTTTGTAGGCGATATTGTAGGACGCCAAGAGCCTGAAGAATTTCGACTGATTGGACTTGAGCCTGTGAGCCTCGTCGACGACGAGTACGGCCCAGTCTATCGAGCCGAGACACGCCGAATCGATGGAAACGAGCTCGTAACTCGTCAGCAGAACGTTGAACTTTACCTGCGACGAACGGATTTTCGAGGCACGACCGCCCCGAACAGCGCCCTCCTCGAACGATAATTCGTTCTCGCGAATTACAATACGGCTGTCCTTGTCGCCTGGATGGAAAAAAAACCAAATTTACAAAAGAGTGAGATGTGTGCAGGGTTGCAAATAATGCATTACTTTTTTTTAAATTTATTTACATTTTCAATAACTCTTAGTGATTAATTGACATAATTTCCATTAACCACTTAATGTTAATGATTAATGTAAGTTATTTCCATTAACCATTAAATGTTAATGGCTAACGGAAATTATTTCCATTGGTCATTAAATGTAAAGGGTCCATGGAAATTATTTCCATTCATATGAAGAGTTAATGTTTAATGAAAATTATCTCCATCAACCATTTAATGTTAATAGTTAATGAAAATTATTACAATAAACCATTTAATGTTAATGGTTAATGGAAGTTATTTCCATTAAGCATTACATGTTAATGGTTAATGGGAGTTATTTCGATTAACCATTAAATGTTAATGATTAATGTAAGTTATTTCCATTAACCATTAAATGTTAATAGCTAATGGAAATTATTTCCACTCATCATTAAATGTTAATGGTTACTGAAAATTATTACAATAAACCATGTAATGTTAACTGTTAATGAAAATAATTTCCATTAATCGTTCAACATTAATGGTTAATGGAAGTTATTTCCTCTAACCATTACATGTTATTGGTTAATGGAAGTTATTTCGATTAACCATTAAATGTTAATGATTAATGTAAGTTATTTCCATTAGCCATTAAATGTTAATGGCTAATAGAAATTATTTCCATTAATCATAAAATGTTAATGGTTAATGCAAATTATTTCGATTAACCATCAAATGTTAATGATTAATGTAAGTTATTCCATTAACCATCAAATGTTAATGATTAATGTAAGTTATTCCATTAACCATTAATATGAAAGAATTGATGTTTAATGAAAATTATCTCCATCAACCATTTAATGTTAATAGTTAATGAAAATAATTTTGATTAACCATTTAATGTTATTGGTTAATGAAAATTATTACAATTAACCATGTAATGTTAATTGTTAATAAAAATAATTTCCATTAACCGTTCAGCATTAATGGTTAATGGTAGTTATTTCCATTAACCATTACATGTTGTTGGTTAATGTGAGTTAATTCGATTAACAATTAAATGTTAATGGCTAATGGAAATTATTTTCATTAATCATTAAATGTTAATGGTTAATGGAAATTATTTCCATTAATATGAAAGAGTTAATGTTTCATGAAAATTATTACAATTAATCATTTAATGTTAATGGTTAATGAAAATAATTTCCATTGACCGTTCAGCATTAATGGTTAATGGAAGTTATTTCCATTAACCATTACATGTTAAAGGTTAATGGGAGTTAATTCGATTAACCATTAAACGTTAATGATTAATGTAAGTTATTTCCCTTAACCATTCAATGTTAATGGCTAATGGAAATTATTTTCATCAATATTAACGAGTTAATGTTTAATGAAAATTATCTCCATTAACCATTAAATGTTAATGATTAATGTAAGTTATGTCCATTAAACATTAAATGTTGATTATTTCCATTAGTCATTAAAACGTAATGACTAATGCACTACTTTTTCATAAAAAATTTCGCAACCCTGGATGCGTGTAACAAAAGAATAGTAATCAATCGTCGACTCACCGACATAAGTGACGCAATAAAAATCAGGAGCCCAAGTTTCAAATTCACGCTCCCAATTGATAATGGTCGAGAGTGGAACGGACACGAGAAAAGGTCCCTTGCAGTGTCCCTCCTTGTACAAGGAGTACAAAAACGTGATGGTCTGTATGGTCTTACCGAGACCCATTTCATCAGCGAGAATCGTATCAATGCCCTGTCCCCAAGAGTACCGCAGCCAGTTCAATCCCTCCAACTGATAAGGATGCAACTGCATGCCGGTACATTCGACATAGTCGGGTTGCATCTCCAGTTTCTTCTTCAAATCGGTCGTTGGTTTGTCAGGTGGCGGTGTGTATCGCTTCGGTGCCTTTTCCTCGTCGTCGATGATCTCCCGGGTCTTGGACCTCTTGCCCTTGCCCTTCTTGCCCTTTCTCGAGCTCGTCCCGCTCGAGTCGCACGTGTACGCCGACCTCAGATCCAAATAATAATCTATCGCCTGTTTCAGACCCGGTATGTCCTCGTGCTCGTCCTCCCACGTTGCTTGATCGTAACCCAAATCTCGCCATTTAACGAGATACGTCGCACGACCGTCGCGCGCCAAACGATGATTGATGACTCGATGAACGACCAACCACTCGGGTCTAACGCCGTATTTGTAGAATCTCTCCTCAACGTTGTAGTCCTCGTGATTCGTTGTGCACTCCTGCTGCTGTATCTTCAGACGCTTGACCCTCGAGTCACTCTCGTCAAGTGGCTCCTCCAGTTTCGGTGGCTCGTCCATGTCGTACTTCCTCGAATAATTACGAAACATGAGCGGATGGAACACGTCCAGCTGAAGCTCGGTTATCCAATCGCAATTCCAGTAGGACATGTCCGCCCATTTGACGAAGAACTCTCGCATCTTTCGGGGTTTCGGCGCTGCTTTGCTCGTGGACGGTTCTTCGGACGGTGCTTCCGAGATGTCCTTCCATCGCCAGGTCAAGATCTTGGCGACTTTGCCACAAATCGGTGGACACGAGCAGCGAGGACACTTCCAATCACCGTCCGGTATCTCCGTGAGTGGTGGATTCAAACAGTGAGTGTGATAAGCGCTTGTGCAACTGTCGCAGCACAATAATTCACCTCCGTCTTTGCAGACTCGACAGAATTCCATGTGCTCGTCGTCGTCGTCCGCCGCTCCTGAATATTTGCATTTTCACAGATGGATTGAGAGAGCGAGAGAGAGAATGAGAAGAGAAAACGGAGAGAGACAGAGACAGAGAGAGAGGAAGAGGAAGAGAAATGGGACGAGGAAAAACAAAAAGAAAAATCTTTAGAACTCAAACAAAAGGCCGACATTTTAGTACAGGCAATAGAGAATTTTTTCTTGCACTAAATTACAGGAGTTATTTTTTTTTTTCAATAGGTTTAGTATCACGTACTGAACGTAAATGCACAAAATCCTTACAAATTTGGAGGGCAGAAGTGCCGCCATTTTGAGAAAAACCGGCCCATATCTCTGTAACCGTGCACTTCAGGCCAAAAATAGTAATAACCTTTATTGTAGATAATTAAATTTTCTATCTTTTTTGTGAAATAATTTTTTTTGTATCACTTACCGTTTACGACTTATACGACTATTACGATTTGTTTATTGACTTTTGGACCCATATCTCTTCTAATCATTGTTTAAACAATAAAATGCTGATGACCTAAGTTTTAAATCTACAACTTGTCTACAACTTTGACTTCAAACTTTTTTTTCTAAAACTAATATTTTTTTTAAATTGGTTCTTCCACCGACCTGGGGTCCTTCCCCTATAGCCGCTTCTCTCATCCCCCCCCCCTCCCGTTGTGCGGCTACAGTCGACTAATCCCCACTGTATCGCATTTGCCGAGGACGGAGGGAAACTGCAGAAAACCTCTCGTCGAAACAGCCGGTAACTTATACCTAATTCCCCCCGATAGCAGTGCGAGCACGCTCAAGTGAGACTATCGTTGGTCGGTTAGGCAGTTACCTCCCCACTTGTGACCGAGTGAGTCAGCCACTGCACGATTAAGTGGTTTCATCAACCGAGCGATGAGAACCGCCTCGGGACGCCCCACCAAAACCATGCAGCAGCCACCCACCCCTCGCAATGGGGTGTTGGGACCGATTTTTATTTAAGGTGGGGTCCAAATCCATCGGGAGAGCACCAGAAACACTCGAAAAAAACCTTTTCAGCGGTGTTGCCTCGGGGATCGAACCCGGGTCCGCCATTTACGAGACCTGCGCTCTAGCCCCTCGACCAGTGCTCTCCTTTAAAATAACTCCTGTAATTTAGTGCATTATGGACAAGAGTAACGGGCTTTTCTATTGCCTGTACCATTTGTTCCATGAACGATTCAGCGATCGGGCTTGGGCAGGAACTGGGCTTACGGGAAATTTCGAGTAAGATACCTGTTATACCTTCGCCTTCGCAGTGAGGGCAACTCCACTTTCCCTCGGGAGTCTCTTCGAGCTCAGGCTCGAGACAAACGAGATGATAGGCCCTCGGACAAGTGTCGCACAGTATTATTTCACCACCTTGCTGACACACCTCGCAGTAATCCTGATGATCAGTCTGTTGGGAATAATCGAAACGAGCGAAAACGGAGGTTATTCTGGAGGTTCTTTCAGGTTTTTAGAGATAAACTAGATATTTCATAGGCACGCGTTCATTATTGTCACTCACAGAGCATCGTGGGCATCGTGATAGAATTTAATGGTGTATACGATACGATGACGAGTGCCCAAACTTTCTCACACGCTCATTCACTCGATCAATCAATTTCAAGACGAATATTAAAAAAGCGAGATACGACACATTGAGGCAGAGCCAAGCAACGATGGGAGGTGGGTAATGCGTTCTTCATGCTATACGAATGATTTTAAAATAATGAGCCATTAAAAAAAAAACGGTAAAACACGATGAAGTGAGATAAACGAAAAAAAATGGAACGGAATAGAGCGTGAAACTTGTATAATTTTTGAGAATTGTAAAAAAAAATTGAAAAAAAAACTTTGTAAACGGAACGCACGTGCCGACCGAGTTGCCCAACTCTACCTGAAGACTTTCCTCTCCGTCCGGAAACTTGGAAGTAGTTTTTGTCTTTTTCTTCTTTTTCGTTTTGTTGCCAATCTTGGTCTTTGCCTTCCTTCGAACCGGTGGCTCAGTCGGGACTTGGGTCGTTTCGTCCTCGGCTTCTTTGGCGCTGCCGTCGCCACCAGGGGCGTCCTCAGCGTCGGCCAGCATCTGCTCGAATTCCATGTCCGAATCTCTGTCGGATCCAAGAACGCTACCCTCTGCTTCTTCGTCCTACCGAAGGAAAGACCATTGTCGTGTCAAGCTCAAGTCATCGATCATTGATCATGGGAGGAGAGTTGCGAATTTTTTAATGAAAAAGTAATGCATTAATCATTACTTTTTTAATGGCTAATGGAAATAATTTCCATCAACCATTAAAATTTAATCGCTAATGAAAATAATTTTCATTAACCATTAAAATTTAATCGCTAATGGATTTTTTTTCCATTAACCATTAAAATTTGATGGCTAATGAAAATGATTTCCATTAAACATTAAAAGTTAATGGTTAATGAAAATAATTTCCACTAACCAATAACATTAAATGATTAATGGAAATAATTTCCATTAATCAATGAATGGTAATGGTTAATGGAAGTTATTTTGATTCATCAATAAGAGTTAATGGTTAATAAAAATTATCTCTATTAACCATTACGTGTTGATGGTTAATGGAAATAATTTCCGTTAACCATTAGCATTATGGTTAATTGTAATCATTTTCATTAATTATTAACATTAAATGGTTAATGAAGATAATTTTCATTAAACATTGACTCTTATATATTAATGGAAATAATTTCCATTTACCATTAACATTTAATGATTAATCAAAATAATTTCCATTAATGAATAAATGGTAATGGTTGATGGAAGTTAATTTCAATCATCAATAAGAGTTAATGACTAATAAAAATTATCTCCATTAACCATTACGTGTTGATGGTTAATGGAAATAATTTCCGTTAACCATTAGCATTATCGTTAATTGTAACCATTTTCATTAACTATTAACATTAAATGGTTAATGAAGATAATTTTCATTAAACATTAACTCTTATACACTCATTCAAAAAATTAAAGGAACAGCAAAATTTTCGAGATTTTTCAGCGATTTTCCCCAGGCTGTAACTTTGTTAATTTTGGTCGTAAAATTTAAAAAAAAAGCATTTTGAAGCTTGAACCTTCTAGTTTTGGAATCTTGAGTCAAAAAAATGTTGTGGGCATCACCCTCGATGCAGTCGAAGGAAATATCAAGGTAAAAATTTTCTCGAAATTTTTGATTTTTTCAAAACAATCGATGGGCTCCAAAAAAATTTTCCGAGCTTAATCAATCTATGGATCGTTCAGCTGGATTCTTTGGCTTCAATTTGCTTTTTTTATTTTTGTTCTACGACCATTTTTCGCTGAGATATCGGCGATTGAACGAAAATTCGGTTAATGGAAATAACTTCCATTAACCTTTGACATTCAATGGTTAATGGAAATTACTTCAATTAATCAATAAGATTCAATGGTTATTGAAAATGTGAATGCATTAAAAAAAACTAATGCATCATTTGCAACCCTGCATGGAAGAAAGCAATGGTAGGACATTACGATTCTTACCGAGCTACCGCGTTTGCGTTTGCCCAGTTTGATTTTGAGGGTTGGCACTTTGGATGCTTTTTTCCCTTTTTTCGCTCTCGATCCGCGCGACTTTCTTCTCCTATCGCTGTCCTCGTCTTCCTCGTCGTCTTCCTCAAGCTCGGCCGCTGGTGCGCTACGATTGGACCGCGACGAACTCTTGGCCTCGTCCTCGACGCTCGCGGTCGATACGTCGGCGTCGGGTTGTGTGTGAGGATTTAATTCTGAGAAGTCTCGCCACTTCGCGGCAACCAGCATCATAAGCTTCGACATCGGTACCTGCCAAAGCGGCAAACCCCCATTTAATCGTCAATTCGAGGCAAAAGCATCTTGCGAAATAGGAAAAGCTTCCTCAATGAGGAAATTCGAATCAACAGGTTGATGCACAAACTTTTGGATTTTCCTTGGCAAGAAGAGGTCTGACGTGTTGCTGAAAGAGCTTGTAAGTTGTAAGATTCTGAAAATCGGCATCGGAATAATCAATTTGTACGTCCGTTAGGCCAAAGGTACTGCAAACTTCCTCGATAGTCGGCATTCCCGTTGTGGGCTCCTGAGTCTGCGCCGGAGGAGGGCCATGACTCGATGATTTCCTCGAGGAGGACTTTCTGCTCTTTCTGCTAGCGGCATAATCACTGTCTTCACCGGCTCCTTCGCCAGGTTCGACGATCGCACCAGTCCCAGCGCCACCAAAGTCACTCTCCTTAAAAATATAAAAACAATAGTATATTACGACACTAGTGCAACTCGTGTGATTGCAACATTCGCCTTCGGCTCATGCTGCAAACTCACACTCGTCAGAAAAAGTTTCATCGCACTAGTATCGTACGAAATTTCATTGTACGCGTGCGCAAAGTGCCAGTATGAGCACGCGCAGCGTGCGCAAAGTGGCACTTTGCGCACGGAGTGCAATAAAAGAAGATTTTACAACCCGCGAAACACCACCTTTTTGCGCCCAAAAAAAAAACAGCTTACATCTCCGGAGTCGGATTTTTTCTTTTTCTTCTTCTTCTTTCCCTTCTTGTCCTCGCTTCTGGCTTTCCGCTTTTTGCCTTTCTTCTTTTTCCTCTCCTCGGGCTCGTAATCGTCATCCTCCTCCTGCGTTAAAACGGTCAACGTCAAGTTTTCCCTCAGACCCAACTTTGCAACGGAGTAATGGATAATTTTATTATTTTGCGTCAGCAATTATTTTCATCGACTTACCAATTTTTGTGATTCTTCCGCGTCCGAAGATCCGTCGACCGGAGCTGTGACACTGGCCGCGGGTGTGGCGCTCTCGTCTACGTCCTCTTGGCCTGAACAAAGTTACAAAGTAAACTTATTGAGTGTCATTTTTACAAGATTTTTTTTTCCCTAAATTTTACAATATTTGAATCAAGAAGTTGGTTTTAATGATTTTCAAAAATTGTCCAAAATCCACAAATCATGGTGAAGGACAAAGCAAGTGGTAGAAACAATTTTCATCGAATAACGCGAGTGTCGTTGATACGCTCGAGATGGAATAGAGCTGGGCAGTACTTGAAGTACCTAGTACTTGCGACGTACTTGAAGTACCTAAAAAGTACTTCGAGTATTGTAGATAAATTTTCAAGTACTCCAAAATACTTCAAGTATTGTACTTGAATACTCAAGTACTTAAAAAGTACTTCAAGTATTGCACTTGAATATCCAAGTACTTAAAAAGTACTTCAAGTATTGTACTTACATTTTCAAGTACTCGGTCTGTACTTCAAGTATTGTACTTAAAATTTCAAATACTTTTCTTTACTTCAAGTACTTTTTTCAGTACAAGTATCAAATTGCATGTACAAAGCCTTTGAATATGTAATTGAAAATTATTTTTTGTGACGCATGGACATATTCTTGAAGTATTGCACTTGAATAGTCAAGTACTTAAAAAGTACTTCAAGTATTATACTTGAATTTTCAAATACTTAAAAAGTACTTCAAGTATTGTACTTGAATTATCAAGTACTTAAAAAGTACTTTAATTATTGTACTTACATTTTCAAGTACTTAAAAAGCACTTCAAGTATTGTACTCACATTTTCAAGTACTCAAAAAGTATTTCAAGTATTGTACTTAAATTTTCAAGTACTTGGTCTGTATTTCAAGTATGTTGTACTTGAAATTTCAAATACTTTTCTGTACTTCAAGTACTTTTTCCCGTACAAATATCAAGTCTGATGGTTGCATGTACAAAGCCTTTGAATATGTAATTGAAAATTACATTTTGCGATGTATGGTTATATACTATCCCTCAACTGATGCCTACGACAGTTTTTTGAAGACGAACACAAAGTTGGAGTAGTTTTAACAATCCATGTATTATATTCTTTATTTCTGATTCGAATTATTTTCAATTCTTTGTTCAAATACTTCTATTTCAATTTGCCTCAGACTAATCGCAGTGTATTGCACAAGGTGAAAATATGTTTTGATACAAAAAGTACTCAAATAAATATCAAATGAGAATAAGAAATCAAATGTAAATACTTGAAATTACGAGATATGTGTGAAAACCTGAAAAGTACTTGATACTTGATTTTTCAAGTACTTCTACTTTGAGTACTTGAATCCTAAGTACTTCAAGTAATAAGTACGTAATACTTCAAGTAATAAGTACGAAGTACTTCAAGTAATAAGTACAAAGTACTTCAAGTAATAAGTACGAAGAACTTTAAGTAATAAGTACGTCGTACTTCAAATAATAAGTACATAGTACTTCAAGTAATAAGTACGTAGTACTTCAAGTAATAAGTACGTAATACTTCAAGTAATGCTGGTACTTGATACTTCAAGTACTTTGAACTCGAAGTGGTTGTAGTAGTTTTAACATTCTATGTATATTCTTTATTTCTTCTTTTTCAAACCTGCATCAAAATAAATCATAATTACAACCGTCAATGCTATTTTTGAATTATTTTCAATTCTTTGTTCAAATAATTCTGTTCCCATCTGCCTAAAACCTAATCTCGGTGTATTGCACAAGGTGAAAATATATTTCGATACAAAAAGTACTCCGATAAAAATCAAATGTAATTACTTGAACTTGCGAGATATACCTGAAAACTTGAAAAGTACTTGATACTTGATTTTTCAAGTACTTCAAATCTTAAATACTTCAAGTACTTTTTTTACTTGATACTTTAAGTACTTTTTGTACTTGATACTTCAAGTACTTTAAATCTTAAATACTTCAAGTACTTTAAATCTTAAATACTTCAAGTACTTTAAATCTTAAATACTTCAAGTACTTTAAATCTTAAATACTTCGAGTACTTTAAATCTTAAATACTTCAAGTACTTTAAATCTTAAATACTTCAAGTACTTTAAATCTTAAATACTTTAAGTACTTTTTGTACTTGATACTTTAAGTATTTACGGTACTCGGTACTTGAAGTACTTTTCGGTAATTTGCCCAGCTCCGAGATAAATGAATCGGACGAAAAAAATTCATTGCGGCGAAAATAATTATTTTTCGGAATAATTTTCCTGAACGCTTTGTGCGCGCGAGTGTTTAAGCCGCCATTTTCTTTGAAAGGTACACATACACAGAGAGACGCGCGCGAGACCGCTCTCTCTCTCTCTCTCTCTTTTCTTCTCTTGGCGTGCCGCCGTGATTTTCAGGACTCTGCAATGCTCTAATCCTTTCTTTCCCCGTAAATTCGTCGATACAACTATGCCTTGGTCGATTTTAATTCTATTTTTTTGGGGCTCCGTGAGGTTATGAGCAAAAGCGAGAAGATATGGGAAACGAATACATGTGTGCAAATATGCACCGGCATTGTGTATATATATATATGCAACAACGCTCTCGCTTCTGAGGGAAAAAAGCCCGAATTATCCTGAATAATCGCGAAAGAGAAAAAAGGGAGAGAAGCGTGGGTCTAATTTGAAGAAAATAAAAAGACCGCTCATATCTTCCATCAATTCATTAAATCGGGGGAACAAAAAAAGTTTCCATCTGTCAGAGACGCAATTACAGATGTTTTTTTGGATCTCTGCTTGAAAAGAATATATATTTTGATTTAAACAAAAAAAGGGTGCGTTTCATTTGGACGCTTGGACGCTCGTGAGCGCCACATCTCCATTTTATACGACGATGTATATCTATATATACGCGCTGAGAGCGTTGTGAGCGTCCAAATAAAACGCACCCAAAAAGAGACACACACAAACAAGCGCGCGCGTCTGTGCGTGTAGAAAATATGTACGAGAAAATCTGACATGGCAGCCATGGGCAAAAGAAAGGCGGCACGAAAAGCGCGCGTCCAACCGCGTAAGCGCGTCGGAAGCGTGCGAGCTCCGACGTTGAAGAAAACGAATAGAACGCGAGAAACGTGGTACACAATGCGCGACTATGCAAAGTTTTCCTCGGCGCGTTATTTTTTCTTCATCCCGGCGAGTCGAAGAGAATCACTCCTTTATCGACTGACTTACCCACAAAACTCTCCTCGACTTCCTCGTCCGACGCCATTTCGGGACTGTTGGGCCTTTCAACTTGAAAACGCGTTGATGTTTCGTACACTGGTTCCACTGAGATATTAATTTACTCGGAACGATAAATGTGAGAGAAAAGAGCGCGGAAATACGACATTAAAGATGCGTTTGTTCGATACTCTCGCGCTCACCACTTGTCCGCCGCTCACTGGTTCTACTCAGTGCAGCCAGATCGGGTGTAAAATCGACCCCCACTCTGCGGCTTTGCACGGTGCCACACAATGATGGCCGCCCGTGTCTGTGAGCGAACGACGTTCGTGTCGCTTCGGGAGAGTCGAGCGCGGCCGAAGCGTCGACCCCTCGCGCGCTGTTGTTCTCCCACCCCATGGCGTCAGATATACGAACACACGTAGAAGTCGCACGTCCGTGTGCGACTACAATGTAAGCCGAAGCCGAAGCTGCCGAGGGCCCGGGCTCCGCGGAAAAACGCGGTGAGACTCGAGGCGTGACGTCACCCGGGATCACGAGCGGGTTTTTTTAAATGTAAATGATTTTTTCCCTCGGTGCTCTCCGTTATCAATGAAAACGGAAAAATTTATCGGGGAACATTATAAATTATTTTTCAGTTCATACGTCGATTGAAATGTAATAATAATAAATAATAAAAACATTTTTCGTCAAGAAATTATTTACGACTTATTTACAAGCGATCCTAAATAAATAATTTAAAATGGAATTCAAATGTAAACCTCTTTATGAATTAAATTATTTCTTTGAAATAATTTAAATTTAAATTTGAATTTAAATATTTTTACGAAAAATATTCATTTGTGACAACAAATCAAACCAAACATTTAACAATATTTTATAAATTATTGTTATTCGATTTTTCAGCACTTGAATCCAGTGTCATAAACATGCCAGCGACGAAAAATTATTAACACCCTATTATATAGTATTCGATTTTTTAAAATTTAATATAAACAGTAAATAGTACATGCAACACTTTTCATATTGCATATTGCACGTACATACCTCATGATTCAAACAATCTTGATGTACAAGAAAATGGCAAGTAATTGTAAGCGGCGAAAGAGCGGCGTGGATAGTGTGCTCGCTCACACTCTTGAGGGTGCGGGTTCGATCCCATCGCCTGCAATTTTTTTTTTTTAACATACATTTTTGGAATTTTTTTTTTAAATATGGTGAACTATTCATTTCCGGAACAACCACCATAGATGGAACATTTTTTTTTAAATTTAAATTTAAATTTCTCAACTCTTGATGAAAATAAATATTTTACTGTAGGTTAAAACGAAACAATACTATTCTAAAAATCTCAGGATCTTTTAAGATTAATAAAAGATATTATATTTAAAAAAATTAATGAAAAATGTAATGTTAATCGTGGATTTGCACGATTTGTAAAAATTCAGGAATTCATTTTTTTTAAAAATAAAAAAAACCTCTCGGGAAATTTCAGGATCTTTTAAGATCAGTGCAAGGTATTTTATTCAAAAAATTGAACCAAAAATTTAATGTCCAGCTAGGATTTGCTCGATTTTTGAAAATTTAAAATTCTCCTAATTTATCATTTTTCAAAAATTTTTTCCGGAATATTTTTTTGGTTCAATTTTTTGAATAAAATACCTTGCACTGATCTTAAAAGATCCTGAAATTTCCCGAGAGGTTTTTTTTATTTTTTAAAAAAATGAATTCCTGAATTTTTACAAATCGTGCAAATCCACGATTAACATTACATTTTTCATTAATTTTTTTAAATATAATATCTTTTATTAATCTTAAAAGATCCTGAGATTTTTAGAATAGTAATGTTTCGTTTTAACCTACAGTAAAATATTTATTTTCATCAAGAGTTGAGAAATTTAAATTTAAATTAAAAAAAAAATGTTCCATCTATGGTGGTTGTTCCGGAAATGAATGGTTCACCATATTTAAAAAAAAAATTGCAAAAATGTATGTTAAAAAAAAAAATTGTAGGCGATGGGATCGAACCCGCACCCTCAAGAGTGTGAGCGAGCACACTATCCACGCCGCTCTTTCGACGCTTACAATTACTTGCTATTTTCTTGTACATCAAGATTGTTTGAATCATGAGGTATGTACGTGCAATATGCAATATGAAAAATGTTGCATGTACTATTTACTGTTTATATTAAATTTTAAAAAATCGAATACTATATAATAGGGTGTTAATAATTTTTCGTCGCTGGCATGTTTCTGACACTGGATTCAAGTGCTGAAAAATCGAATAACAATAATTTATAAAATATTGTTAAATGTTTGGTTTGATTTGTTGTCACAAATGAATATTTTTCGTAAAAATATTTAAATTCAAATTTAAATTTAAATTATTTCAAAGAAATAATTTAATTCATAAAGAGGTTTACATTTGAATTCCATTTTAAATTATTTATTTAGGATCGCTTGTAAATAAGTCGTAAATAATTTCTTGACGAAAAATGTTTTTATTATTTATTATTATTACATTTCAATCGACGTATGAACTGAAAAATAATTTATAATGTTCCCCGATAAATTTTTCCGTTTTCATTGATAACGGAGAGCACCGAGGGAAAAAATCATTTACATTTGAAAAAACCCGCTCGTGATCCCGGGTGACGTCACGCCTCGAGTCTCACCGCGTTTTTCCGCGGAGCCCGGGCCCTCGGCAGCTTCGGCTTCGGCTTACATTGTAGTCGCACACGGACGTGCGACTTCTACGTGTGTTCGTATATCTGACGCCATGGGGTGGGAGAACAACAGCGCGCGAGGGGTCGACGCTTCGGCCGCGCTCGGCTCTCCCGAAGCGACACGAACGTCGTTCGCTCACAGACACGGGCGGCCATCATTGTGTGGCACCGTGCAAAGCCGCAGAGTGGGGGTCGATTTTACACCCGATCTGGCTGCACTGGTTCTACTACGGCTCGCTCCGCGTTATTTGGCGTGTCGTCCCTTTGCGTTTCCACCATTCGCTCAGGGGGTCCAAGCACAGATGGGGATGAGTGAGGCAAAGTTTTGCCTTAACCGTCTACTAGGAGCGCTAGTGTCGCTACCCATAAGCCATTGCGTCGATTTTCCATCTCGCACGCACGCACTCACGGCACTCACCCATGGTATCCATGGCAACAAAATTCCGCCATCTTGGTTTGTTGCGTGTGGTTACGTGTGCGCGTCTTGTGCGCTCGGGTGTGTTTTTTGTTATCTTTTTGCAAATATATTGTGCAGTTTGCAGGAAAGTCGAGTGCATCGTATTGGGCGTTCCTTTTAATAATCATTTTTGATCTTCACCGAAGCAAGGTAAATATATCTCGTTTTGTTATTAACCTAACCTCTTCTCGTATTTTGATCTCAAGTTGAATTCTCAACCGAATATTTGTTAATTTAAGCAAATATATAATATTGAAGGTGGACTGCACTATTTTTATAAGTATTATGAATCTAAAAAAATCCTTTCTACTTTTTGTTTGTAACAGCTATGTCGAGGAAGTGTTTGGTAGCGGGATGTTCGTCGGAGGCTACACGCTTCTTTAAATTCCCAAATCCCATGACTGAGTCTGATCAGTTTTTAAAGTGGCTTGCTGCAAGTGGGAATCCTAAGCTGCTGAATGTTTCTCCGGTACATGTAACAAATCGACATTTGTGTTCGCTTCACTTCGAACAAAAATATATGTTAGCGAAAAATGTTAATATTGTTTTATATATAAAAGCTCGTTAAATATTTGATGTAAATGCTGGTTGTACGGTTAAAACTTTGCGAAGTTATAGCTGAATAATTTTATGTGATGCGCGAATAGAAAAACAATTTTCAAGTTTGTTTATAACATGAAAGCTTGTCAAATATGTGATGTAAAAACTGATTGTGCAGCTAAAACTTTGCAAAGTTCGGACTGATTAATTTGATGTGCTACGCGAATGAAAAAAGATTTTTTAAGTTTGTTTTACATGTAAAAGCTCGTCAAATATGTAATGTAAACACTGGTTGTGCGGTTAAAGCTTTGTAAAGTTATAGTTGAATAATTTTATGTGATGCGCGAATAGAAAAACAATTTTCAAGTTTGTTTATAACATGAGAGCTTGTCAAATATGTGATGTAAAAACTGATTGTGCAGCTAAAACTTTGGAAAGTTCTGACTGATAAATTTGATGTGATACGCGAATAGAAAAACAATTTTTAAGTTTCTTTATAACATGAAAGCTTGTGAAATATGTGATGTAAAAACCGATTATGTAGCTAAAACTTTGCAAAGTTCTGACTGATTAATTTTATGTTATACCCGAATAGAAAAAGATTTTTTAAGTTTGTTTTACATATAAAAGCTCGTCAAATATTTAATGTAAACACTGGTTGTGCGGTTAAAGCTTTGCAAAGTTATAGCTGAATAATTTTATGTGATACGCGAATAGAAAAACAATTTTTAAGTTTGTTTATAACATGAAAGCTTGTCAAATATGTGGTGTAAAAACTGATTGTGCAGCTAAAACTTTGCAAAGTTCTGACTGATTAATTTTATGCGATCCGCGAAGAGAAAAAGATTTTTCAAGTTTATTTTACGTATAAAAGCTCGTTAAATATTTGATGTAAACACTGGTTGTGCGGTTAGAACTTTGCAAAGTTATAGCTGACTAATTGTATGTTATACGCGAATAGAAAAACAGTTTTTAAGTTGGTTTATAACATGAAAGCTTGTCAAATATGTAATGTAAAAAACGATTGTGCAGCTAAAACTTTGCAAAGTTATAACTGATTAATTTTATGTGATACGCGAATAGAAAAAGAATTTTTAAGCGTGTTTTTTTATTTAAAAGCTTATTGTTAAATATTTCGATGTGTAAATATGAATGTTGTAAATAGTCATATATTGAGATGAATAATTATACAAAATATTTGAAATATATTAAAACACAAATTTACTGGCATTTTTATTATATTTTTGTATCCTGGGACATTTGAATTGAAATAATAATAATAATAATGAACCTGCTTCGGGGGCCGTGGAGAGGGGGTAATCTGTATATATATATGTCATACGCATATATATATGTCATAGGCATTAGTTCTCTAACCGTCTACTACGAGCGCCACCAGCGCAAACTTTGCCTCAACATTTACTATGGTGGCTTGTACCCCCTGCATTCGCTCTCCGTGCCAGTGTTGCCAAACCGCGATGGATATAATTCTTCAGATGGCGCCTCGAAAATTCTGTAGATTTCTCAGTCACGCTAGGGCACATTTCCTACCTTACCAACAGTCGATATTGCCGGTAAAACAGCTTTACTGACAGTCGATATTGCCGGTAAAACAGCCTTGCCAACAGTCAATATTGCCGGTAAAAGAGTCTTGCTGGCAGTCGAGACTGTCGGTAAAACAGCGCATATCAAGGCCGAAAAGCCTACTCTTGCACGGTTGTTACTACGATTGCGGAGATTTTCTTCAGAATTCTTCGAAATTCTGAGAATCCTTTAAAAAATACCTAAGAATTCTTAAATCTTAGAAACTATCTTAATTTCTTTAGATTTAAAAAAATACTTGGACAGTGGCAACACTGTCTCCGTCTCTTTCTCTCTCTTTCGCACTCTCCCCTCCCCTCGCGCAATACTTGCCCTCGCTCCGATCCCCCCACCACCGTCATTCTTTGTGTCCCTTTCTCTCCTATCGGCGATTTTTTCGCCGCGCGCGCGCATTCCCCTATATATGGGGCGTTCCATCCCACATCGGACAGTTTGAAAAACTTTTTTTTTTATTTCCTCGATTTTTTTATATTTTTTTGTTCACATCGAAAGACCCTTCCTGTTCAATTTTGAGAATTTTTCGATTACCCGTTCACGAGATATTAAGTTTTGAAAAAAACCGCTTTTTTCAGTTTTTTGCTCATAACTTCTTTAATAATAGTCCAAATTAAGTGTTCTTTTTTTCAAAATTTTTGTTTTCTCATGGGCTTTTCAGAAAAAAATACAAAAAAATATTCAACGTGTTTTTGAATACGTTTTTTGAGTTTTAAACTTTCAATCGTTTTTCCAAAAGTGAGTGCATATTTCGATTTAAAAAAAATTTTTTTTTGTTCTAAACTTCTATTTATTCAACAACTATAATATAAATAAATTAATAATAAATAAAACTGTTGTTATTATTGTTCATAAACAGACTTAGCGATTAATAATTAATTTTAAGAACCTGTTAACAATAAAAGAGTGTCGAAATAAATTCTAAATAAAAAAAAGACACTGTATATAACTAAAATTGATATTCATCATAATTTACAGATTTTTTTTTTAAATTTTCAAAAATCGAAAAAAATGGTAATTATGGAAAGCCCACGACCGGACTGGTCTTAAAAGTTGTTGAATAAATAGAAGTTTAAAATTAAAAATTAAAAAAAAAAAAATCACAATATGCACTCACTTTTGAAAACACGATTCAAATTTTAAAACTCAAAAAACTTATTCAAAAACAAGTCGAATATTTTCTTTGTATCTTTTTCTGAAAAGGCCATATAAAACAAACATTTTGCAAAAAAAAACAATTAATATGGATCATTATTAAAGACGTTATGACAAAAAAATAAAAAAAGAGCGGTTTTTTCAAAATTTAACAAATATTTTAAAAATTGAGGAAATAAAAAAAAGTTTTTCAAACTGTCCGATTTGGGATGGAACGCCCCATATACAAACGCATACTCCCCCTGGCGACCAACCCCCTCATCAGTCTGCCACACCGCCGGCATCTTATTTCCCGTTCGAAGGCACGAAGAGGGTGCTGCTAGTCCGATAGATGTACAAATCTAAAAAACCACAAACTCGCTGTGGTGGCTTTGTAGAATTTCCAATTTTGTAAATATATTTTACAGCGCGTATATAGCTACTATTATCGATTTTCGTTCAGGTAAAAAAAAGTGGAGGGAACTCAGACCGCGTGCTAACATAACCTGTATATTCTACCTTGCGTCCGATGGATTAAAAAAATTCATTTTAATTAACATATAATTGCGCGTCCATTGCGCGTTTGAAATTTCGCGCGCGTGTCACTTTCAGGGGGGGGGGGGTACGTTTAGGATTTCTCGAATTGACTCGAGTCATCGCTATATCTATACCTGTACTTCAAAGTGCTACGCATTGTGTCCGCCATTTTTAGTTCCTCTTTTACTCCGTACGTGGCGCTAGTTGTTCTATTGCGTATCCTTTAAGGCCAGCGGAAGACTACTAGCGCCGCACGTGGCGAAATTTGGCGTCAAAAAGACGGACACTCTGCGCATCGATTCTTAACGCATGTCACATGCCGCTTGATGCCGCTTTGCCATCGCACCGTGATAAAATGCATGCCATAAACATGTGTTTGTGAATAAATTTTTTTTCGGTAACCCTTTGACACGCGTTATCCGTAGTTTCTCCAAAAATTGCACATGTATATATAGTATAGAAAGAATTTGTTGAACTTTTTTATCGCCGATAATCAGAGAAAAGTGGTAACGAGGATAGATTATTGGTACACGCGTCGGGAAAATATGGCTGCGTGTGGCGAATATATAAAAAGTCAATTTCCCACGATAGACGATGATTTGTATCGATACGTCCAAGGTAAGTGTTCCGTCATCGTCGTCGGCATTTGCCGGATTATTCGGATTTAATCGCGTGCGAGAGCAAATGATATGGAATGAAATTAAGGGGAGGCTAAATCCCCCCCGCCTTTCCGCTCTCGTGCGAGACGCTTTAAACACATTTTCCTCGAAAATGGCTTGATAAAATAAAAAAAGAATAGTTATGCCATCTATTAATTACGCAGGCGAACTCACTCTTTTTTTATTCCATCGAGTCTTCTCCGAGAAAAATGAGTTGGAAAAACTTTGAGGTTATGTTGACGTTTGGACTCCCCCCCCCCCAGCCTTTCGCTCTTGCGAGTGCGAGAGAGATAGCCAATAGGAATCGTGTGAGAGCGAGAGAGAGGGTCTTTATTCTGTCCTTAAATTCATCGCCACGGCGATTTTGGTAAATTAATAATGATAATAATTGAGACAACGGTCGAAAGGTATTCTCGTCAGTTCGAAGGACGACTTTGAGGACGGCGACGAGGTTTACGAGGCGATAGGACAAGTTTTGCACGAGGTAGCGGCCAAACCAGAACTCGAGGTTAGGTCTGTAAATTAATACGCGCACGTCCGCTTTGGTCGTTGATCGCGCAACTATCTTTCCCCATTCACCAAAAGCGACCGTAACTTCAACGACGATTTCGCGTTACCTTCCGTAGACGAATATGCGACAAACTTTTGGAGATGCTGAAGGGCGGCGTTTGCGACGGAGGACACGAATCCAACGATGGGAGAAAAAACGGAGTCAACAAGGTTCTCAATGCTCCGGTACATTTGGGCTCTATGGCGGCTACCCTCGAGGCCCAAGTTGAACAGATTAAAAGCATATGGGTGACTACCAGGGACGACGGTATGGTAAGCCCAGATTTTTTTTTTTTTTTTTAAATATCAAGAATCGCTGCTTTTCCGAAAAACGATGGGAAATTTTTTTTTCACCATGTTCCATCATCTCCATTGATTCCATTAGTTATAGGGTTTTTGGTGCTGGTTGAAACCTTACATGCAGAGCAAACTGATTTAAAAAAGCGACTACTTTTTGTTTTTCGAAATGATATGTTAAATACTTTCAGGGAAGTGAAAAAAGATGCCTGTTTGAAGCAGAGTCCTTGATTTTAATATTTAGATATCGCAAATTTCTATTTCCCATTTAAATAACACAGGACAACAAATTTTAAACTTTGAAATTTTATATTTCGGCTTCAAGTCAATGTACCGAATCGAACGATACGTATTCTTGTAGGGAATTGGACGCTCTACAAAAAAGGTCTCTTGTGATTTTTCGATAAACTCGCTCCTTCAAAAGTTATTCACGGTCTAATGTATATGTATGAGGCATTCCACGTCAAGTCGGCCACCCCATTTTTTGAAATCACCAAAAATCGCATACAAATTTTTATAAAGTAGTTCCAACTGTCAAGAAAATTCGTGATTATTTTTAGATTTTTATATTACATATTATAGCCGAAAAAAAATACAAACAATTTTCGTGTTCCATTTCGTCACTGGAAAATTATTCAAACAGCACCAAAACCACAGAAACTTCAAAAAGCTTTTGAAAAGCTATGATTGTAAATAGTCACCCTTTTTCTTAACTTGGAATTGCGTCGGCCAAAAATTAATTACATACTTTGACCGACGTTGCAGAAAGTAGATGCAAAAAAGTTGGAAAAAGCAGAGGCGAAGCTTCAGCAGAAGCAAGAAAAACGCGTGGGTACAGAGGCGAGTGGAATTGCGCGCAACGCCGTCGCGGCTGTCCAAGCTACGGAAACGGCAAGTGCCAGCCAAATGACCAGTAAAAAGGACAGTCGATCGGAGAGCAAGGGAACCACCAACCGAACGACTGATATCAGAATCGAAAATTTCGACGTCGCTTACGGCGACCGAGTACTCCTTCAAGGTGCCGATTTGGTACTGGCATTTGGAAGACGATACGGTCTGATAGGTAGAAACGGTCTAGGAAAAACGACTCTCTTGAGAATGATATCGAGGTAACTTTACGGATTTTTCGAAAGCCGAAATTGCGATAGTCAGGGTTGCAAAATTTTTAATGAAAAAGTAACGCATTAATCATTACTTTTTTGAATGGAAATAATTTCCATTAACCATTAAAATTCAATGGCTAATGGGTAATGGAAATAATTTCCATTAATCATCAACATCTAATGGTTAATGGAAATAATTTGGTTATCTGATCTTTGAACCAACGACGTTTGATCGACGATAACTGATCCGCACGAAATCTCTACCAACGATAATTGACCTATACGATAGCTTTACCATGACAAGTGACCCCAGCAGCACGTAATCCAGACAACAAATCCAGAAGAAATTATAATTCATAGCACAAAAGATAACACAACCCCACAAATACGCTAAAAATATGAACATGAATTCATCAATTTATTCAAAATTAAATATTCAACGGAAGAACGTGATGAAACCCTTACAATGAACGCGGGCGCATATAAATTTTAATTAACAGACATGTTGCATTGGCTTCATTATAATCATTCCCTCAATCAGTGGCCACCCATCTTGTACCTGATATTTAGATTACAAAGAAAGAAGACGAAATTAGTTGCTTATATGCGACAAGAACATCACCGACGGGTTCCCTAAGAAGCTCAAATTATCACACACAAATCGCCGGCATATACAAGCAACATTAATCGAACTATTTCAATGACAATACAGACACAATATACCTCAAATACTTCAAGGTCTGATTACCGTCATAGTTATCAACAATTGATTTAATTCGCTCGTTCTTGTCAACGTATGTTTGATGTTTTTTGACTTCACCGGTCAAACCGGTATTCATTGAGCAACAGTAGTGTCAGTAATGACTTGCTAACTTTGAATAATATCGAAAAACGAACTAAATATCGCATGAAACACACAATTTTAGCATTAAAAGCATGGTGCCACCCCGCGATGCAATTATTGGTACGCATTCCGCCATCACGTCGCACGGATCAATTATCGACGGATCAATTAACCCACGGATCAATTATCGACGGATCTAACTTCGCACGGATCAATATTCGCGAGGGTAACGTCGGACCACATGTCGCGGATCAATTGAGTCCGGTCGAAATATCATGTCACAAAATAATTTCCATGAAACATTAACATTCAATGGTTAATCGAAATAACTCCCATTAACCATTAACTCTTATTGATTAATTGAAATAGTTTCGATTAATCAATAAGAGTTCATGGTTATTGAAAATGTAAATGCATCAAAGTAATGCATCATGCGCAACCCTGGCGATAGTTTGATTTTCTTCTCTCGAATGATTAAAATTATTTCTGAAAAGCAAACAACTGCGAATACCGTCACACGTGCGAGTATTACACGTCGAGCAGGAAGTCGCCGGTGATGAGACATCGGCGCTGGAGTCGGTATTGCAATGCGACATTGAGCGCAGCACGATGCTCGGACGAGAAGCTGAGCTCCAATCGGCGATCGAGAAAGAGGGTGGTCGTGCGAGTGACGCCGTCGGCGAGGAGTTGAATCGTTTGTACGAGGCAATGCAGCTTGCCGAGGTGGACAAAGCACCTGCAAAAGCCAGCGCGATACTGTCAGGTCTGGGATTCTCGGTTGAGAGACAATCCTGGCCGACGAAGAGCTTCTCCGGAGGTTGGCGAATGCGTCTCGCCCTCGCTCGTGCCCTGTTCTCGAGACCCGATCTTCTGCTTCTCGACGAGCCCACCAACATGCTCGACATCAAAGCCATTCTCTGGTTAGAAAAATATCTTCAGTCGTGGCCAACGACGTTGCTCGTTGTTTCGCACGACCGAAACTTTCTTGATACCGTAAGTCTATCTATTTCTCTCTATCTCTGTATTTCGCTGTAATGGGAATCAACGTTTTGAATGTCGCGCGAAAGGTACCTACGGATATACTTTATTTACGAGCACAAAAGATTGAGGCTTATCGCGGTAATTACGAGCAATTTGAGAAAACGAGGGGCGAACGAGAGCGCAATTTGCAACGCGAATGGGAGGCGCAACAGGCCAAGAGAGCTCACGTCCAGGAATTCATCGACCGTTTTCGTTACAATGCCAATCGTGCCTCGAGCGTTCAGAGCAAGATAAAGATGTTGGAAAAATTGTAAGTGTCTTCGACCCTGAAATTTTCCCAACTTTTCTAATTAAAGGCATTAATATATCAACGTTTCTCTTTACTTTGAGGCCCGAGCTCAAGCCATTGGAAAAAGAGGGTGAGGTGACCCTGCGTTTTCCGGACGTTGTGCCTCTGAGTCCACCGATACTGCAATTGAACGAGGTAGCGTTTCGCTACGAAGGAGCCGATGCTTACATATTTACCGGTGTTAATCTAACCGCGGCACTGGAATCGCGTATCTGCATCGTCGGTGAAAATGGTGCTGGCAAAACGACGCTGTTAAAAATAATAACCAGCGCGATGAGTCCGACGAAGGGTACCGTGCACGCTCATCGAAACCTCAAAATTGGATATTTCAGTCAGCATCACGTCGATCAGCTCGACATGAGAGTTTGCCCCGTGGAATTGATACAAAATCACTTTCCAGGTAATAATAAGTATAGCGCGAGCGAGCGATCTAGTATTTCCAAGAGATGACGACCGTGTCAATTTTATTTTTTGACAGGCAAACCAATCGAGGAATACAGGCGAATGCTCGGTAGTTTCGGTGTCAGCGGTGATCTAGCCCTGCAAAATATAAATTCATTGTCAGGTGGACAAAAATCCAGAGTCGCTTTTGCTCTCATGTGCGCAGCGATGCCCAACTTTTTGGTACTCGACGAACCAACGAATCATCTCGATATCGAATCTATCGAGGCCCTTGGCAAAGCTCTCAACACGTGTCAAGTGAGATTCATCGTTGGTATCACTGAAAAGGGTTGCAAATAATGCTTTATTTTTTTTAATGCATTTACATTTTCAATAAACATTAACTCTTATTGATGATTTGAAATAATTTCCATTAACCGTTCAGCATTAATGGAAGTTATTTACATTAACCATTTAATGTTAAAAGTCAATGAAAATAATTTCCATTAGCCACTAACATTAAATGATGAAAGGAAATTATTTCCATTAATCATTTCATGTTATTGGTTAGTGTAAATTATTTGCATTAACCATTAAATGTTAATGGCTAATGGAAGTTATTTCGATTAGCCATTAAATGTTAATGGTTAATGGATATTATTTCCATTAATCATTAAATATTAATGGCTAATGCAAATTATTTCCATTAATATGAAAGAGTTAATGTTTAATGAAAATTATTAGCATTAACCATCAACAAGTAATGGTTAATGGAGATAATTTCCATTAACCATTAACTCTTATCGATAATTGAAAATAACTTCCATTAACCATTAACATTTATTGATTAATGGAAATTATTTCCATTGATCATTTAATGTCATTGGTTAGTGTAAATTGTTTTCATTAACCATTAAATGTTAATGGTTAATGCAAATTATTTCCATTAACCATTAAATGTTGATGGCTAATGGAAATTATTTCCCCTAATGACTGTCGGAAAAAATGCGTTATATACGAAATTTCTGAGAATTGCAGAACTAAAATCCGTACTCGTCGGTTTTTCGGGGTCGCTGATAACGAATCTGCACTCAAAATTTAGAAATTCAAGATGGCGGATCCAATATGGCGGACCGAAAATGCAAAAAGTCGTTTGACGAGGGCGAACGATGGTACTCGGGGGTTTTTGAGGTTCCTGATTACGAATCTGAACTTAAAATTTCAAAATGGCGGATCCAATATGGCCGACCAAAAATGCAGAAAGTCGTTCGATGTGAGGAAAAATTGGTGCTCGGGGTTTTTCGAGGTCCTTGATTACGAATCTGCACTCAAAATTTAGAAATTGAATACATATTTATCTCTCATTCGCTCTCGTCAAATGACTTTTTGCATTCTTCGTCCGCCATCTTGAATTTCTAAATTTGGAGTGCAGATTCGTAATCAGCGACCCCGAAAAAAACCCGGAGAACTAAATTTCAAGTTAATAGTAAAAAAAAAATTGTCTACCAGTGAAGGGGTTAATATGAAAGAGTTAATGTTTAATGAAAATTATCTCCATCAACTATTCAATGTTAACAGTCAATGAAAATAATTTCCATTGGCTACTAACATTAAATTATTAATGGAAATTATTTTCATTAACCATCAACGCATAATGGTTAATGGAGATAATTTTCATTAATCATTAACTCTTATTGATAATGGAAAATGTCTTCCAATAACCATTAACATTTATTGATTAATGGAAATTATTTCCATTAGCCATTAAAAAAGTGATGATTAATGCATTACTTTTTCAACCCTTTTTCAACCCCAATTTCGCAACCCTATCATTGAATCTTCCTCCACTAAGAATTTCTTATTGTTCTGCTCGGTTTTTCTCACTTTTGCAGGCGGGTGTTATACTTGTGTCTCACGATGAACGATTGATACGACTCGTTTGCAAAGAACTCTGGGTCTGCGGAAGTGGCTCGGTCCGTTGTATCGAGGGTGGATTCGACGAGTATCGAAAGATCATCGAAAAAGAACTCGAGGCATGAGCGATATTTTAAATAGGAAACAATGATAATAATTATTTGGAAAGAAAAAAACGAACCCAAGAAAAGACGTCGTCGCAACAGGTACGTCGGTGACATTTGCCGGTTGTATTTTTCACGTACCGAATCGATTCAAATCGATTCATTCATCGTCGTCATCGTTGTTGTTGTCGTCGTCGCCGCCGTTGCCATCGTCATTAACACCGCATTAATGCCTACGCGCAATTTCTAGTTTTTCTAACTTATTTCTACCGCGTATTTTATGAGCCGAAAGAGTCGTTGTATCGTTACGTTATTAAGAAATATATATATATATATATTATTGTTCGTCGCACGCTCATCGACTCTTCCGATTTATAGTCTCCGATGACGAATCAATTAACGCATTGAGCTGATCGAGCTGAAACAAAAACAACGACACGATGGGCTGACATTGCGAGTATTCTATTTGATAAAAGTTAATTGAGAATAAATTGGCAAAGAGAAAAAAAATCACGCCCGTTGGCAGCAATGAGTTTTTCTTCATTCAACCTGCCGAAATTTTACATATTCACGACTTGGACTAGATTTATGGCACGTTCGATAACAAATTTCACCCAAATCATGAATTATTTTTATTACTATTATCGCAAAGTCCGATGAATAACGATAAGACCAGTTTTTGAAAATGTAGCAATGAGGTCAGGTGTATTTTTTTTAAAAATACTTTGATGATATTGCAGCAAGGTCTTTTATTATTTTTTATTGCGATAAGAAAAAACTTGGCATCAACGAAGCATAACATATTTTGGTTGGTGAAATTATTGCGAGCCATTTTTTATTCATCCCATGCAACGGGCTTTTTATATGTATGCAGGATGTTAAGCAATTAGATAACCTGACGCCGTGTAGAGCGCATCAAGACAAAAAATTTGCTTTTTTTAAAAATTTTGTACGATAAAAATTGGCTGAGTTATCAATGTTTTTAAAGTTGACCAATGACGGCTGGAATCTAGGAGAAATGCCGCTGGTGGGGGTTTTACGCCACGCCCACCGTTACTCCCACCACGCGGCTCACCAGTAGCTTTGCTCATAGATTCTAGCCGTCATTGGTCAGCTTGAAACATTAATAACTAAGCCAATTTTTGTCGTATGACAATTTTAAAAAAAGCTAATTTTTCGTCTTGGCACGCTCTACACGGTGAACCTAGTCAGGTTATCTAGTTACTTAACACCCTGCATATGACAAGATTTTTGCATCTGCATTTTTCAATTTTGGCTCAGCATAACTTATTAAACTGTAGAAAAAAAAACCTTTGATGAATGTTTTTGATGAAAATTCATGAAAATTTTTATTTTTTGAGAAAACTAATGGTAGATTCGAGTTCAGGGGGGCAAAATATTTCGATATAAGGTTTGAAAGAAGTAAATAAAAAAAAAAGATTTTTCGCTTTTTGACTAAAATTGATTCGGTTCACTAAAATGACTGTAATTTTTTTTCTATGCAAGATTTCGAACTGAACTTGAGCTTATTCTCTTTGCGACAGTTGAACCTTCAAATCCCCGCTTGGTTCATCCAATTCCGATCATTTTTCGATTTTTGGCAGATTTTTAAAGTTCTTCTATTGATTTTTGCAATTTTTTTAAGGCATACCCTTTTCCGTTTTTTTCGGCGATTTTCAAAGTGCTCCCGTTTCTACACAAAAATAGTTATCGGGATGAACCAAACGGCATTTTCTAAGTTTAATCACAACGTTTGCGTACGAAAAAAGAATTTTGAAATTGGTCAAACCAAAGTTAAGTTATGAGCGCTTGAAATTTCGCTATTTTGAGATTTCGAAAAGTCGGCCAAAAATGAGCAAAAAAAAATTTTTTCTAAAAATCGTTTTCAGACGTTATTTCCATGGGAAATTGACCGCTGATTGCAATTCACGCAGAGTTTTCATCGAAAAAAAATGCATTAATGAGAAAATGCAAGAAAAATCTTGAAAAAAAATTTTTTTTCTGAATTTTGAGATTCTTGAATCTCAAAATTTGCTATTAAACCAAAATTGCCAAAATAATTTTTTACAACAAATACTCATGTAAAAAACTGAACAAAATAAATAAGTTCATTAACAACAAATCCGTAATATTACAGTTTTGGAGGAATATTCTAACAAATCTTTTCTACGAAAAAACCACCCTCAATTTGGAATTTAAAAATTTTCTAAAAATATTGACCACTATAAAATTGAGAGAGAAAAATTCGACGATCCAAGAATTGAACGAGGGGACAAAAAATGTTGATAGGGTTTTTTTTTTCTGCGCCATAGTTGAAAAATTATGTTGAGCCAAAATCGAAAAATGCGGGTCCATAAATCTTAAGGGTCATTATACTGTATCCATTGGGGAAGGTGGGGCAAAATGGACACCTCAACAAACCTCGCAAAAAGTACAGCAAACCTGTCGGACTTGATTTCTTTATGCGAATCATTTTCGGATCTTTCAACGTGATGTTACTGCTGATTATATATTTCTATATATATATATATATATATATCTATATGTATACGTGTGTTACACAAATATCAAGATTTAACATTTTCTTTAGGTCCTCGACCAGCTGCACCAATCACGCACGCGGAGCTCTACTGGCAAGTTTGCTCGCTGAAACGAAAGAATTATTGTTTTTTAGATGAGCAGAGATAACATTGATTACATGGATAACGATATTAGGCAGAGAAAACAGCAATTTAGCCAATATTTTATTTTTCTCATTCCGTCGCTACTTGCCTCCCCTCGTCCCGTGCTTATTGCGTTACATGTGTGACAGAGTTGTGAAAATAGTAATGTAAAAGTAATGCATTACCCATTACTTCAAACAATGTATATTGGACAAGTTTTCCATTACAAATTACATAAGTATTGTGTAATGGATGGATGTTTCATTACAAATAAAAAAAGTAATGTGTAATGTACGCATGTTCCATTACAAATGAAAATAGTAATGTGTAATGGGTGCGTGTTCCATTACAATTAAAAAAAGTAATGTGCAATGTATGCATGTCCCATTAAAAATAAAAAAAAGTAATGTATAATGGATGCGTGTTCCATTACAAATAAAAAAAAGTAATGTGTAATGGATGCGTGTTCCATTACAATTTAAAAAGTAATGTGTAATGGATACATGCGCCATTACAAATAAAAAAGTAATGTGTAATGGATGTGTGCCATTACAAATAAAAAAAGTAATGTGTCATGGATGCGTGTTCCATTACAATTTAAAAAAGTAATGTGTAATGGATGCATGTGCCATTACAAATCAAAAAGTAATGTGTAATGGATGCGTGTGCCATTACAAATAAAAAAAGTAATGTGTAATGGATGCGTGTTCCATTACAATTTAAAAAGTAATGTGTAATGGATACATGCGCCATTACAAATAAAAAAGTAATGTGTAATGGATGCGTGTGCCATTACAAATAAAAAAAGTAATGTGTAATGGATGCATATTCCATTACAATTAAAAAAGTAATGTGTAATGGATACATGTGCCATTACAAATAAAAAAAAGTAATGTCTAATGGATGCGTGTTCCATTACACATTACTTTTTTTATTTGTAATGGCACACGCATCCATTACACATTACTTTTTTTATTTGTAATGGCGCATGTATCCATTACACATTACTTTTTAAATTGTAATGGAACACGCATCCATTACACATTACTTTTTTTATTTGTAATGGCACACGCATCCATTACACATTACTTTTTTATTTGTAATGGCACATGCATCCATTACACATTACTTTTTTAAATTGTAATGGAACACGCATCCATGACACATTACTTTTTTTATTTGTAATGGCACACATCCATTACACATTACTTTTTTATTTGTAATGGCGCATGTATCCATTACACATTACTTTTTAAATTGTAATGGAACACGCATCCATTACACATTACTTTTTTTATTTGTAATGGCACACGCATCCATTACACATTACTTTTTTATTTGTAATGGCACATGCATCCATTACACATTACTTTTTTAAATTGTAATGGAACACGCATCCATGACACATTACTTTTTTATTTGTAATGGCACACATCCATTACACATTACTTTTTTATTTGTAATGGCACACGCATCCATTACACATTACTTTTTTTAATTGCAATGGAACACGCATCCATTATACATTACTTTTTTATTTGTAATGGCACATGCATCCATTACACATTACTTTTTTTAATCGTAATGGCACACGCATCCATTACACATTACTTTTTTTATTTGTAATGGCACACGCATCCATTACACATTACTTTTTGTATTTTTAATGGAACACGCATCCATTACACATTACTTTTTGTATTTGTAATGGCACACGCATCCATTACACATTACTTTTTTTATTTGTAATGGTACACTTATCCATTTTACATTTTCCAGTGTAACGGGTAATAAATACAGTAATGCATTATTTACAATTCTGATGTGCGATACACCCCAAATGTCAAAGTCAGCTGACTTTGACATTTGTACTACACAGAGACCATCTGCAGATTTTTCTCTTTACCTATTTTGCCCCTTGCGCTAAGCAGCATTATTTTTTAGGTATATTTTGCATTTTTTTTTTTATTCGGCTATCGTCGGTCTAATTTTGATATTATATATTAATGGCAATTTTTCTACATTTTGTGTGGCTGAATTTGAGTTCCATACCAGTTAGTACGCGGGACAGATATAGCGGAAAGGCGGTGTGCATCGTCGTCGTCGTTGTCGTCTTCCCCTTATCATCGTTGATCCGATGCCACTGTTGTTTTATTTTTTTTTCTTGGTTTTTTTTTTTTTTTTTTTTTTTTATAATTGTTTATCGTTTTATTTATCGTTTAACACGCCGACGACGCCGCCGCGTTATGGTGCCACTGTTTACCCCCCGACGAAGCGTTCAACTGAAGCATTGTACCGGGGGCAGAGGTTGATTGCAGAGGTGGGGCTGGAGCTTGTTGCTTAGCGGCTGCAATTTTCCCAAATTTCTTACTTTTTTCATCTTGAAATTTATATATATATATAAATATATATGGATATGTATGGGTCGTTTCGTGTCAAATCGACCAATAGTTGGAATCGACCCCTTTCAATTTCGATGCAATTTGGTTCTACAAAAGGAAAAGAATTTTTTAAAAAAATTTCGAAAGTTATGCAAAATTCAAAATTTCACCAATTTTTATAATTTATTTTTTGAATATCTTGAAAAATATTATAGTTACGAAAAAATCGTTGGGGGTTCGTCTTGAAGAGTATACTTGGGGCTATGAAAAAAAAATATATATATTTCGATACAAAATTTTGAAAAATGATGAATTTGGAGATTTTTGAATTTTAAAAAATCGTGAAAATTCACGATTAACATTAAATTTTTTGTTAAATTTTTTTTTATAATACCTTGTACTGATCTTAAAAGATCCTGAAATTTTCAGAATTGCGTTTTTTTTCAAAAATATGAATTTTTGAATTTTTGTTGAAAAAATTTTCTTGTTTTTTTTATCTCTAAGTAAAGTTGAGCACTTTTCTAATTTTGAACAGTAAAAAATTCAATTGACGACACAAGAATGTAAAAAATTATGCGAATTCAATTATGTATCTAATTTTTCTAATTTTCTAATTCTTAACAGTAAAAGTTTCAATTAATGACATAAGAACGTAAAAAATTATGCAAATTCAATTATGTTTCAATTTTTACATTCTTATGTCATTAATTGAAATTTTTACAGCTCAAAATTACAAAATTACATGATCGCTCAACCTTACTTAACTTAGAGATGAACAAAAAAAAAAAAATTTCGCAACAAAATTCAAAAATTCTTTAAAAAAAAAAAAAACAATTCTGAAAATTTCAGGATCTTTCAAGATCAGTACAACGTATTATATAAAAAAATTAAAGCAAAAATTGAATGTTAATCGCGGATTTTCAGGATTTTTTAAAATTCAAAATTCTCCAAATTCATCATTTTTCAAAAAAAAATTTCAGAACATTTATTTTTTTTCGTAGTCTCAAGTATAATCTTCAAGACGAACCCAGAACGATTTTTTCGTGACTATAATATTTTTCGAGATATTTAAAAAATTGAGAAAATGCTAAAATTTAGCATAACTTTCGAAAAAATTTTTTTAAATTTTTTTCCTTCGTCGGAACTTCGTTCTATGACAGAAGAAAACTTTTGACAACATTTTATCAAAATTGAAAGGGGTCGATTCCAACTCCAGGTCGACTAGACATGGAATGACCCATACATATGTATTTGTCGTACATTTAAATAAAAAGTTCGATACCAATAATATCGAGAAAATAACTACCGTATGCACAAAACTCACGCGGAAATGGAAATTTAAAAAAAAAAACGACTAGACTATGTAATTGGTTTCAACCCTGAATTAGCCAATGATTGGCTATCATTGAACGAAAAAAAAAAAGTATCATGTACAAGCAACAGAGACGAGGTTCGGCATGCTGCGCGTTCATGTTCTACGAAAAAAGAGCGAGAGAAGGAGGGGGAAGCAATAAATTGGCCAATCGTTAGATGCTTTGGCCGTAGTTTGAGGTTGACCCCTGGAAATCCCCAATGAAATATCGGTATCTCACCATTTTTGCTATTGTAGACTTTGGGAAACCCTCTGAACGGAGCTGGATTTGGAAAATTCATGATAGAATGAAATTTATCGGCAAATCTGACTTCAAGGTCAATGTTCAGCATCATGGTCGTTGTCATCGGTCCGGTAGTTGTCGTTGCGGTGATCGGCATTGTCGCCATTGTCGTCGTTCCCGTTGAGACGTTCCAGGATGATTGACCGTTTGAACGGCCTAGGGAGGAAACGGCGGCGGAGGCCACTCTCGTTGGAGGAGTTGGGGGTGGTGGCGGTGGCGGCGCCAGTCTCTGATGCATCGAGGTCGAACGATAGGGCGGAGGTGGCGGAGGCGGTGGCATGCTCGGAGCCGTAACCGTAAGTCTCGAGGGTGGCGGTGGCGCCACCCGCATCGTCGTTGAGGAAGCGTTTGGAGTTTGGGGTTGGCTGAACGTTTTCGAGGTCGGCGGCGAGGGAGGTCTTGCGATTGGAGGTCTCAGGGCACGATTCATCATCGGTCTGCTGTGCTGACTCTCGTTGAGGAAGTCCTGCGACTGATGCAACGTTGATGACACCGCCGTGAGAACGGGAGGCGAACGCGGCAGCCTCATGCTCTGGGCCCGGGAAACGCTTGGACCGCTGAGAAGACTCAGTTTTTTGGGCGGTGGCGATGGCTTCTGAACAACCGCCGCGCCGATTGGCGGAGGCGGCGGTTTTGGGGCCAGCATTGGTTTGCCAAAACCTTTGGAGTGGGTCGGTTCACCAGAATTGCTGGCCGTTGGGCTCTGCAGTTCCGAGGTCACTTGTGGTTTTTGAGTCGCCGGCGGTGGAACCGGCGGTGGTCCTCTCTTGACGCTCGGAGCGGGACTCACCGGAGTCGCCAGTGGTGCGCTTTCCAGCCTGCTGCTGTCCTTCTCCGCAACGTTTGGCCTCAGTCCCGTTGGTTTGAGCTTCGGCATACCGCGCGAAAATAGGCCTCCCAAAGTCGGGGCACTGCCGTTGTTGGTCGCGGCGACAATGCCTCTGCCGCTAGCGACGCTGATGCCGCCACCGCCACCTCCTCCGCGGTAAGGAAGACTTCCGGCGCTTGGACCGTCATTCTTGACTCTACCTGATAACCCAAGGGGGAAATTTAGTTTCGGTGATATTGCAACGATGGGGAGAACAACAGATGGGAAGACAGTGTTGCTAGGTCTCAGGAAATGTCCCCAAATTTGAAGAAATTAGTGAAACTCTGAGGAAATTTTGAAGATTTTAAGAAATTAGTGAAACCTCGGGGGAATTTTGAAGATTTGAAGAAATTACATGAAGATGTGAGGGGATTTTGAAGATTTGAAGAAATTACATAAAAATCTGGGGAAATTTTGAAGATTTAAAGGAATTACACAAAAATCTGAGGAAATTTTGAAGATTTGAAGGAATTACATAAAAATCTGAGGAAATTTTGAAGATTTGAAGAAATTACATGAAAATCTAAGAAAATTTTGATGATGTGAAAGAATTACATAAAAATCTGAGGAAATTTTGAAGATTTCAAGAAATTACCTAAAAATCTGAGGAAATTTTGATGATTTAAAGAAATTACATGAAAATCTGAGGAAATTTTGAAAATTTGAAGAAATTGCATAAAAATCTGAGGAATTTTTGAAAACTTGAAGAAAATACATAAAATTCTGAGGAAATTTCGAAGATTTGAAGAAATTACATGAATATCTAAGGAATTTTTGAAGATTTGAAAAAAATGTATAAAAATCTAAAAGAATTTTGAAGATTTAGAGGAATAACATAAGAATCTGAGGAAATTTTGATGATTTTAAGAAATTACATAAAAATCTTAGGAAATTCTGAAGATTATTTGAAGAAATTACATGAAAGTCTGAGGAAATTTTGATGATGTGAAAGAATTACATAAAAATGTGAGGAAATTTTAAAGATTTAAAGAAATTACCTAAAAATCTGAGGAAATTTTGATGATTTGAAGAAATTACATAAAAATCTGAGGAAATTTTGAAGATTTGAAGAAATTACATAAAAATTTGAGGAAATTTTGAAGATTTGAAGAAATTACCTAAAAATCTGGGGAAATTTTGAAGATTTAAAGAAGCTACATAAAAATCTGAGGAAATTTTGAAGATTTAAAGAAATTATATAAAAATCTGAGGAAATTTTGAAGATTTGAAGAAGTTACAAGCAAATCTGAGGAAATACTGAAGATTTCAAGAAATTGCATACAAATCTGAAGAAATTTTGAAGATTCGAAGAAATTACATAAGAATCTGGGAAAATTTTGATGATTCAAAGAAATTACCTAAAGATCTGAGGAAATATTGAAGATTTGAAGAAATTACATAAAAATTTGAGAAAACTCTAAGGATTTGAAGATTATCACATTTTTTTACACGTATCCTTATCTTATTATCACACTTTTTTGGGATACATTCTTGTTTCTTTGAATACCATTTTTTTTTTGCATTGAGTATGAAGAAAAAAAAACTGAAGATATTTTGAAGAAATTTGATCAGAATTTGAAGAAATTTGAGGAATTTTTCCAATTGGATTCGAGTATTTTCATTTTAGCAAAACTATACGTACCACTGATGGCCGGAGCACTTTTGTCGTTGGTCACAGTCTTTTTTAACGATTTTCCAGCTCTTATGGATTGAAGTAGCATTCCTCTTCCTTCCGGAACAGCGCTTGGCGCGTTCGACATTGGCGGCGGAGGCGGCGGTGGCACAGGCATTTTATTTTTATTCTAGCGCTTGCCTCTCGTAACTTCTTAAGATCCGCTCCGCTGCGTTACAAACCGGTGAATAACGATTTATACTTTTTACATACATATAGCTCAGATATGTAAAAATGTAGCATGTAACTAGTGCCGATATGACATTAGGCTTTTTTTCATGTATTCGGTTTGCGACAAATAAGCATTGTGAAAAATTTCTGCTCGTTAACTTCAACATTCTCAAAAAACGTGACCAAAATATCGTTAAACGAGTCAAAATTCAAATTTTTTGCCGGCAAGCAAAAAACAGTTATGGATTGCAGTTATAGTGCTGTAAAACGGATTAAAATGACCATCGGTCATCCAAATTGAAAAAAATAAGGTGGAAACAAATTACGAGTCTTTGCGAAGAGTAATCTTACAGTTTTCTTTGAAAAATGGACCAAAAAAATCGTTTGAAGGTGCTGTTTAGTTTGCGCAGAAGACAAAAACCGTTATTTTTCTTGGAGTGAAAAAAAGGCTTACGGAGCCATAAAAATCATTGTAACTGGATTTAATTACTAGAATATGGATTTGAACACGAATCATAGTGTTTGATTCAAAATTGACTCAAATTGATTGAAAATTGACTCAGATTGATTGAAAATTGACTCAAAATTGACTCAAATTGAATCAAAATTGACTCAGATTGATTCAAAATTGACTCAAATTGATTCGAAATTGACTCAGATTGATTCAAAATTGACTCAAATTGATTCAAAATTGACCCAAATTTAATCAAAATTGACTCAAATTGATTCAAAATTGACTCAAATTGATTCAAAATTGACTCAAATTGATTCAAAATTGACTCATATTCAAATTTGACAGCAAAGTATATATATATTACATATATATGCACATGTAAATGTGCGATAATGAATTTTGTACTCATTCTCATGGGAAAAACTTACCAATCGATAAATCCTCTGTTTCGATCAATAATCAATTATTGACGCCGCACCTCGTCTCAATTAAAGTCATACATCACTTTTTTGACGTGCCAACATCGAAATTTAATGATTGCGATAAAGAATCATTTGGCGCTTGTTGTAATGATAAAAGGTTTGCAACAATTTTGGAGCGTGGAAGCGTTTCAACCCACAAATCCCACAATTGAAATCAGCGACATGTAGAAAATTTTACACTACACGATGACAGTTGACGCCTCGATGCATCATCGCGAGAATCTCATTTCTATTTTCCACACAATTCCCTACCAAAATATGTTCGACCCCACGGATTCTTTTTCTGCAAAATGTACACGACACAATCAAGAGGACTCGCACACAATCCTAGACCCAAATCAATGAGCAATAATTTCAATACATACCATTACAGGTCGCTCCAGAACCGACCGAGGCGATGAAGAAATTCGTGTAGTTCTTCTACTCGCCGCTACGTTTTGCGCGCCGTGCTCAGAGTCTCGGGCTGCATCTGTCTTGGAGACGTTGAGCGCTGTGAGCGATTTCACATTCAAATTCTCACGAGAACATAAATATTCTGATTGTGTATTCTTTGAATTATTCATTATTAGAAAAATTAGTAATCGTGTTCTTTGAAATACTTATCATTAAATTAATTAGTAATTGAATTATTTTAATTACTAATTACTAGAATAATTTATAATGGGATTATGTCAATTATTGATTATTTGAATAAATAGTAATGTATATATCTAAATTACTAACTATTCAAGTAATTAGTAATTGAACTATTTCAATTACCAATTATTTGAATAATTAATCATTTAGACATATAAATTACTAATTATTAGATTAATTAGTAATTTCATTATTAGGGTCATATTTTGAGGGTCAGCATGTTTCGAGCAATCGAAAGAAAAAAGAAAACTCTACACTTTGGCTTGAATTCGAAAAATTTTCCAGAGTTCAGTGAATTTTTTTCGTCAATTCAGCGTAAAGATCATTCAGATTATGTTACTTTCTTCAATTCGAAAGGAGTTGAAGCTCTGTCCAATGATTTATCGCTGAGTTAAAATCAAAGAAATTTTAAAAAAATTAGTAATTAGAAGAATTAAGTTTCTAATTATTCAAATAATTAAAAAATGCAAAGAATAATCAGCTAATTTTTTGAAAAATTAGTAATTAGAAGAATTAGTTATCCAATTATTCGATTAATTAATAATCGGAAAGAATAATTAACTAATGTCATAAAAAATTAGTAAGTAAAGTACTCAAGTATTTAATTACTTGGATAATTAATAATTAGATGGAACAATTAGCAAATTTTTGAAAAAATCAATATTTCATAAGAGCAAAATTTTAATTACTTGGTTTATTGAGTAATTATTTTATCTAAATTTCAAGTTATAGGTTTATTGGATAATAATCGAACATGAATTATCGAATTTTCGAATATTACAAATACCTTACTGCCTAATTACCGAGTGCCTTAATAATGAGTATTAGTCATTGGAACAATTACAAAATTTTCCAACACAGAGTAATTAGCGGTAATTAAATTGACGAAAATATCGATTTTGCCGATCACTAGTGTGAACTGTTGGTCATTTCTTTAAAAATTAGGTAATTTAAGTTAATGCAATTTAAACTTTTGTTTCAAGAAAGATTTTACGATATTTAATTAATAAGTTCCAACATTTTGCCGGAAACTAAAAAAAAAAGTGAAATTTATTCTAGATTTAACTTTAACCTTGAATAGCTTTTGAAGGCGTGAGTTTATCAAAAAATCATAAGAGATCTTTTTTGTAGATGAATACGTATCGTTCATTTTGGTACATCGACCTGAAGCCGAGATATAAAATTTCAAAGTTTGATTTTTTTTTCCTGTTATTTAAATGGGAAATAGAAATTTGCGATGAGACATATCTAAATATTTATATTAAGAGCTCTGCTTTTAACAGGCATTTTTTTCACCTTCCCGAAAGTATTCAACAATCCCACTTGCCTCTGAATAGCACCAGCTAGTGAAAAAAATGCATTATATTTGAACACGTGGTTTTTGATGTGGACAGTTGTAACCAATGGCAACGAGTGATCCGCACTACGATGCGGAGAAAGGTTTAGTTTAACGAAATGGGATTGTTTAACCGTTTGACGAATCTTTTGGGACTGAAGAAAAAACAAGTTAACGTTTTAGTTGTCGGACTTAACAACAGCGGTAAGTCAACGGTCATCGATAATTTCAAACGCGAGGACGACCGTTGCATAGAGATAGTGCCGACCGTTGCGTTCAATGTCGAAAAATTCGCATGTAAGTTACACGGCATACTTAAATGCAGAGTTGGGCAGCAGAAATTACTTTTGTAATTTAATTACTCGTAAATAAAAATTATTCGAAATAATTTTAATTTTTTTACGATCCATTACAATTACTCACAATAATTGTAATTTCTTTACGATCAATTACAAGTACTCGAAATAATTGTAATTTCTTTAGTATCAATTACAATTACTCGAAATAATTGTAACTTCTTTACTATCAATTACAATTACTCGAAGTAATTGTAATTTTATTACTGTCAATTACAATTATTCGAAATAATTGTAATTCATTTACGATCAATTACAATTACTCGAAATAATTGTAAATTCTTTACTATCAATTACAATTACTCGAAATAAATGTAATTTCTTTACTATCAATTACAATTACGTGAAACAAATGTAATTTATTTACCATCAATTACAATTACTCGAAATAATTGTAATTTCTTGACGATCAATTACAATTACTGAAAATAATTGTAATTTCTTTATTATCTATTACAATTACTGAAAATAATGTTAATTTCGTTACTATTAATTACAATCATTCGAAATAATTGTAATTTTATTACTATCAATTACAATTACTCGAAATAATTGTAATTTATTTACGATCAATTACCATCATTCGAAATAATTGTAATTTCTTTGCGATCAATTACAATTACTCGAAATAATTGTAATTTCTTTACTATCAATTACAATTACTCGAAATAAATGTAATTTCTTCACTATCAATTACAATTACGTGAAACAAATGTAATTTCTTTACTATCAATTACAATTACTCGAAACAATTGTAATTTATTTCTTTACGATCAATTACCATTACTCAAAATAATTGTAATTTCTTTATTATCTATTACAATTACTGAAAATAATGTTAATTTCTTTACTATCAATTACAATTACTCGAAATAATTGTAATTTTATTACTATCAATTACAATTACTCGAAATAATTGTAATTTCTTTACGATCAATTATAACTACTCTTAATAATTGTAATTTCTTTACTACCAATTACAATTGCTGAAAGCAATTTTAATGTCGTTCGAATAAATTACAATTACTGAAAGTAATTTTAGTGTACAGTAATTCAATTACAAATTACAAGTAATTTTTAATTGATAATTTTTCATTACTTTTTGGCCCAACCCTGCTTAAATGTGTATAACTGAAGAAAAAAAAATTATTTCTTTGTTGAAAAAAATTATTTCTTTGTTAAAAAAATTATTTCTTTGTTAAAAAAAATTATTTCTCTGTTAAAAAAAATAGATATATTTATTTGGGCACTAACGAATAGAGGATAAATTAAAGGATACCAATTAAAAAAAAAAAAAATCACATAGGCACGTTATTGGCCAATCGGACTTATTTCGGCGTCGCTCGTGGGTAAAAATCTAACGCGACTTTTCACTGATTTAGTAAGAGGCGTACTCGTCATTGCCAAATTTGCCCTGATAATTTTTTCAGTCGTTGAAGTTATGATTGGTTTCGATATTGTTTGGACAATTTTTTGCTCTTTGGCTAAAATCTTCGACTTTGCGACTTTAGTCTTGGTAGCAGCTTTTGAATTCCCTAATCCAAGACTTTTCTCGTTAACGGCTTTTTCTCGATTATCCGTGACCGCAGTTTCTTTTGTGCTTATTTGAAAATTTAGCGTGCTTTGTCGCAATACGCGTTTCGTGTTTTTCGTAGGTTTCTCATTACGAAAGTTCGGTTCCAATTCGTCAGTCATTTTATCACGCTCGAGCGACGAACCGTTGAGTTTATTCGTCGACTCATCGGATTCAGTCATATCGTCTCGTGTCGAATTTTTCCTGGATGAACGTCTAACGATGGTTGTCTCTTTCTGACGTTGCCTCCAACGTTTCTTAACATCGAGATTCCTCTGACGATTTGTCATTATTCTTTTTCGTTTCGCTTTGGCTTTCACGAAAACCGACTCGCCCTCGGATTCGCTGGAATTCTGAAAATCAAGGAGCATTAAAAAAAAAAAATAAATAAATAAAATAAAATAAAAAAAAAAAATGAAATTCAACAATCAAATTGAATATCAACGGAGTTGTGAAAATAGTAATGCAAAAGTAATGCATTGCCCACAACTTTGAACCAGTGATCGGCGAAAAAAATCTATCTATCTTCATGATCCAATTTTTTTCGAAAAATTAATAATTAGCAAAGAAATATTACTAATTTTTTTTTGAACATTAGTAATTAGCGGAAACATATTACTAATTTTTCTAAAAATTAGTAATTAGTGACAAAAAATTTCGAATTTTTATTTAAAAAACTATTAATTAGCAAAAAAATATTACTAGCTTCTCCAAAAAATTAGTAATTAGTATCAAATATCACTAATTTTCCTAATAAATTAGTCATCAGTGACATAACATTTCTAATTTTCACAAAAAAAAATGAGTAACGATGAAATATTACTAATTTTTTCCAAGAATTAGTAATTAGCGAGAAAGATATTGCTAAATAACGAAAAAACTAATTTCACTAAATACTAATTTTTTAGTTAAATTGGAAGTATTTTCTTACTAATTACTAACATTTTAGAAAAATTATTAATATTTTTCCTCCAATTACGAATTTTTATAAAAACCTAGTAATATTTTTTGACTAGTTATTAATTTTTCAAAAAAATGATTAATAAAATCAATATCGTTGACGAAAAAATCGATAATGCGGATCACTGCTTTAAACAATGTGTATTGGACAAGTTTTCCATTACGAATTACAAAAGTAATGTGTTATGTATGCATGTTCCATTACAACTAAAAAGAGTAATGTGTAATGGATGCACGTGCCATTACAACTAAAAAAAGTAATGTATAATGGATGCACGTGCCATTACAAATAAAAAAAGTAATATGTAATGGACGCACGTGCCATTGCAAATAAAAAAAAGTAATGTGTAATGGATGCATATCCCATTACAAATAAAAAAAGTAATGTGTAATCGATGCAGGTGCCATTACAAATAAAAAAAGTAATGTGTAATGGATGCAGGTGCCATTACAAATAAAAAAAGTAATGTGTAATGTATGCATGTTCCATTACAAATAATAAAAGTAATGTGTAATGGATGCATGCCCCATTACAAATAAAAAAAAGTAATGTGTAATGTATGCATGTTCCATTACAAATAATAAAAGTAATGCGTAATGGATGCATGTGCCATTACAAATAAAAAAACTAATGTGTAATGCATGCATGTTCCATTACAAATAATAAAAGTAATGTGTAATGGATGCGTGTGCCGTTACAAATGGAAAAAGTAATGTGTAATGGATGCATGTCCCATTACAAATAAAAAAGTAATGGGTAATGGATACATGTGCCATTACAAATAGAAAAAGTAATGTCTAATGGATGCGTGTTTCATTACAAATAAAAAGTAATGTGTAATGTATGCACGTTCCATTACAAATTACAATTTTTAATCAAATTATGGATTATTTGTGATAATTGTGGATGAACTTTTAGTGAGCGAAATAAAATATGTAATGAGAGAGCAATGTGCAAGTTTCTAATACGAGCACGGCAATTTTTCTATTTGTAATGGAATATTCTCCACTGCAAATTACTTTTTTTCAATTTGTAATGGGACATGCATCCATTACACATTACTTTTTTATTTGTAATGGAACATGCATACATTACACATTACTTTTTTCATTTGTAATGGAACACGCATCCATTACACATTACTTTTTTTAATTTATAATGGCACATGCATCCATTACACATTACTTTTTTAATTTGCAAAGGAACACGCATCCATTACACATTACTTTTTTATTTGTAATGGCACATGCATCCATTACACATTACTTTTTTAATTTGCAAAGGAACACGCATCCATTACACATTACTTTTTTATTTGTAATGGCACATGCATCCATTACACATTACTTTTTTAATTTGCAAAGGAACACGCATCCATTACACATTACTTTTTTATTTGTAATGGAACATGCATACATTACACATTACTTTTTTCATTTGTAATGGAACACGCATCCATTACACATCACTTTTTTTCATTTATAATGGCACATGCATCCATTACACATTACTTTTTTAATTTGCAAAGGAACACGCATCCATTACACATTACTTTTTTATTTGTAATGGAACACGCATACATTACATATTACTTCTTTATGTGTAATGGAACACGCATCCATTACACATTACTTTTTTTAATTTGTAATGGCACATGCATCCATTACACATTACTTTTTTTTTGTAATGGAACATGCTTATATTACAAATTACTTTTTTTAATTAGCAAAGGAACACGCATCCATTACACATTACTTTTTTTATTTGTAATGGAACATCCATCCATTACACATTATGCAGTGTAATGGGTAATAAATACAGTAATGCATTATCAAAGTAATGCATTATTTACAACTCTGATGCAAAGTTTCTTACGCTCAGTTCCAATCCTAAATTCGTGTTTCTTTCCACGACCCACGTGAACATTGAGTGTTCCGTTTCTATCATACGTCGAAAACTTTCCATCATACTGTGATGTCTAAAAAATTTCGTGTAAGACTTCATTGCCTTTGTCTCAATTGCCGATGGAATTTTATTTTTACTCCAATCAACGTTAATCGTACTCGATCTCGTTTCGTCCGATTTGTATGACAAATTTATTGTCAAAATGACGAATGAATCTGCCGCTTTGTTATACACTGCCAGAAGTCGCAGAGTAATGACGGTGAAACCCATATTTCCGCTGATTTCGATATTACGCATATCCAAAGTATAAGCCTGGAAAATGTTCGAATTAAAATTATAGTTTCAAACGCTCTACACTGTAAAAAATGTTTGTATTAAATTTAATAAAAAAAATATGCAGTTTTTATGCATATGGGGCGTTCCATCCCAAATCGAACAGTTTGAAAAACTATTTTTTTTTTTTAAGTTTTCCAAAAAAAATGTCAACATAAATTCGAAATATTGAAAACTAATTACTAATATTTCAAATACTATTGATGATCATTCTTGATTATTCTTTGCAATTCTTAATTTACCAAGTAATTAAAATTTTGCTCTTATGAATTGCCGATTTTTTTAAAAATTAGGTAATTGTTCCGTCTAATTATTAATTATCCAAGTAATTAAATACTTGAGTACTCTACTTACTAATTTTTTATGAAATTAGTTAATTATTCTTTCCAATTATCAATTATTCGAATAATTAGATAATTAATTCTTCTAATTGACAATTTTTAAAAAAACTTTTTGATTGATAATTAATATAATGAAATTACTAATTACTCAAATAATTAGTAATTCAAATAGTTCAATTACTAATTAGTCTAATAATTTATATATCTAAATTATTAATTATTCAAATAACTGATAATTGAAAGGGTTCAATTACTAATTATTTGGATAATTAGTAGTTTAGATATATGGGGCGTTCCACCCTGAATCGGACAGTTTAAAAAACTTTTTTTTATTACCTTAATTTTTTTATATTTTTTAGTACGCATTAAAAGACCCTTCCTGTTAAATTTCGAGATTTTGTTGATTATCCGTTCAAAAGATATTAAATTAACAAAAAAACCGCTCTTTTTTGGGTCTTTTTTGGTCTTCTTTAATAATGGTCCAAATTAAAAGTTTTTTTTCAAAATTTTTGTTTTTTATGGCCTTTTCAGAAAAAAATACAACAAAATTATTCGACGAGTTTTTGGATGATTTTTTTGAGTTTTAAACTTTAAATCGCGTTTTTAAAAGTGAGTGTTATTTTTGATTTTTTTTAAATTTTTTGTTTTAAATATCTATCTATATAACAATTTTTGAAAATTTAATTTTTTTTTTTTTAAATAAATTATTATGAATACCAATTTTTGTTACTGTATAGTATTTTTTTTAATATTTCGTATTTATTTTGAAACTTTTTTATTGTTAACAGGTTCTTAAAATTAATAATTAATCGTTAAGTCTGTTTACGAACAAAAACTGTTAATTGAAAAAAAAAATTTTATTTGGATCATTATCAACGAAATTATTACCAAAATACGAAAAAAAGAGCGTTTTTTTTGTTAATTCAATATTTTTTGAACAGGTAATCAAAAAAATCTCAAAATTTAACATGAAGGGTCTTTTGATGCGTACTAAAAAATATAAAAAAGTTGAAGAAATCAAAAAAAAGTTTTTCAACCTGACCGATTTGGGATGGAACGCCCCATATACATTACTAATTATTCAAATAATCAATAATTGACATAATTCAATTATAAATTATTCCAATGATTAGTAATTAAAATAATCCAATTACTAAATAATTTAACAAGTATTTCAAAAAATACGATTACTAATTTTTCCAATTAATAATTCAAAGAATACACATATTCAATATCCAAATAATTCGCAGTATTGGTCTTTAAATTACTGATTATCGAAATACCCAAAAAAATAATAATAATTTCAAAAATAACGATTAATTAAAAATCGAAATTTTTTTTTGCCGATCGCTCATGTAGAATAATAATGTCTAGATTAGAGGCTTCTGGATCAAAGAAACTGACCTTCAATTCCGAGAATTGTTTCTTTCTCTGCGAATAACAGTCGACGTGCCGTTTGCAGTTTCTCAGAAACGGAACGACGGTGGACAGACCGTCGATGGGAGTTTCGGACAAAATATTGCCCAAAACCATCGACATGGGCAAAACCCACTTTCCGACCGACGCATTTTCGTCGTTGATAAGTATTTGAATCGAGAATGTCTCGATAATTCCGTTTTCATTCGGCGACGTAAAATTAAATACGGAGTCCGTTTTCGTGAGTTTGACGCAGTGAAATCCAGTGAATTTGTACATCTCACTTGTAAATTGTACAAACAAATTCGGTACTCCATCAACAGAGCGATTCTGCGAAGGACTGCGCAAAAGTTCTTGTTTGTTGGCGACGTCGGAAAATTTCGTGATTTCGAGGTTATGTTCAACTTGAGAAATTAACGTTCGCAGATCATTTATCTGCCGCTTCAATCGTTTCTTTTGTTGTTCCGTGGATTCTTAAAAATACATGAGCAAATTATAACATTAAATTATATTATATTATATTATATTAAAATATGAAAGTTTTGTTGGTCCTAAAAAATTGATATCTCATACCTTCAGCTTTGTCATCATCTTTCCCAGGATCCCGAATGTTTTTCGTCACTTTTTTAACCTCCATCGCATACTTATTGATCAATCACGATCAATGCGATCAAAAAGTTTTGAAAATAATAGCAACAACAAAATTCAACGATTGTTTCTTTTAGGTTAGAAAGCGATAAAAACGCGGGAAATGTGTGATGACGTCACACCACTTCGGACGAACTCGGGTGTTTCCGTTATCGTTCGGATTTTCAAAAACTGTCGAAAGATTTTAAATTCAATTTCTTATGTCGTAAATCGTTTCTAAATTAAATAAGTTAAATATTTTTTATGTTTCAGTGAAAAATGTTGGTTTCACGGCGTTCGATATGTCCGGTCACGACCGTTACAGATCATTGTGGGAACATTATTACAAAGATTGTCACGGGATTATATTCATAATCGACAGTAGCGACAAATTGCGGCTGGTTGTGGTGAAAGAAGAGTTGGACATGCTTCTTCAGCATCCGGATATTGCTGGTGAAATTCATAAAATTCTTTAATAATATTTCGAACATAAGGACTGTGCCTTTATAACGTTATTTCTAGGACGAAAACTTCCGATTTTATTCCTCGCTAATAAAATGGATCTGCCGGACTCACTGACGACCGTTAAACTGGTCGCCGGACTTGGATTGGAGAGAATTCAAAACAAGCCGTGGCACATCAAAGCGACAAACGCCGTTTCCGGTGAAGGACTTCAATCGGCCATTGAATGGTTGACCGATCAAATACGAGACATCCACATTAACAAGAGATAACAAAATGAAAGAATGATAAAATGAGAAACGCACGTAAATTATAATTCAAATATAGAAAACCGTTATAATTTAAAATTGGTTCGTTGCATCTCTTCTTCCTCGATCGAGGGCAATATCGCAGCTTACCTTAGCGACCGAGTGAAAAATTGACTCAAGCTCCGAGAGATGGCGCATCGTGTCCGTGCCCGTCAGTGGAGTGTTATTAGCTTTAGCACTGTCTAAGAAATGTCTTAAATCTAAAGAAATTTAGATGGTTTCTAAGATTTAAGAATTCTTAAAGTATTTTTTAAAGAATTCTCAGAATTTCTAAGAATTCTGTAGAAAATCTCCGCAATCGTAACAACCGTACAAGAGTAAGCTCTTCCGCCTCATGCGCGGTTTTACCGACAATCTCGATTGTCGGTAAGGTAGGAAATGTCTGAAGATGATTTAAAAGACGACCTATTTTACATACAATCTTCACTGACGGTAAGGCTGTTTTACAGTCAACCTTGACTGTCAGCAAGGCTGTTTTATCGACAATTTGGACTGTCGGTAAGCGATATCGACTGTCGGTAAGGTAGGAAATGTCTCGAATCGTCCCCTAACAGAATTCTCAAGGCGCCATCTGAAGAATTATATCCAACGCGATGTGGCAACACTGATTTTAGAATATTAGAATGCCGGCGTGGGTGGATGCGCGTTAACCTGAAATTCGACAAGTTTTCCGTGAATATCGATCCGTGACCTTTGCCACGAAGTGCGACAGGTGGAACTCAGCTGTCAAACAGTTCGGACCATTGGATAAACATACGCGCACGTAAATTGAGGAAAAATTCACGAAAATGGCTGTTTTTCGCACCTCCGTATTTGCTCTATATTTTACGATTGCCCTCGAGATCGTGCAATGTTACAACGTTGAAGAATATCCGCTGCTAATGCCGAACGTCAGACCAAATGCGGTAAGTCCTTGAACATCGCACATATGGAATAGAAGAAAAACCAATAAACAATTGAATTTTGAACAATGCTGGGAAAATTGGAAAGTACGATCAATCGCTATTGATGCAAATATCGATCGATATCGATTGATCGATTTAAATATATTAAACTCATTCTTTTCAAATTTATTAATTTAATGTGTTAATTAATGAAATGAGAAATATTTATGTAGATAACAAATGCATAAATTACATTAAATTACATGAAAATTACATAAATAAAAATTACATAAATTACATAAAAATTACATAAATAAAAATTACATAAATTACATAAAAATTACAAAATAAAAATTACATAAATTACATAAAATTACATTCCTTTTCAGCCTGAACTGTACTTGTGCACACCTTTCAAAATTGACAAGTCGAGTAATTATTACATCGTCGGTTTTCATCCGAACGCAACGATGAATACCGCGCATCATATGATCTTGTACGGATGTAAAGAGCCTGGAACCAGCAAAGCCGTTTGGAATTGCGGCGAAATGGCTCACAAAATGAATTCCGAAGAAATCGTCGCCAGTCCATGCGCCAAAGGCTCCGAGGTAGAGCCGGATCGATCAAATTCCTTTTTTTTTAAATTTGAGGGAAGGTTTCGGGTGTAGAATTTTGAAAAAATGATTTTTTTGCATATTTTTATAGTTTAGGATTTTAAAAATATTTGTTTGAAAGTAAATTTTGAAATTTCGATAATTTATGGAACTATGCCCGTCATTCGCCATCGTTATTTACAAAATTAATATTATCATCCATTATTTTTTTAATTATTTCGATAATCAGTAATTTAAAGACCAATACTACGAATTATTTGGATATTCAATATGTGTATTCTTTGAATTATTCATTATTAGAAAAATTAGTAATGGTATTTTTTAGAATACTTATCATTAAATTAATTAGTAATTGAATTATTTTAATTACTAATTATTAGAATAATTCATAATTGAATTATGTCAATTATTGATTAATTGAATAATTAGTAATGTATATATCTAAAATACTAATTGTTCAAGAAATTAGTTATTGAACTATTTCAATTACCAATTATTTGAATAATTAATAACTTGGATGTATAAATTACTAATTATTGGACTAATTAGTAATTGAACGATTTTAATTATCAAATATTTGAATAATTAATAATTTAGATACATAAATTATTAGAATAATTAGTGATTGAACTATTTTTATTACTAATTATTTGAGTAATTAGTAATTTCATCATATTAATTATCCATTTTCCGAGTAATTTATTTCAAGCTATTCAAGAATAATTCAAAGAATATTGAAGAATAATTCAAGAATATGTGTATTTGAATTATTCATTATTGAAAAGATAAGTAATCGTATTCTTTAAAATACTTATCATTAAATTAATTAGTACATGAATTATTTTAATGACTAATTATTAGAATAATTTATAATTGAATTATGCCAATTTTTGATTATTTGAATAATTAATAATTTAGATATATAAATTATTAGACTAATTAGTAATCGAACTATTTCAATTACCAATTATTTGAGTAATTAGTAATTTCATAATATTAATTATCAATTTTCGGAGTAATTTATTTCAAGCTATTCAAGAATAATTCAAAGAATGTTAAAGAATAATTCAAGAATATGTTTATTCTTTGAATTATTCATTATTAAAAAAATTAGTAATCGTATTCTTTAAAATACTTATCATTAAATTAATTAGTACTTGAATTATTTTAATGACTAATTATTAGAATAATTTATAATTGAATTATGTCAATTATTGATTATTTGAATAATTAGTAATGTATATATCTAAATTACTAATTATTCAAGTAATTAGTAATTGAACTATTTCAATTACCAATTATTTGAATAATTAATAATTTAGATATATAAATTATTAGACTAATTAGTAATTGAACTATTTTAATTACTAATTATTTGAGTAATTAGTAATTTCATTATATTAATTATCAATTTTTCGGAGTAATTAATTTCAAGCTTTTTGTATTTGAATCGAGATCTTGAGTTTTTCAGGGCCAGCATATTTCGAGCAATCGTTGGAAAAAAAAAACTACACTTAAGCTTGAATTTGAAAAATTTTCTAGACTCCGGTGAATTTTTTTTGTCAATTCAGCGTAAAGATCATCCGAGTTATGTTACTTTCTTCAATTCGAAAGGAGTCGAAGCTCTGTCCAATGATTTATCGCTGAGTTAACATCGATCAAAGAAATTTTTTTTAAATTAGTAATTAGAAGAATTAAGTTTCTAATTATTCAAATAATTAATAATTGCAAAGAACAATCAACTAATTAACTAATTTTTTGAATAATTAGTAATTGGAAGAATTAATTATCTAATTATTCGAATAATTAATAATTGGAAAGAATAATTAACTAATTTAATAAAAAATTAGTAAGTAGTGTACTCGAGTATTTAATTACTTGGATAATTGATAATTAGATGGAACAATTACCAAATTTTTAAAAAACTCAGCAATTCATAAGAGCAAAATTTTAATTACTTGGTTATTGAGTAATTATTCGATCTAAATTACAAGTTATAGGTTCATTGGATAACAATCGAACATGAATTATCGAATTTTCGAATGTTAGAAATACCTTATTGCCTAATTACCGAGTGCCTTAATAATGAGTAATATTTATTGGAACAATTGTAAAATTTTCTAGCACAGAGTGATTAGCGGTAATTAAATTGACGAAAATATCGATTTTGCCGATCACTGTGTCAAAGCGTAACTTTGAGGGAGTATTCTGTTCTAGAATTGTCAAAAAATCATTTTTTTTTAAATATTCATATACTTTAAACCTTTAAAAATATATCTCCGAAAGAAAATTTTGGAATTCCAATAATTTATGGAATTATAGCTACTTTACCGACGCAGCAATTAGAATTTTGAAGAAATCAATCTTTTTTTGCATATTCTTAAAGTTTAGACTTTTTTCAATTACTTACTTTACTTACTTCACTGACAAATTACTTAAAAATTTTCACCAATCTTCATCAGGGTTGCCAGATTGGGCGATAAATCGCAATTTGGGCGACTTGCAGCGCCACTTTGCGACAAAATTTGGAGGTATTGCGATTGTCGCAATTTGGGCGATTTAAGATTTTTCAAAGCGATATTTGGGCGACCCAGAGCGCTGCCTCGTGACCAGATTTTGAGGTTATGCAATTGACGAAAATTGGGCGATTTATATATATTTTTTTGCGATATTTAGGCGACTTGTCGATTGTGCGAAATAGAAAATGTAAAACTTTTGTCTTTCATTCTTTTTGAATTGTTGGCGCGTCGGTTTGTGCGATTTTGGGCGATCTTGAGCGCCATCTCGTGATTGCGATTTTGGGCGACTTGAGCGCCATCTGTGCGCGACTAGCTTAGCGACTAATCTGGCAACCCTGATCTTCATTTTTCAGACAGCCGTCATTTTCCAAAATATGTTTTTTCCATTTTCTCTGAGGTAGGATCTGAAAAAACATTCCTCACTAATTAAGAATCTTTTTTTAATTTCGTATCAGATGCATTTTTTTTCTCGAAAAATCCTTTTGTTTATCATCAAAATTAATGAATGCAATAAATAATTAATGATAAATAAATAAAATAAATTAATAATTAATTATAATATTAATTAATAATTTATAATTAATTATAATATTAATTTGTTAATTAATAATTATTATTAATAATTAACAATTAATTATCTCATAAAAATAATATGTATCCATTTTTCCAGATTCTTTACGCTTGGGCAAGAGACGCACCGGACTTGCTTCTGCCGGAAGGTGTTGGTTTCAAAGTTGGCCTTGAAACGCAGATAAAATATTTGGTCCTGCAGGTTCATTATGCCCACATTGATCGTTTCAAGGACGGCAGTACCGACGATTCGGGTGTAATTCTTCGTTACACGAAACGTCCGATGAACAAACTTGCAAGTGTAATTTTATTGGGCACCGCAGGCGAGATACCACCAAGATCCGTTGAGTACATGGAATCAGCATGTACCTTAAAGGAGAACAAAGTTCTTCATCCATTCGCTTACAGAGTGCACACGCACTCACTTGGCAAAGTTGTATCCGGATATTTGGTGAAACCAAGCGGCGAATGGATAGAGCTGGGAAAACGCGATCCACTGACTCCGCAGATGTTCTATCCTGTCCATTCCAAGGTCACGGCGACTAGAGGCGATACTCTGGCGATGAGATGCACGATGAAGAGTAATCGCGATAACGTAACTTACATCGGCGCCACGAACGCCGACGAGATGTGCAATTTTTACTTGATGGTATACGTGGAGAACGATGATCCGATTAATATGAAATATTGCTTCACGAGCGGACCACCCAAATATTATTGGCAATTTGCCGGACTTCCGAACATTCCAATGCGCGAAGCCTCCATGTTGTAATCAGAGTTGTAAAAATAGTAATGTAATAGTAACGCATTACCCATTACTTTGAACACGGTTTATTGGACAAGTATATTCCATTACAAATTACAAAAGTAATGTGTAATGAATGCGTGTTTCATTACAATTACAAAAAGTAATGTCTAATGGATGTATGTCCCATTACAAATAAAAAAAGTAATGTGTAATGGGATGCGTATCCCATTACAAATAGAAAAAAGTAATGTGTAATGGATGCATGTCCCATTACAAATAAAACAAGTAATATGTAATGAATGCGTGTTCCATTAAAAATAAAAAAAGTAATGTGTAATGTATGCACGTTCCATTACAAATGTGAATAGTAATGTGTAATGGATGCGTGTTCCATTAAAATTACAAAAAGTAATATGTAATGTATGCATGTTCCATTACAAATAAAAAAGTAATGTGTAATGGATGCATGTCCCATTACAAATAAAAAAAAGTTATATGTAATGAATGCGTGTTCCATTAAAAATAAAAAAAAGTAATGTGTAATGTGTGCACGTTCCATTAAAAATTACAATTAAAAAAAAAAGTAATTTGCAGTGGAGAATATTCCATTACAAATAGAAAAATTGCCGTGCTCGTAGTAGAAACTTACACATTGCTGTCTCATTATTTTATTTCGCTCACTAAAAGTTCATCCACATTTATCACAAATGATCCATTCATTTTCAATATTGTAATGGAATATTCTCCACTGCAAATTACTTTTTTTTTAAACTGTAATTTGTAATGGAACGTGCATCCATTACACATTACTTTTTTATTTGTAATGGAACACGCATCCATTACACATTACTTTTTTATTTGGAATGGAACACGCATCCATTACACATTACTTTTTTTTATTTGTAATGGAACATGCATCCATCACACATTACTTTTTTTTATTTGTAATGGGATATGCATCCATTACACATTAATTTTTTTATTTGTAATGGAACATGCATACATTACACATTACTTTTGTATTTGTAATGGAACACGCATCCATTACACATTACTTTTTGTATTTGTAATGGAACACGCATCCATTATACATTACTTTTTTATTTGTAATGGAACATGCATACATTACACATTACTTTGTATTTGTAATGGAACACGCATCCATTACACATTACTTTTTTTATTTGTAATGGAACATGCATCCATTACACATTACTTTTTTTTATTTGTAATGGAACATGCATACATTACACATTACTTTTTGTATTTGTAATGGAACACGCATCCATTACACATTACTTTTTTATTTGTAATGGAACATGCATACATTACACATTACTTTTTGTATTTGTAATGGAACACGCATCCATTACACATTACTTTTTTATTTGTAATGGGACACGCATCCATTACACATTACTTTTTTATTTGTAATGGGACATGCATCCATTACACATTACTTTTTTTATTTGTAATGGAACATGCATACATTACACATTACTTTTTTTTATTTGTAATGGAACATGCATCCATTACACATTACTTTCTGTATTTGTAATTGCACATGCATCTATTACACATTACTTTTTGTATTTGTAATGGGACGGGCATCCATTACACATTACTTTTTTATTTGTAATGGGACACGCATCCATTACACATTACTTTTTTATTTGTAATGGGACATGCATCCATTACACATTACTTTTTTTAATTTGTAATGGGACATGCATCCACTGCACATTACTCTTTTTTATTTGTAATGGGACATGCATACATTACACATTACTTTTTGTATTTGTAATGGAACACGCATCCATTACACATTACTTTTTGTATTTGTAATGGAACACGCATCCATTACACATTACTTTATTTTATTTGTAATGGAACATGCATACATTACACATTATGCAGTGTAATGGGTAATAAATGCAGTAATGCATTATTTACAACTCTGGTTGTAATACGCGTAATTTGTGTTCCTGGTAGGAGAAACAAAAATTCGTTTTTTTTTTTTTTTTTAAATATCGAAAATGCGACCAAGATATAAATATTTAAAATATAGATCCTTAATCTCGAAATAGATGCTCTAGTCACTGCATACTTTACAGAATAGTGATGAATGTCTAATTTTTTAAGTTTTCCATTTTCTCGAATTCCGTTACATGGATTGTAATTGAAATTTTACAAAGCCGCTGGATACAACGTAAATTCAAAAATTTTGAACAATTATTCACGATCTTATAGAAGAATCTCCGTTATGTTTAACGAAATCATTTATCAAAGTATATTAATCTAGGAGTAATGTATCTCGTGATAATTAATTTTCTTTCAATTCCAGTTTATTGCTGTGGAACTTACTTGAATTATTTAGGAAAGTGAAAGTTATCTTTATAATAACGGACGATTTGATGCTGTGAAGGAACATGAAAATATGTTTCAAAAAAATTATATTGAACTATCTATACTAGATAATTGGTGATGCATAAAAAAAATATCTCATTGAGATAGTCAGGACTTGAAACATTCCGTCTAATTTTTTTTCTTTTTCATAATGTAATTTTTTTTATGGTGCTGCTGGGCCTAAGTCCGTTACAAATGTTATCAGTTCGAATTAGATTATTTTAATAATGATTAATTAATAATTATTTTACTATTGATTGAACAGTAATCCTGAATAGTTATAGTTTAGTAAATTCAAAAAAATATTTACTTTTCGATAACCCATTTGGGTTTAATAGCTAATTGAAAAAAAAAACCGAATGCCTAAATCACTAACTATCAATAATTAGGGTAATCCTTGCGACACTGTCAATGCAATTAAAAAGTATTAAAAAAATGATATTTTTTATCTACGAGGCAATCCACGCCGTTTCGAACGGTCAAAAAGTTGTCCACTCTCAAAAAATGGAAATTTTGTCAAATTATTTAATTATATGAACAAAAAAAAACATTGCAAATTGTTTCAAAATTTCAAAATTTTCAAAATACCGTTATATCTCGTGAGCATTTGACTTAACAGAAAAATGTTTGAGACAGAAAAGTTGCAGTTTTACATGAACTATGTGAAAAAATTTTGTTTTGAATTTTTCGAGTTCAAAAAATGCCCATTTTCTCCAAAATTATACAAGAATATTTTTTTTCGTTCGGTATGTCACTTTCGATTTTTCTCAAAAAATTCCAGAAAATACTCTGAAGTGTGTACAGTAACACCTATTTTTTTCAGAATGGCTCGATTAGTTGTTCCAAAGCTATGCTCTGTTTTATTAATAACATTATTTTTTTTTAGAAAAATCAATAATTATGGAAAATCATACTCTCCCAAATTATTTCTCTCAAATTTGTAGATAAAAGAACATCTACAATAATAATATTAATGTTTCGGAGCTTATCGAAGTGAAAACAATAGTATCGTACGAAATTTTATTGTACGAGTGCGCAAAGTGCCAGTTTGAGCACGCCGCCGCGTGCGCAAAGTGGCACTTTGCGCACGGAGTGCAATAAAAAAAATATTATTATTTAAATGGTTGAAATTTGGAAATTTGGACTCTCGATTGATTTTGTGTCGCAGGAACTACCTTAATTGATGAAAAAAACTTAATAGTAAACTGTTAAATTTCAATAGTACGTGCGTCAATCAATCTCGTAATGAAAGTATCCTTAAATATATAATATTATCACACCATAACCTATAATTTAATTGACCGTGTACTTAATTGTTAAAAAATCATGTTCCATATATGTGTTTATTATATTGAAATATTCTATGTGTGCGTAAGGTGGAGGATTATTTATATTTGAAAGTGATTGCAAAGTTTATATTGAAATGCACATGAAAAGAAATTGACAAAAATCATATCTACCAAAACCATGAAAAAGTGAAAATAAGTGTGAACAATGCGTAAATATATCGAACGATGAATGACTTTGGAAGAAGTACAATTAACCTGAAAAAATAAACGAGGATAGAGCGAATATTTTTCGTAAACCTGATAGATTTTATGTCCACATTTGCATAAAACAAACAAAAAAAAACAACTACGAGCAACTCCTGTGTAAAAGAAAAAAAATTGTCTGTTGATAATTGGGGATTTAATGTTATCTTGAATATTGACGGGATATTTAATTTTTCAATAAATAACTCATTTTATCTTGGCAAAATAATAAACATCTCATTTCTAGCACATTGAGGGCCTCTATTCTACACATTATTATTTTACACATCAGTGGTCGGTAAAATCGATATTTTCGTCAATTTAATTACCGCTAATTACTCTGTTAGAAAATTTTATAATTGTTCCAATAAATATTACTCATTAAGGCACTCGGTAATTAGGCAGTATTTCTAACATTCGAAAATTCGATAATTCATGTTCGATTGTTATCCAATAAACCTATAACTTGAAATTTAGATAAAATAATTACTCAATAACCAAGTAATTAAAATTTTGCTCTCATGAATTACTGATTTTTTAAAAAATTAGGTAATTGTTCCATCTAATTATTAATTATCCAAGTAATTAAATACTTGAGTACTCTACTTACTAATTTTTTATGAAATTAGTTGATTATTCCTTCCAATTATTAATTATTCGAATAATTAGATAATTAATTCTTCTAATTACTAATTTTTCAAAAATTAGTTAATTCTTCCCAATTATTAATTATTCGAGTAATTAGATAACGAATTCTTCTAATTACTAATTTTTTTAAAAATTAATTGATTATTCTTTGCATTATTAATTATTTGAATAATTAGAAACTTAAGTCTTCTAATTACTAATTTTCAAAAAATTTCTTTAATCGATCCTCCTTTCGAATTGAAGAAAGTAACATAATCCGAATGATCTTTACGCTGAATTGACAAAAAAAATTTACCGAAGTCTAGAAAAATTTTCAAATTCAAGCTAAAGTGTAGTTTTCTTTTTTCTAACGATTGCTCGAAACATGCTGACCCTGAAAAACTCAAGATCCCGATTCAAATACAAAAAGCTTGAAATTAATTACTCCGAAAAATCGATAATTAATATAATGAAATTACTAATTACTCAAATAATTAGTAATTGAAATAGTTCAATTACTAATTAGTCCAATAATTTATATATCTAAATTATTAATTATTCAAATAATTGATAATTGAAATAGTTCAATAACTAATTGTTTGGATAATTAGTAATTTAGATATATGGGGCGTTCCATCCTGAATCGGACAGTTTAAAAAACTTTTTTTTTATTTCCTTAATTTTTTTATATTTTTTAGTACGCATTAAAAGACCCTTCCTGTTAAATTTCGAGATTTTTTTGATTACCCGTTCAAAAGATATTAAATTAACAAAAAAACCGCTCCTTTTTTGGTATTTTGGTCATAACTTCTTTAATAATGGTCCAAATTGAAAGTTTTTTTTTCAAAATTTTTGTTTTTTATGGCCTTTTCAGAAAAAAATACAACAAAAATATTCGACGAGTTTTTGAATGAGTTTTTTGAGTTTTAAACTTTAAATCGCGTTTTTAAAAGTGAGTGTTATTTTTTATTTTTATTTTTAATTTTTTGTTTTTAATATTTATCTATATAACAATTTTTAAGACTAGTCCGATCGTGAGATTTCCATAACTACTATTTTTTTTCGATTTTTGAAAATTAAATTTTTGTAAAATATAAATCATTATGAATACCAATTTTTTTTACTGTATAGTATTTTTTTTCAATATTTTGAATTAATTTTGACACTTTTTCATTGTTAACAGGTTCTTAAAATTAATCATTAATCATTAAGTCTATGAACAAAATCTGTTTATTGAAATACCAAAATACCAAAAAAAGAGCGGTTTTTTTTGTTAATTTAATATCTTTTGAACGGGTAATTAAAAAAATCTCAAAATTCAACAGGAAGGGCCTTATTTTGATGGGTACTAAAAAATATTAAAAAATTGAGGAAATAAAGAAAAAAAAGTTTTTCAACCTGTCCGATTTGGGATGGAACGCCCCATATACATTACTAATTTTTTAAATAATCAATAATTCACATAATTCAATTATAAATTATTCTAGTAATTGGTAATTAAAATAATTCAATTACTAATTAATTTAATGACAAGTATTTTAAAGAATACCATTACTAATTTTCCTAATAATGAATAATTCAAAGAATACACATATTCAATCTCCAAATAATTCATAGCATTGGTCTTTAAATTCCTGATTATCGAAATACCTAAAAAAAATAATGGGTGATATTAATTTTGTAAATGATTATTTAAAAATCTAAAAAAATTTATTTGCCGATCACTGCTACACATTATTTTCCTACACCTGAATATTATTCCCTGTCACTTTCTCTTGTGTAGAATGATGTGTGTAAAAAACCTTTGTGCGGAATATTAATGTGTAGAATAATTGATAATGTGTGGAATAGATCAAAGTTTTTAGCGCCAAAAAACAACGAATGCAGCGCCCAGTGGCGAAAAAACGAACTAGCGTCTCACGACGAAGAGAACACTTGTTGTTCTCTCTCTCTCTCTTCCTCCACGATTTTACATGAGTTTGTCTCTCTCACACTCCCACAATTTTCGAGTACGACACACACACACAAACACGCGCACGTCAGCTTGATCGGCTGACCTGACAAATAAACGAAAAATATGGCTAGTTCGTCGAGGTGAATAAAACTATGTTTTGATAATAAATAAAGTTTATTTCAGTGCAATTATCGTTTGCAAAACAGCACGATATAACAATTTCGTCTCCATTTTGTTTTTTAGACGAATTAAAAATCGTTCGAGAAAACGAAAAAAGTGGCACAATGTATTTTCATTCTCGATTGATTTTCAATATTTTAGCAATTTATTTTGCATTAATCCAATCGTGAAACTATTTATTTGTATTAATTATCAATCGCGAATGTGCGAGGAACGAAATTTACCTTCAAAACTTAGCACGCGAAATCATGGTTCCATGTTTTTTTAGGTTAACTCTTTGTTCTTGGCTTAATTTTGTTTCAACGATTCGAAACTAATTTCGCGACCAGGATTGAGCTCGATTTTGTTTTTCTCTTCAATTTGAAGTTCGCCTTTTTTCAATCCAAGATCTTTCGTATTAGAAAAAAGAAAAACATTGCGAACTGCGCTACGCTAATTTTGAGCTTTTGCATGTTACGTCGCGATTAATGGTAAAATTTATTTTTCAGGCATGACACGAACAAAGTATGCTGCTACGCGCATCCGGACGCGCCTTTGATAGAAGATTACAGAGCCGGTGATCAGATTTGTTCGGAATGCGGTTTGGTCGTCGGAGACAGGTGAATAAAAAATGGAAAATTCGGTTGAAAATTCGTTTTTCAAACAAAACTTATCCGTCGTTATGATTTTACTAGGTGTGTGTGAATAGCGTTTGAATAATTCGAATAGTTTGAATAATTCAAATAGTTTGAATAATTCGAATAGTTTGAATAATTCGAATAGTTTGAATAATTCGAATAGTTTGAATAATTCGAATAGTTTGAATAATTCGAATAGTTTGAATAATTCGAATAGTTTGAATAATTCGAATAGTTTGAATAATTCGAATAGTTTGAATAATTCGAATAGTTTGAATAATTCGAATAGTTTGAATAATTCGAATAGTTTGAATAATTCGAATAGTTTGAATAATTCGAATAGTTTGAATAATTCGAATAGTTTGAATAATTCGAATAGTTTGAATAATTCGAATAGTTTGAATAATTCGAATAGTTCGAATAATTTGAATACTTTGGATAATTCGAATAGTTTGAATAATTCGAATAATTCGAATAGTTCGAATAATTTGAATACTTCGGATAACTCGAATAGTTCGAATAATTCGAATAATTGACCACCATAACGCGTTTTTCTCAAAAAAACGTTTTTCTTACTAGCACCTAAAATATCTCGAAAACCACTGAAACGATTAACTTTAAATTTTTTGTGGTCATTATATACATAATTATCTATTCCGTGTCATAGGATTTTTTCTCGATTTGTTTTTTTTGTCTAAATACGAACGAGTTTTTTCTTGAAAATAGCTACGTTGAGTTCAAGCGTCCACCATTTTTTCAAAAATAGATATTTTTTTAATCGGCTATGACGAAGCTCAAACCATTTTTGACGAACCTCAATAAACCATTTTTTCAAAAATAGATATTTTTTTAAATCGGCTATGACGAAGACAAGATAATAGTATTTTAGTCTCTTGTTTTCGTTTTTTCATTTCGGAAAAACTCCGTTCTGATAATTCTAATAGTTTCCATGGAATAAATTCTTGAAAAATACCTTTTTTCCGTTTCCAGGTGTATATTCTTCCTTAATCAAAGAAAATCAATATAATAAATACAAATTCTTCGAACAAATCCGCACTATTCAAATTATTCGAACTATTCGAATTCTTCAAAATATTCGAACTATTCGAAATATTCGAGCTATTCGAAATATTCGAAATATTCGAATAATTCGAACTATTCGAATAATTCGAACTATTTGAATAATTCGAACTATTCGATTCGAAACTATATTTGGGTTTGAAATTATTCGAACTATTCGAATTCTTCGAACTATTCGAAATATTCGAATTATTCGAATTATTCGAACTATTCGAAATATTCGAATTATTCGAATTATTCGAACTATTCGAATCATTCGAACTATTCGAATAATTCGAACTATTTGAATAATTCGAACTATTCGATTCGAAACTCTATTTGAATTATTCGATTCGAATCATCTCGAATAATTCGTAAATTCGAATATTCGCACACCCCTAGATTTCACCTTCAAATTTTTGTTCAGAGTCATAGACGTTGGCTCGGAGTGGAGAACGTTCAGTAATGAGAAAGCAGGAGTGGATCCTTCCCGTGTCGGTGGACCGGAAAATCCGCTGCTAAATGGCTCCGATTTGTCCACAATGATCGGGCCTGGAACTGGCGCCGCGTCTTTTGATGCGTTCGGCGCATCAAAATATCAGAACAGACGAACGGTTGGTCGAATATCGAAAGACGGAATTGATAATTTTATCAGCGATTATGAAAACAATTGATACGGGATAATCGATAATTGATTAATTTTCATTGTTCGTTAAAAATCCTGCAAATTCCTCATTAGTGCTGCAAATAATTACTTTTTTTAATAAACGTAAAAGCGTCCATTATTGTACTGAGTGATATAATAGTACATTACACCACGAGTCAGAAAATGTTTTTACGCCGAGTGATGTACGATATTTTATATCACTCAGTACAATAATGGACGTTTTCACGTCCGCTTGCGGACGTAAAAGCGTCCATTATTGTACTGAGTGATATAATAGTAGATTACACCACGAGGACGTAAAATGTTTTTACGCCGAGTGATGTACGATATTTTATATCACTCAGTACAATAATGGACGTTTTCACGTCCGCTTGCGGACGTAAAAGCGTCCATTATTGGACTGCGTGATATAAAATGATGTATGCCTTCAAAACTTTATTTCATTGGTTCTAGTAATTTTTTCTCTCAGTGAAGGGATGTGCAAATGTCCAATTTTTTATCGAATTCAATGATGCGTTGCCAAAATAATTATTAACGGATTTTATCAATGCCAGATATTTGTAACTGTTGCACAAGAATGTAATTTTTAATTACAATTTCCTTACAGATGAGCAGTTCGGACAGAGCTCTGGTGAATGCATTTCGCGAGATCAACGGTATGGCAGATCGTATAAATCTTCCGAAAACGATCGTCGATCGTGCAAACATACTTTTCAAGCAGGTGCACGATGGCAAAAATCTTAAGGGTCGCGCAAACGACGCGATAGCGTCGGCCTGTCTCTACATCGCATGTCGTCAGGAGGGCGTTCCTCGTACCTTCAAGGAAATATGTGCAATAAGTAAAATCAGTAAAAAAGAAATAGGACGATGTTTCAAGCTCATACTGAAGGCGCTCGAGACGAGCGTCGATTTGATAACGACCGGTGACTTCATGTCGCGTTTTTGCTCGAATTTGGGACTGCCGAATATGGTTCAAAGAGCGGCGACGCATATCGCGAGAAAAGCCGTTGAAATCGACATTGTGCCTGGAAGGTCACCGATTTCGGTCGCCGCAGCCGCAATTTACATGGCATCGCAGGTTGAGCATGAAATTTCATTTTCACACAGGGAACTTGCATGCATCTCTGAAATCTCTATTTTAGTCTATTGGATTCGAAAGTAGGATAAAAAATAATGAATTTCCCAAGACAGTTTTTTTTTAAAGGAATATTAACGATACTAAAGTCTTTTCTTTTACACTAATTTTTCTCGGTAAATTTGAATTAGCAACCATATTGTTGTACCCAACTATCAGCGCCGCGAGTGTCGCGTCTGGGAACTAAGTCCCATTGTAGACAGTTTTTGCTTCCGCGGACATCTTGCTCGCGGAAATTCTAACCTATAATGTACATGTAACCTGCAGTATAATATTCTTCAATATTATTATGTTAACGAAGTTGTGAAAGTATCAGTGACGTCACAATATCACAGGAATCATATGAATCACGTCTTCAATATTATTATGTTAAATAAGTTGTGAAAGTGATGACAGATGGACAATAGATTCATTCACTCCGCAACCAAACTTATTAGATGGTTTATATCTTATTTCAGTTTATTCATAATTTTATATTATTATATTGGTAGTATGTAAATTAATATTTTTGCTGATTTATATTTTTATTGCAGGTTATGGCTGCATTCGCTTTGGACGCTTACGAGCCTGTGAGGGCCACATCCTGTAGCATTTTATACGTCGATGTATATTTATACATACGTGCTGAAAGCGCGTAAGCGTCCAAGCGAATGCACCCAGTGTTTATAATGCGACGTAGTTCCCGGAAGCGACACAGGCGGCGCTGATAGTTGGGTACAACAATATGGTTGCCAATTCAAATTTACTGAGAAAAATTTGTGTTACCAATTTTTGCAGCATTAATATTGCTTTAAAAAAAAACTGTTTTGAGAAATTCATTATTTTTCATTATTCAAAAAAAGCGACTATTTTTTTTGCGAAATAACGCATTAAATACTTTCGGGGAGGTGAAAAAAGATGCCTGTGAGAAGCAGAACTTTAAATAATAATATTTAGTGGTCGCGCATCGCATATTTTTATTTTCCATTTAAATAACACGCGAAAAAAAAATTTCAGTGAAATTTCATATCTCGACTCTACAAAAAATATCTCTTATGATTTTTCAATAAACTCACTCCTTCAAAAGTTATTTAAGGTTCGAGTTAAATTTAGAGTAAATTTCACTTTTTTTTTTAGTTTCCGGCAAAATGTTGAAGCTTAATAGTAAATATCGTAAAATCTTTCTTGGAACAAAAGTTTAAATTCTGCGTTAAAAAATTTTTTTTTTTTGAGATTTTACTGAAAAAGGGATTCAAATAACTTCCTATTAAAAAAAAATTGCGATTTTTTTGTGTAATTTTCATCTTTTTTTCTTCTTTGACCACAATAGTTTATTTAAATGACGTTAAAATAAATAATTTAACTTCTCTCACATATTTCCATCGTAAATTATAATAATTAACATTAAAAACCTTATTTTTTGAAAAATCTATATCTTGAAAACGGATGGACAAAAAAAATTGAAAAAAATCATAGAGGCCTCTTTCAACCAATACTAAAACATAAAAAATTTTGAAAAAAATCGGAGCTGCAAAAGCTAAATGGTGTTCGGTTTGGTGTGGAACGCCCCATATATTAGACCGTGAATAACTTTTGAAGGAGTGAGTTTATCGAAAAATCATAAGAAACCTTTTTCGTAGAGCGTTCAAATCCTCACAAGATTACGTATCGTTTATTTCGGTACATTGACTTGAAGCCGAGGAATTTCAGTTTGATAATTTTTTTTTCCGTTATTTAAATGGAAAATAGAAATTTGCGATGAGACATATCTAATAGTACATTACGATACGAGTGCGAAAAACTTTTTCTCGCACTCGTATCGTAATGTACTATTATCGCACGAGTGCGTAAAGTGCCCCCTTCTCGCACGCGCAGCGAAGCGAAGCGTGCGACAAGTGGTCACTTTACGCACGGAGTGCAATAAGGATATATATCAAGAGATCTGCTTTTAACAGGCATCTTTTTTCACCTTCCCGAAAGTATTTAACATGTTATTTCGAAAAACAAAAAATAGTCGCTTTTTTTGAAACAGTCTTCACCTTTTTTTTTATTCGAAAAATCTTCTAACTGGAAAATTTATTTTCCACTCAGGCCTCAGAGGACAAAAGGTCGCAGAAGGAAATTGGCGATATTGCGGGTGTTGCTGATGTGACGATAAGACAATCGTACAAATTGATGTATCCGCACGCGGTCAAGCTCTTCCCCGAAGATTTCAAATTTGCAACGCCCATCGATCAACTTCCGCAGATGTAACGAGAAGAAAGAGCTAAGAGCACAAAAAAGTATACGATAAATGAATATGATTCCTCATCACCAAGATTTAGTACTGGGATGCTCGAAATGGGCTAAATGTAGCTAAAAGAGTAAAAAAATTTTTTTTTAAAAAAGCTCGTTTGATTCAAGATTGATCTGGATCACTCCTGATAAATGTGAAGAAAGTATGGGGCATTCCATCCCAAATCGGACAGTTTGAAAAACTTTTTTTTTATTTCCTCAATTTTTTAATATTTTTGAGTACCCATCAAAAGACCCTTCCTGTAGAATTTTGAGATTTTTTTGATAACCCGTTCAAAAGATATGGAATTAAGAAAAAAACCGCTCTTTTTTTGGTATTTTGGTCATAACTTCTTCAATAATGGTCCAAATTGAGAGTTTTTTTTTTCAAAATTTTTGTTTTTTCATGGCCTTTTCAGAAAAAAATACAACAAAAATATTCGACGTGGTTTTGAATGAGTTTTTTGAGTTTTAAACGATAAAATCGCGTTTTTGAAAGTGAATGTCATTTTTTATTTTTACTTTTATTTTTTTGTTCTAAACATCTATTGAATAATTTTTAAGACCAGTCCGATCGTGGGATCTCAATGACTACTATTTTTTTTCGATTTTTGAAAATTAAAAAAAAAATTTTTTTTGTAAATTATTTTGAATACCAATTTTTGTTACTGTATTGTATTTTTTTCAATATTTAGAATTTATTTTGACACTTTTTTATTGTTAACACGTTCTTAAAATTAATAATTAATGGTTAAGTCTGTTTATGAATCTTAATAATGTTCATCGATTAATTATTAATATTAAAAATCTGTTAACAATGAAAGTGTCCAAATTAATTCAAAATGATTAAAAAAATACTATACAGTAACAAAAATTGGTATTCATAATAATTTGTGAAATTTTTTTTTTTTTTCAATTTTCAAAAATAGAAAAATATCACTCATTGAGATCCCACGATCGGACTAGTCCTAAAAATTGTTGAATAGATAGATGTTTGAAATAAAAAATAAATAAAAAAAATCAAAAATGAAATTCACTTTTAAAAACGCGATTTAACGTTTGAAACTCAAAAAAAACTCATTCGAAAACACGTCGAATATTTTTGTTGTATTTTTTCTGAAAAGGCCATAAAAAAACAAAAAAATTCAAAAAAAAAACTTTCAATTTGGACCATTATTAAAGAAGTTATGACCAAAATACCAAAAAAAGAGCGGTTTTTTTGTTAATTTAATATCTTTTGAACGGGTAATCAAAGAAAATCTCAAAATTTAACAGGAAGAGTCTTTTGATGGGTACTCAGAAAATATTAAAAAATGGAGGAAATAAAAAGAAAAGTTCTTCAAACTGTCCGATTTGGGACTGAATGCCCCATATGTAACTTTCGAATTTTTAGAAAAATATTCTTGGAGTTTCCAAAACGTAACGGTTTTTTTTTGTCTCTAACTTTAGAAAGGATTTTATTTTGATTTTATTCGCAAAAAAAAAAGCACCCAGTAATTAATCTTGGGACCATCGACGAAGTATCGTAAAAATTACGTAAATGCGTTGGGTTCAATGCCGAAGTTTTTTTTTTTTTTTTTTTAATATTATATTAGTCGACATTCCTTTGTGCGCGTGCAAAAAATTTCCGCGAGCGATCAAAGACAAGGATTTAATTTAATTTTCCCATTTTCGCGCATCAACGAACAATTTATAAATTTCACGGAGTGAACAAAAAAAAAATTTTTCCATGGCTGTTCGCGACTGATAGAGCGATTATATTTTTAAAAATTTGCACTGTCGTGCCTGAAAAAAAAAAAAAACTAAAAAAGTCGAGGCATCGAAATTAACGGTCAATTTGAATCAGTGATCTCGATTGGTTAATCACCAAAAATCCTGTATTACGAAATTAATCCGAAACGAAACGATCTACGTCATTTTCGGAAGAAGAAAAACAAAAAAAAAATAAGTAAGATATTAGAATCGTGTATAGTTTTTGTATGTCCTCGATGAGAAAATCCATATTACTAGAATTAGAATTTTCGGATTTTTTTGCCACTCGACTCTTAATTATCAAAAATTTGACATATTACAAGGTGCATGATTTATTGTTGATGTAACAGCGTGTAACTGAGTTCGTTATCGAGGCTGTTAAAAAAAATATATGTTCAAACATCCGTGCGTGAAAAAAAAAAAAAAAACGTGTATCCCTGTTCTTTTGTAATAATATTATTATTGATGCTTTTACAAAGGACAATAAAAATATTGTAAAACGTTGCAATTGCTTTATTTCAGCGTTACCGTGATTTCCAAAAAAAAATTGAAAATTATTCAGGAGTTGGAATTTTTTTTTTTTTTACTTCATGTTCCAAATTATCTTTTATCTAGATGGCGTTAGATAATTTTCTGGGATGTCGAATTCTCTGTTTTTGCAAGGAATTAAATAATTTTTAGGAATTATTTAATTTTTTTTTATTTTTGAATATGCAAAAATAATTAAATAATTTTTTAGGAATTATTTAATTTTTTTTTATTTCTATACATGCAAAAAAAAGTATCCATGTAAAGTCTTAGCTCTCTATCTTAAACTCTACCGAAGTTATTGATTTTTCAAAAAATATTTAAAAAATAACAAAGATATTCTGATTTGTTAGAAAGTCATTTTTTTTTTTCAATGTACTTTTTGATCGAAAATTGGGAAAAATAATTTTTTGATGTTTTTTTTTAGCTGTTTTAAGCTAAAAAATTGGATTTTCTTTCAATGGGACCCCAACATTTTTTTCAAAAAAAATCCCATCTTCAGTAAAATCTCAAACATTTTGTTTTTTTTTAAGTAGAATTAAAATTTTTTTTTTATCGAAAGGGTTCCATTGAAAGAAAATCTTTTTTTTTGGCTTAAAACTGCCAAAAGACATGAAAATTTTGTTTTTCTTGATTTTCGATATTTTTTTCACAAAGTCCATTGAGAAACAAAATTTTACATGGATACTTCTTTTTGCATGTATAATAACATATTAAAAAATTTAAGAAATCGAAGGGGGCACCGAAAAAACGTCGTTGAATTGACATGGAATGACCCATACATATGCGTGTGTGTATTTGTATTTTTGTGTACAAATATTTTTTTCTCTTCTATTCGCAATAACATAATAATATAGCGATGACAATTTGATATAAATAATTATAAATTTTTTTTTGTTATATTTACACAAATGATTGTACAACGAAAAAAATTCTCTCGTCAAATTTTTGCTTTTCCAGCACAAGGAAAATCCTTTGTTCGAGAACATTGCAAAAATAATGATTCCCGGACGAGAAACAAAAATTTCGAATTCATTGGAGATTCCCAGCAGAAAAAAAAATCCAACTATTCCCGTTATTTACAAATTATGCATTTTTGGAAATTACATCCTAGAAAGATCTTTGTAACAATTTACTAGAAAATCAGTTGAAATATATTTTACTCCACGTATATAATCTTCAACATCAACGAAACTGATTCTCCGTGTACAGAAAATGTTTCTTCAACTTTTCCTTTATCCGTGTGCATAAATATTTTAAAGCTTAACGTGTTAATCGAGAAATATATATATATATGTATATATACACACGTATTTTACATATAATTCGTACATAAACACAAATATATATAATAATAATAATATATGTATATATAACATATTTATAAAGTTAGTATGTATATAACAGTCCCTCTGCAATAGTATGTTAATTTTCAGTTCAACATTTCGGCTATTATAAATTTCTAGACATTGAATAAATATATATCTGAGTGGCAATATCTTGACCTCTATTCTTTTAATTTTGGTTCTTACCCTCAAAATTCAGGGTGTTGAGTAACTAAATACTAACCTGACTAGGTTCACCGTATAGAGCTCATCAAGACGAAAAATTTGCTTTTTTTAAAAATTTTGTACGATAAAAATTGGCTGAGTTATCAATGTTTTCAAAGTTGACCAATAACGGCTAGAATCTAGAAGCAATGCTACTGGCGAGCCGCGTGGTGGGGGTAACGGTGGGCGTGGCGTAAATGACCCCCACCAGCGGCATTTCTCCTAGATTCCAGCCGTCATTGGTCAACTTTAAAAACATTGATAACTCGGCCAATTTTTATCGTACAAAATTTTTTAAAAAAGCAATTTTTTTGTCTTGATGTGCTCTACACGGCGAACCTAGTCAGGTTATCTAATCGCTCAACATCCTGTATATTTTCTGCTGACAATATCCTCGCGGAGGATCTGGCCTTTTGAAAATACGCTTTTTTTCAAAAATCGATTAGCAAAATTTTTTTTTCTTCTCATTCAAACAGTCCTTAGTTGCCAAATTGATCAGTTTAAGCGGAATGAAAAAAAAAATATGTACATTTATATTTAATTATCGTGTAGAAGAAAGCAGAAGAAACTATTTGAATCTGTAATCTACTATTTAATCTTGTCATAAGTATAAATATATATTTTTTGATAGAGAAGAAAAAGATAATTGAAAAATCGGTCTTCAAATGCTCGAAATGATCTTCAACGAGGATTTTCATTCTCATCGCAACAATAATTTTTAGGGAGACTCAAAATGGAAAAATACACGTCGAAATATCCTCATTCTAATATATACATTTTTTTTGTTCGTGTGTACATGTAAAGCATACATATCTTCGCCAAATTTATCATTGGAAAAGTATATGCGAACGTTGTTTTTTGTATATAAGATAAAATAGACATAATATACAGTTTTCTAGCGGTATGATTCCGATGTGTAACCGCACATTATATATGGGGCATTCCACGAAAAATCGACCACTTTTGACCCCGACCCCTTTCGATTTGGCCGAAACTTTTTTATCTTTTTCTACCTTGACAAAAACATTTTTCAGAATTTTATCAAATTTTTATACCCAACCATCAAAAAGTTATGAATTTAAAAAAAAAATGGCTATTTATTTTTCAAATGTCCATAACTTTTTCAAAAATTGACTTATCAGGACGTTTTTTTTCTTCAAAATTTTTGTTTTTAAATGCACTTTTCAGAAAAATATTTGAAAAAATTATTCAGATCGATCATCGTTTTTTTTTTTAATTTTCGAAAAAAAAAGAAAATTTCTCGATGATTGTCATTTTTATTTTATTTTTATTTTTTTCATTAGAAACTTTGACATTTTTTGCAAATTCTCTGAAATTTTTAGAGTGGGATTATTTTGTTTTTTGTGTTTTTTTTTTATTTAGACAACGAAATAATCCCACTCTAAAAATAGAAAACAAAATAATCCCCCTCTAAAAATTTCAGAGAATTTGCAGAAAATGTCGAAGTTTCTAGGAAAAAAAGAAAAAAAAAATTTTAAATGGCAATCATCGAGAAATTTTCGTTTTTTCCGAAAAAAAAAACGATGAAGATCGGTCCGAATAATTTTTAAAAAATATTTTTCTGACAAGTACATTTAAAATTTTTTTTTTTTTTAATTCATAACTTTTGAATTTAATTAATTTATTTTTTAAATACTTTGACATTTTCTCTATATCTTCATAAATCCCCAGAGTGGTATTAATTAATAAGCTGAATTAAAAAAAATTATTTTTTTTAATTGAAAAAAAAAAAAATACAAAAAAAATAATCCCACTCTGGAAATTTGAGAGAACTTGCAGAAAGTGTCAAGGTTCTTAATGAAAAAATTAAAAATGGCAATCATCGAGAAATTTTCGTTTTTTTCCGAAAATAAAAAAAAAGGATGAAGTTCGATCCGAATAATTTTTTTAAATATTTTTCTGACGAGTACATTTAAAAACAAAAATTTTGAAAAAAAAAACGTCCCGATAAGTCAATTTTTGAAAAAGTTATGGACGTTTGAAAAATAAAAAGCAATTTTTTATTTAAATTCATAACTTTTTGACGGTTGGGTAAAAAAATTTGAAAAAATTCTGAAAAATGTTTTTGTCAGGGTAGAAAAAGATAAAAAAGTTTCAGCCAAATCGAAAGGGGTCGGGCCCAAAAGTGGCCGATTTGGCGTGGAATGCCCCATATATTTATATATAATATTCGCGGTAGGTATCGATTACACATTAAGCATTTTTTTTTAACGTTTCACCCTCTTCTTCTCAATTGCGCTACGAATTACATCAAATTACCTTATGAAAAATATATATATATATATATATTATTTTACACACATTCTTCGGTAATTATAGGTGGAATATTTATAATTAGCCGTAGGAGGCACATAATATTGTGTGTAAATCGTAACCGGAAGTGAGCGGGATGCTCGATTTCTCGTCTGTGACTCATTTTAATATTCAAGATTTTTGTTTTTTTACGTTCAACTCGAAAAATCGTGATACGCCATTTTTTGATTTCGAGGGAGGAGAAAAAATCAGGGCAAGAATCGCGAGGAATAATTTTGTTAGTTAAAATATATATATATACCGGGTGTCCCATTTTAATCTTACAGTTGATTTATTTCGAAAAATATTGCTCCGATCAAAAATTGAGTAGGATAAAACTTTTAGGATTCAGAAGGGGACGTTCAAAAAAAATTTTTGTTCTGGTCCAGAATTCAAAATGGCGGCGTTAAGATGGCTGACATGTTTTTTTAAAATGGAAACATGATTTTTTTTTTCACCAAAAATTTTTTCACATTAAATCTAACATCTTTTGTAGGAACATTTTTAGTAGGAAAGTTGTTAGTTTTGACTTGACACATTTTTTGGTGAAAAAAAACATGTTTTCATTGTTTAAAAAACCTTTCGGCCATCTTAACACCGTCCCTTTAAATTTTGGACCAAAAACATTTTTTTTTAACGGCTTTCTTTGAACCCTAAAAGTTTCATCCCACTCAATTTTTTATCGGAGCAGTATTTTTCAAGATAATTCAGCTGTAAGATTAAAATGGGACACCCTCTATTATGGGCTGTATCGAAAAAATGTTTCTACAAAAGATGTTGGATTTAATCTGAAAAAAATTTTGGTGAAAAAAAAATCATGTTTCCATTTTTAAAAAACATGTCAGCCATCTTAACGCCGCCATTTTGAATTTTGGACCAGAACAAAAAATTTTTTTGAACGTCCCCCTCTGAACCCTAAAAGTTTTATCTGACTCAATTTTTGATCGGAGCAGTATTTTTCGAAATAAATCAACTGTAAGATTAAAATGGGACACCCGGTATATATATATATATATGTATACAATAGTTAGGCTTAGGAAGAATAAAATGTCCGGATAATGGATATTTCGTGTTGGCTCGAGTCTGAATCGACTCAAGAAAAATTTAAGCATCGTTCGGCCTATTTTTTATTCATTTTTTTTTTTTTTTTTTCATTCGAGCTCGTTAACTTCCTCAGAAATTCATCAAATCGTTTAATCGACGACGCTCTAACTAACCGTCGACATTATTCCGAGGAAATTCAAACTACATATGTTTCACTTCTTCACTTTTTTTTTTTAATTTTTCATTTTTCATTTTTATCGGGTAACCGTCAGGTAACGGGACTTGAAAGACTTGTGAAGCATCGAATACAATGGTTGAGATCTAGATTTCGAGGACTCTCCGTCGCCGAAATATCAAATTAAGGGGGTTTTAAATATCGACATTAAAAAACCTCAAAATTTGCGTTTAATGAGGTCGGAGCGCTGGAAACTCATGTGGGGCATTCCACGCCAAATCGACCACTTCTGACCCCGATCCCTTTCGATTTGGCTAAAACTTTTTTATCTTTTTCCACCCTGACAAAAACATTTTTCAGAATTTTTTCAATTTTTTTTACCCAAACGCCAAAAAGTTATGAATTTTTTTTTCAAAAAATGGCTATTTATTTTTCAAATGTCCATAACTACTTCAAAAATTGACTTATCGGGATGTTTTTTTTTTCAAAATTTTCGTTTTTAAATGTACTTTTCGGAAAAATATCAAAAAAAATTATTCAGAGCTATCTTCATTGTTTTTTTCTAATTTTCGGAAAAAAACGAAAATTTCTCGATGATTACCATTTTTTATTTGTAATTTCTTTTTTTCATTAGAAACCTTGATATTTTCTGTAAGTTCTCCGAAATTTTCAGAGTGGGGATATTTTTTCTTCTATTTTTTTTTTCTTACTTTTTCGAAAAATATTTAAAAAATTTCGATGATTACCACTTTCAATTTCATTTATTATTTTTTTTTTTAACTTTGACGTTCTCTCTACATTCGGATAAATCCCCAGAGTGATATTATAAGAAACAAGCTGAGTTAAAAAAAAATATTTTTTTTATTGAAAAAAAAAATAGAAAAAACAATAATCCCACTCTAAAAATTTCAGAGAACTCGCAGGAAATATCAAGGTTTCTGATGAAAAAACGTAAAAAAAAATAAAAAATGGTAATCATCGAGGTTTCGTTTTTTTCCGAAAATTAAAAAAAAAACAATGATCGGTCTAAATAATTTTTTTTAAATATTTTTCTGAAAAGTAGATTTAAAAACAAAAATTTGGAAAAAAAGTCGTCCCGACAAGCCAATTTTTGAAAAAGTTATGGACATTTGAAAAATAAATAGCCATTTTTTTTAAATTCATAAGATTTGAATGTCACTTTTTTTTTTTTAACTTTGACGTTCTCTCTACATAATTATAAATCCCTAAAGTAGTATTATGAGAAATAAGCTGAGTTCAAAAAAAAAAAAAAATTTTTCATATTGAAAAAAAAAATAGAAGAAAAAATATCCCCACTCTGAAAATTCCAGAGAACTTACAGAAAATATCAAGGTTTTTAATGAAAAAAAGAAATTTTCAATAAAAAATGGCAATCATCGAGAAATTTTCGTTTTTTTCCGAAAATTAGAAAAAAAACAATGAAGATAGCTCTGAATAATTGTTTAAAATATTTTTCTGAAAAGTACATTTAAAAACGAAAATTTTGAAAAAAAAAACGTCCCGATAAGTCAATTTTTGAAGAAGTTATGGACATTTGAAAAATAAATAGCCATTTTTTGAAAAAAAATTCATAACTTTTTGGTGTTTGGGTAAAAAAAATTGAAAAAATTCTGAAAAATGTCTTTGTCAGGGTGGAAAAAGATAAAAAAGTTTCAGCCAAATCGAAAGGGGTCGGGGTCAGAAGTGATCGATTTGGCGTGGAATGCCCCATATATAAGTTTTGAAAAATGTGGTTTTTTTATATTTAGCATTAATTTGACGAGTCGTGCGCTTCGTAAAAACGTCGGAGAAAGCTTCGAACCTTTTTTTTTTAAATTCTTATTTCAGCCAGTTTTTCTCAATATTTTTTTTTTGCTACGTTTTTTGTTTTCTCGAATACTTTCAACGATTTATCTCGTTCTATCTCACTAATTGTGTTATCTTTGAGCGTTCCAATTGTCAAATTGGTCCCACAAAATTCCACGATCTAAACGGTTTCACGCTAATTCGTAGGGAAAGGTTCAGTTCTTTCAGGCTCCCTTTTGCTGACTCAAGATTATTCGTTTTTTTTTTTTTTTTTTTTTTTTTTTTTTTTTTTTTTTTTTTGAATAACTCGAGCTAAACGGGAACGATCGAGGAAAATCTGCAGGGTGAAAACTAAGGGTTTGTGGAAAACGCTTGGCACGACTTGACTCGTCAATTCTACGTTTTTTTTTCTTCATCGGAACAAGTCGCATCGGATTGCATCATATTTATAGAATTTTACAATTATATATGAAGTATTCCGGCTCAACTCAACCACTTCAAAATGTTGTATTTTTTTATTTGGCTCAAACTTTTTTCTATTATTGTACCTATTTGTGGAACGTTACTTGATTTTTTTCAAATTTTTTTACCCGCGCATTTACGAGATATGATTTTTTGTTGAAATTCGATAATTTTTTTTTTTAATCCTTGTAACTTTGCGAAAAATGGACCAAATCAAGCTTTTTTTTAAATGTTCGTTTTCGAGTGCACTTTTTGATAAAAAAATATTAAAATTTTAACGATATTCATCTTCTATATCGTTTTACCGCTTAAATCAGAAAATTGTTTTTCAAAAAATTTGCCAGGAAACTTTGACTGTATTAACTATTTTTAAGACTAGTTTTATCGTGGGAATATTTTTCCTTCTATTTTATTCATAATTAAAAATGGTCTTTTTTTCAGTATCAGTAAAAAAGCGTTGATTTCAAAAAATCGGACACTAAATTTTTTTCAAAAAATTTGCAAATCTAGTTCAATCGTGGGAAAATTTTTCCTTCTATTTTGTTCATAACTAAAAACATTTTTTTCATCACAAGCAAAAAAGCGTTTTTTTTTTTTTCAAAAGATGGGACGCGTTCAATTTTGTTTCCTTGCAAATTCAAATAGTGCACTGAAAAACGAACATTTTTATTAAACAAAAGCTTGATTTGGTCAATTTTTCGCAAAGTTAGAATCATTAAAAAAAAAAAAAAATCATGGAATTTCAACAAAAAATCATATCTCGTAAACGAATGGGTAAAAAAATTTGAAAAAAATCAAGTAAAGATCCAAAAAATAGGTACAATAATAGAAAAAAGTTTGAGCGAAATAAAAAAAATACAACATGTTAAGGTCGTTGAGTTGAGCCGGAATACCTCATAATTATAATTTATCGAAACAGAGCAAATAATTTTTTTTTTTTTTTCGCGGAAAAACAAAAAGGCTCTCATCCGAACTCAACAATTGGCGAATGATCGCAGAATCCAGCGTGAACTTTGTGCAGCCTTGTCAAACGTTGATCGAGACAGATTCAACGCGTTAGAAAATATTGCATTTTTTTTTTCCCATCAAACTACATTGACTACTTTTTATCGTTTCAAAAAAATGTTTCCTTTTTTTTTTATCTCATCACTGTCCCGTACAATTGTTCTTTGTATTGCCGAAATCGTACTCCCAACTTTTAGGGGAAAAAAAAAAAAAAAAAAACTTTTTTTTTCAATGTCCCGCACAATTGTTCTTTGTATTGCCGAGATCGTACTTCCAACTTTTAGGGAGAAAAAAAAAATCAATATCGTGTATATCGATTTAGTATCAAAGTCAATCGAGGAAAAAGCATGACGTAACAGTTGGGAAAGCTTCGACGTGAAAGTGAACGACGGGGGCGACGGTAAGAAGCGTTCAGCTTTTATCTCTCTCTTTTTTTTTTTCTTTCTTTTGACTTGAAAAGAAAATTTTGTTTTTCCCGTGATTAACGGGCTAGTCCAAATTCACTTCTCTTATATCCAAAAGTGCTAAACTTTTTGACAATTTTTTCAGTTTCTCTCATTGTTCATCAAATTTGACTCTCGTTTAACATTCTTTCTCGCTTTGGCGAGAACCTTCTTTCACCTCAATCGTAAATCTAGGTGTATATACAATCGAATATAACCCCGTAAACGTAGGCACCGTCGCGTACCCGGGACAAGTATTAACTGTCCCTATTCGGATGCTTGGCGAGGAATCTTCGAGGCCACGGCAGAGGCCAGTCGTATTGTCGCGGTACATTGCCACTAACATTTTTCTCGAAATACTTGAACAGTGGAAACCACCACATTCGCGCCAAAAAGTTGTTTGGTCCGTATTGCTGAAAAAAAAAAATTTTTTTTTACACATGTATACATTACACATTACAGTTTTTTTTTTGTAATGGAACACGCATCCATTACATTACTTTTTTTTATTTGTAATGGCAAATGCATCCATTACACATTACTTCTTTTATTTGTAATGGAACGCGCGTACATTACAAATTACTTTTTTTATTTATAATGGAACACGTATCCATTACACATTACTTTTTTTGTTTGTAATGGCACATGCATCCATTACACATTACTTTTTTTTATTTGCAATGGAACGCGCATACATTACAAATTACTTTTTTTTTTGTAATGGGACATGCGTCCATTACACATTACTTTTTTTATTTTGTAATGAAGCACGCATACATTACACATTACTTTTTTATTTGTAATGGGACACGCATCCATTACACATTAATTTTTTTATTTGTAATGGCACATGCATCCATTACACATTAATTCTTTTATTTGTAATGGAACACGCATCCATTACACATTACTTTTTTTTATTTGTAATGGAACACGCATCCATTACACATTACTTTTTTATTTGTAATGGAACACGAATCCATTACACATTACTTTTTTATTTGTAATGACACATGCATCCATTACACATTACTTTTTTTATTTTGTAATGAAGCACGCATACATTACACATTACTTTTTTATTTGTAATGGAACACGTATCCATTACACATTACTTTTTTTTATTTGTAATGAGACACGCATCCATTACACATTAATTTTTTTATTTGTAATGGCACATGCATCCATTACACATTAATTCTTTTATTTGTAATGGAACACGCATCCATTACACATTACTTTTTTTATTTGCAATGGGACATGCATTCATTACACATTACTTTTTTTTTTGTAATGGAACATGCATCCATTACACATTAATATTTGTAATGGGACATGCATCCATTACACATTACTTTTTTTTATTTGTAATGGGACATGCATCCATTACACATTACTTTTTTTTTGTAATGGAACACGCATCCATTACACATTAATTTTTTTATTTGTAATGGCACATTCATCCATTACACATTACTTTTTTATTTGTAATGGAACACGCATCCATTACATTACTTTTTTTTATTTGTAATGGCACATGCATCCATTACACATTACTTCTTTTATTTGTAATGGAACACGCATCCATTACACATCGCTTAAAGTAATGGGTAATGCATTACTTTTACATTACTATTTTCACAACTCTGGTTCCATTACAAATAAAAAAAGTAATGTTCAATGGATGTATGTGCCGTTAAGTGATCGGCAAAAAAAAATCGATCTATTTTTATTATCTAATTTTTTTGAAGAATTAATAATTAGCAATTAACATATTACTAATTTTTCCAAAAAATGAGTAATTAACGATAAAATATTACTAATTTTTTTCAAGAATTAGTTCTTAGTGAGAGCACATTACTTTTATTGTTTGTAATGGAACATGCATCCATTACACATTACTTTTTTTTATTTGTAATGAAACACGCATCCATTACACATTACCATATCCATTTGTAATGGAACATTCATTCATTATACGTTACATTTGTAATTTGTAACGGAAAATTTATCCAATACACGATCAAAGTAATGGGTAATGCATTACAAACAAAAATTTTTATCTTTCGGTCGACTAAATTCAAATTGAACATTATATTCACCTTTAGATGGGAATTGTTTGCCAGCGTGTGATAAATGTACCATAAGCGGGTCGTGACCCAGTAAGCTATTATTACATCGACGGTGTAATGGCCGTGAGATATGAAGACCATTATTACACCAAGAAGAGCTATGAGTCCAGCGAGCCAATGAATTGGTTGCCATCTCCTCGGGGAGTCTGTAAAAATTACATTTACAATAAATACAATGTAATATACAATACATAAATTAAAAATAAAAATAAAAATAAAATAAAAATAAAATAAAAATAAAATAAAAATAAAATAAAAATAAAATAAAAATAAAATAAAAATAAAATAACAATAAAATAAAAATAAAATAAAAATAAAATAAAAATAAAATAAAACGAATCTTGAAATTTTCGGCTTCAATGAATGGCAAAGTTAAAAATCAATTCTTTGGGAGAAGTAATTTGAATATTTTTTTTTGTCGAGCCCTTGACCCTTAAGGGGCGAAAAAGAGCTCAGGGAGCTAATTTTTGTCGATGGTGCATGGCAAATTTTTTTTTTTTATTTATTTCTAAATCTCAACTGACAAAAGACCACCGGAATTTTTCCAACGTTACGAAGCCTCTTTGTGCGCGAAGCACTTTTTTTTTCCGAGCAATTATTTCGTTCGATAACGTCCGTAAAACGCGACGAAGTGGGCTCGACTCGACCTCATTCGTGAACATCGATGAATATGCATTTTTTTTTTACCCTCGATACGGGCGCCATATTGAAGTCGAATAAAAAAAAATAGATCACTTAAATTTTCTTAAATACCGGCGAAAAGTTTTCGGACGAAATTTCAAAAAATGTCTGGAACGTTTTTTTTTAAATGCCATTTCGCCGGAAGTCAACGTAAACTAATTTAACAAACGGCATTTTTAAGGAGAAGAATTGGGCTTCTTTTCCCGTTTTTTTAAATTATCTTTACAATCTGTTTTTAGATTTGGACTCTATTATGAAAACAACTGTTTTTTGCCCTTTTTCCCTCTTTTCAGGTGAAACCATTTTTACAATTGGATTCATAAAGGGGAAAGTTTGAGCTTCAATTTCCTTTTTTAAAAAATTGTGAGCGATTTTTTTTTCCAAAGTTATTCTTTTTTTTTGTGAAAAAAGCGAAAATTTGGAAAATCCCGTGTAACACGAAAACAAAGAGAATTCGTGAAAAATTTCAAGATAGCAAAAAGTTGCGTCTGTTTTCGTTGAGTTCGGAGGAATTTTTTCAGATTTTTTGAAATGATTTTTTTTATATATATAGGCTATTCCGAGTCAACTCAACGAATCGGCGAAAAGTTTTTGGAGAAAATTTCAAAAAATGTCTAGAACGTTTATTTTATACCATTTCGCCGAAAGTCAACGTAAACTAATTTAACAAACGGCATTTTTAAGGGGAAGAATTCGGCTTCATTTCCTGTTTTTTAAATTATTTTTAAAATCTGTTTTTAGATTTGGACTCTATTTTGAAAACAACTGTTTTTCGCCCTTTTTTTCCTCTCTTTAGGTGAAACCCATCTTCCAGAGGAAATTTATTTTATACATTTTTACGATTGGATTCAGAAAGGGGAGAGTTTGAGCTTCAATTTCCTTTTTTAAAAAATTTTGAGCGATTTTTTTCCCCAAAGTTATTCTTTTTTTTTGTGAAAAAAGCGAAAATTTGGAAAAACCCGTGTAACACGAAAACAAAGAGGATTCGTGAAAAATGTCAAGATATGAAAAAGTTGCGTCTCTTTTCGTTGAGTTCGGAGGAATTTTTTCAGATTTTTTGAAATGACTTTTTTTATATATATGGGCTATTCCGAGTCAACTCAACGAAAGTTTAACCATAACTGTTTGAGACTGACTTGAATCTAATTATTATTCAATTACTCACATTCTTTGATAATCAGGTAACATAGTACAAGAACGGTGGTGTGACCGCTGAAGATGTAATCACCGCAGTAAGTGTGTTTGCCATTTATCGAGAGGCCGAATCCCGACATAATCTGCAGTACCCTCTTTGTAATGATAAGAGGAGTCGTGTGATTCAACTTTGGACTGCAGTAATAAGTCTTGCTCGCAACCGGTAAGGCCGTAACGTAAAATGTAACGCTCCTCATCATATATAGCAGACCCATCAGCAAAAATATTCTTCTCACGACAATGAATCTGTGCGAAAAAATAAAAATGATCAAGATTAGAAATTCATAAACTATAATGAGGATAATTTGAAAATAACATGATTGACAAATTGAATGTATGTAAATAAATAGATTAAATGAATGAATTACAGACATTACAATGTAATGTGTAATTTTTATTACTCATTCTAATGTAGTGTGTAACGGAAGAAAATTTCATGACCCATTACAATGTAGTGTGTAATCGAGAAAATTTCCATTACCCATTGCAATGTAATGTGTAATGGACAAAACTTAGATTGCAATTTTGGGAATGAAAAAAAAAAAGATGAATAAAGTATTGCAATTTTGCATTACATTTTAGTGACTTAGGTACCTTAAATTTTAAAAAGCATCTATATGCATACAAAAGGTTCATTATAAAGAATAAAAGTGTGGGGCACTAAGCATGAAATTTTTCTTGCCGTTCTAAATCATCACGCGACCACATAATTACTAGTTTTGGCTCATTTTAACCCAGCCAAAAAAAAACTACTACGATATAATAAAAAATGTCCAAAATTTCCATTACACATTAAGTTGTAATGAACAAGCAAAATTTTGTTGATTACACGCTATATTCTAATGGGCAATGCATTTTTTTTCCATTACATACTACATTGTAATGAGTGATGGATTTTTTTTTCATTACACACTACATTGTAATGGGTAATGGAATTTTTTACATTTCACACTACATTGTAATGGGTGATGGAAATTTTTTCCATTGCACACTACATTGTAATGGGTAATAATTTTTTTTTTCATTACACACTACATTGTAATAGGTAATAAAATTTTTTTCCATTATACACTACATTGTAATGAGTAATGACAATTTTTTCCATTACACATTACATTGTAATGGTTAATGAAATTATTTTCCACTACACACTACATTGCAATGGGTAATGGATTATTTTTTTATTACACACTACATTGTAATGGATAATGAAATTTTTTTCCATTACACACTACATTGTAATAGGTAATGGATTTTTTTTTTTCATTACACACTACATTGTAATGGATAATGAAAATTTTTTCCATTATACACTACATTGTAATGGGTAATGACATTTTTTTACATCACACACTACATTGTAATGGGTAATAAACATTTTTTCCATTATACACTACATTGTAATGACAAATGCATTTTTTTCCATTACACACTACATTGTAATGGGTAATGGATTTTTTTCCATTACACACTACATTGCAATAAGTAATGGTTTTTTTTCCATTATACACTACATTGTAATGAGTAATGAAATTTTGTTCCATTACACTCTACATTGTAATTGGTAATTAAATATTTTTTCCATTACACACTACATTGTAATGAGTGATGGAGATTTTGTCCACTACACACTACATTGTAATGGGTAATAAACATTTTTTCCATTATACACTACATTGTAATGAGTAATGGAGATTTTTTCCATTACACACTACATTGTAATGGGTAATGGGTTTTTTTTCATTATACACAACATTGTAATGAGTAATGGAATTTTTTTCCATTACACACTACATTGTAATGGGTAATGGATTTTTTTCCATTATACACAACATTGTAATGGGTAATAAACATTTTTTCCATTATACACTACATTGTAATGAGTAATGGAGATTTTTTCCATTACACACTACATTGTAATGGGTAATGGATTTTTTTCCATTATACACTACATTGTAATGAGTAATGGAGATTTTTTCCATTACACACTACATTGTAATGGGTAATGGATTTTTTTCCATTATACACAACATTGTAATGAGTAATGGAATTTTTTTCCATTACACACTACATTGTAATGGGTAATAAACATTTTTTCCATTATACACAACATTGTAATGGGTAATAAACATTTTTTCCAATATACACTACATTGTAATGGGTAATGAAATTTTTTTACATTGCACACTACATTGTAATGAGTAATGAAATTTTTTTCCATTACAAACTACATTGCAATGGGTAATGGATTTTTTTTTTCATTACACACTACATTGTAATGGGTAATGGAATTTTTTTCCACTACACACTACATTGTAATGGGTAATGAAAATGGCGATGCATTGCAAAAAGTAATGCATTACTTGCAACCCTTCCACAGATACAAAATTTTGTTTTTGCCCAAAACAGTATTGCAACAAACGCATTACATTGATATTTCTTTGTGTTTTAAATATCCAATCTCTAAATTTGAAATTTAAAAGGAATTTTAATATTTTCACGAATATCTTCAAAGCTTAGAAGTGCATAATCCTTGTTATCATAATTCTACGTTGAGCCACATGTGAGCGATAACAGAGTTACATATACTCGTCTAGCGTATGTACAACGAATATCTGCGTAACGTTGAAATAGCATATCGGGGCCAAGGTAGTAATTGGATTGTGCAGCATGAGTCGACGTCCATTCGAAACCTCAAATTGTACAATATTATATTCCCGTCACACAGCGAGCTCTTTTCTCACCTGTGCTTGTGAAAAACGATGAAAATCATCGCCGAATTCGAGACAATCATAATGAGAACCTCCGAGACGTCGAGAGCCCAATCCTGAGCTGCGACGTTGTCCAGAACTATATCCGGAAGTGGACCATAGGTGGCGCGATCGGGTACACGATCGTGAAGCATGGCTAGTGACGTTGTCGTCAATATAAAATTTACAGTCATAAATAGGAATGCTGCAACGAGAAAATTTGAAAAAAAAAAAAATTAATTAAATATCACGATGATAAATTTTAATCTTGAAAACGTTTCGTCAGAAACTACCAAAGACTTTTCCATAATTAAATTTATGTATATATATATATATGCTTTGAAAAAAATTATAGTTAGGTATATCATATAAATAAGTATAATTGATTATAAGTAATTTGTCAAGTTAAATTAATAATTAATAATTTATCAATTGTAAATAAGCATAATTTATGATACATTGAAACTTTTACGATAGGAATGTGAACCTAAGAACAGTGATCGGCAAACAAAAAATTTTTATTTTGAATTGATCGTTATTTACAAAATTAATATTATTATCCATTATTTTTTCAGGTATTTCGCTAATCAGTAATTTAAAGACCAATACTAAGAATTATTTGGATATTGAATATGTGTATTCTTTGAATTATTCATTATTAGAAAAATTAATAATGGTATTCTTCGAAATACTTATCATTAGATTAATTAGTAATTGAATTATGTAAATTATTGATTACTTAAATAATCAGTAATTATTCGAGTAATTAGTAATTAAACTATTTAAATTACCAATTATTTGAATAATTAATAATTTAGATATATAAATTACTAATTATTTGAGTAATTAGTACATTGTTATGTGTAATTAAATTTTTTTTCATTACATATACATTGTAATGAGTAATGGAGATTTTTTTCATCACACACTACATTGTAATGGGTAATGGAAGTTTTTTCCATTACACACTACATTGTAATGGGTAATGAAATTCTTTTCCATTACACACTACATTGTAATGGGTAATTAATTTTTTGTCCATTACACACTACATTGTAATGGGTAATGAATTTTTTGTCCATTACACACTACATTGTAATGGGTAATGGATTTTTTTTTCATTACACACTACATTGTAATAGATAATGAAATTTTTGTCCGTCACACACTACATTGTAATGGGTAATGGATTTTTTTTTATTACACACTACATTGTAATAGATAATGAATTTTTTTTTTCCATTACACTCTACATTGTAATTGGTAATGAAATTTTTGTCCATCACACACTACATTGTAATGGGTAATGGATTTTTTTTCATTACACACTACATTGTAATAGGTAATGAATTTTTTTTTCCATTACACTCTACATTGTAATTGGTAATGCAATTTTTGTCCATTACACACTACATTGTAATGGGTAATGGATTTTTTTTTCATTACACACTACATTGTAATAGGTAATGAAATTTTTTTTCCATTACACTCTCCATTGTAATTGGTAATGAAATTTTTGTCCATTACACACTACATTGTAATGGGTAATGAATTTTTTGTCCATTACACACTACATTGTAATGGGTAATGAATTTTTTGTCCATCGCACACTACATTGTAATGGGTAATGGATTTTTTTTCATTACACACTACATTGTAATGGGTAATGAAAGAGGCAATGCATTACGAAAAGTAATGCATTACTTGCAACCCTGCTTTAAACTACCATGACCTTGGTAGATATTATTTCGCTGAGGTCTTTACCTAGTAGTGTTTTCCATTTTTCTTTGGGAAACCGAGGTTCCTCCCTCAATGGCGGTGGTATATCGATTTTGACGATACCGCTGCCAGATCCATTTTGCATATTATTGTGTCTGGCATGACCGATCTCGTTGATCTTGTCGTGATCATCGTCCTCGTAGTAATCGGAACTCGTACCGACCCCACCCCAACGATCTTTTCCCTTGACCGGTGCACCGGGAAGCAACGGTTGCCTCTGATAAACGTCACTCGACTGTGCCATTCCACTGCTGCTTCCATCAACCGCCGCTTCGGCGTCCCTCTCGTGTCCCTCGCCGACGGCCAATGGACGATCGAAGCTTCCGTAATCGTTGTGAATACTCGTTGCCTTGTGATCCAATACCATCCTAAAAAAAAAAAAATCATCAAATTAATGTCCTATTTTTGAATTTCCTCACTTCCTGAAGAGTCGACCAAATATCGACAATGTCATCTTAAAATTCTCACAAAAATATTCTCAGTCGAATGAAATTTTTTGAAATTTACACCATCAAAATTATTAATTATCAGGGAAACGAAAAAGCTACAAAGGACGAGTTCCAAAAAGAGTACATTACATCACGAGGACGTAAAAACATTTTCTGATGAGTGTGAGTTTGCAGGTTGAGCCGAAAGCGAGTCCTGCAATCACACGAGTCAGAAAATGTTTTTACGTCCTCGTGATGTAATGTACTATTTTTACGTCCGCTTGCAGACGTAAAAGCGTCCATTATTGCACTGAGTGATATAAACCCCTTTTTCTTAAACTAATGGGACGACATGCTATTTTGCTCTTGCATAAAATTCGGATGAAGGAATGGAAATTTGTGTTCGAAAGGTTGTTTATTCATGCAGCTACGAAAATGATTCGTGCCTCATCGTTCGAACATTTCGTTGGTGATATAAAACTCGAGCATTCAGGAGAGTCTCGAGGCTTCGAGGACTTGTTAGAATAAATCTCGAGAGCGGTGCGGCAAGATTATCGTAAATTGTACGATCATCGCGATTCTGGTAGAGAAAAAATTATTATTTTTTCTCCAATTTAATTTAATCCTCTACTGGACTGGAAAAAATGAAGTATTTTCAGAAATTGTTGTATTTGAAAAAGGTGAAATAATTGACAAAAATTCCAAAAGGGTCACGAAAGAGAGTACATTTACAGTTCTGATTTATTTTCTCTATCAGATTAAAAGCTTCCGACTTGTCAACTCGGCCGGTAACTTACCGACATCGGGGCTCACCCCAATGAACAAGCGCAGTGGCCCTGCAGTCGGTAAGTAAGGAATCGCAGGATTTGCGACCCAAAGGCTTGTAATCTGGCGGACTTGTTTTGTTTGCAGAGATATTATTTGAGAGAGTTATTATTTGGTGGAGATTTATTCTTGTAGGAATGTCAAGTGACTGGAAATACCGGTATACGAGAATTTCGTAATTGAGATTTATCAGAGTCTCGGAGAATGTATTGACCATGCATTCTGACCATAAATGCTCTCGCTCATCGAACGTTGGATAAGTGAGATTTTTATTATTTTTCTCATCGCTATAGACAACCCTCATAAATAGCAATTCAAGGCTCAATCTCCAGAGACCAATTCGAACTCGACTATGGCATTAAATCTCTATATTTTATGTGATTCGTGATACGCCTACGCTTCATTGAAAAGTTAATTAAAGATCTCCTCTCGTGAGAGAAAAATCCACGAACATATTTATATTCGAACAATAATTTAAGAATAACATTATTAATCAACAGAATGTATATAAATAAATAAAATAACAAATGAATAATATTAATGCTGATTCTAATAATGAATTAGCAGCAATTTAAATATTTCTATACCGATTTTTGCATAAAATAATATTATTGTAACAAACATATTGCACGACAAATAATTTTGAAAAAAATCGACTAACATTTATCTTTATATTGGATATTGAAAAAAATCCATAAGTTTGCAAAAATATTCTTTTCTCGACGTGGAATCGGATGAAAAAAAAATCATCACTGAGATTAGAAGTTGATTCACTAAAATAACGATAATTTGAAAATAATTTTATATAAATAAATAAAATAAATGAATAATATTAATGCTGATTTTAATAATGAATCAGTCACAATTTCAATATTTCCATACCGATTTTTTAATAAAATAATACCATTGTAACAAACATATTGCAGGTCAAATAATTTTGAAAAGAATTAAATGATTTTGAAAAAAATGAAATAATTTTGAAAAAAACTAAATAATTTTGAAAAAAATTAAATAATTGTGAAAAAAATTAAATAATTTTGAAAAAAATGAAATAATTTTGAAAAAAATTAAATAAATTTGAAAAAAATTAAATAAATTTGAAAAAAATTGAATCATTTCGAAAAAAATGAAATAATTTAGAAAAAAACTCAATAATTTTGAAAAAAATTAAATAATTGTGAAAAAAATTAAATAATTTTGAAAAAATTAAATAATTTTGAAAAAAATTAAATAATTTTGAAAAAAATTAAATAAATTTGAAAAAAATTAAATAAATTTGAAAAAAATCAAATAAATTTGAAAAAAAATAAGTAAATTTGAAAAAAATTAAATAATTTTGAAAAAAATAGAATAATTTCGAAAAAAATTAAATAATTTTGAAAAAAATTAAATAATTGTGAAAAAGATTGAATAATTTTGAAAAAAATTAAATAATTTTGAAAAAAATTAAATAATTTTGAAAAAAATTAAATAATTTTGACAAAAATTAAATCATTTCGGAAAAAATTAAATAATCTTGAAAAAAATCGCCTTACATTTATATTTATATTGGATATTGAAAAAAATGCATACGTTTGCAGGAAAAATTATTTCTTTTCTGAAAATTGTCTCTAAATTGGGCAATAAAAAGAAACAACCGTCATTATTACCAGACATGCGGACAGAGGCATTTCGATTGATGACAAAAATTGCACGAAAGCGGAAACACTTTGAGAAATCGTTCGCACTGAATGTTGACGCGTTTTGGGCGATTCGGACGTCGATGAACGTCAACGAGGGACGAAAATCGACGACGTTTATGAACAACAAGAGCCATGATACTCGACTGGCAAAAAAAAAATTCAAAAAATTAAACCTGAGGCACGAAAAAAAAAACTGGATGCGTTGCGCAACAAATGGCCGTTTGTCAAACAGTATGAATAGCAAAAAAAAAAAAAAAAGAAAGGAAGAGTAACCGGTTTTCTTATCGCGACGTTTATAAGCAAATTTATGTCTATCACCGTGAAAATGGGACCCAACATTGAATGATAAAATGTATCACAAAACATGGTCCTCAATTGATCGCGTATGGAAATTCGATTGGGGAAAAAGAAAAGTTTGAAAACAAAAACTAAAATCAACTTTGGAAATTGAAAAATTCTCACATAAAGAAAACACAATTTCTACCAGATTCTGAAATTTGCATCTACACAATTTTAATATAAAAATAATAAATAATAATAATGAAAAATAATAATTTCAATTGAGAATATAATTTTCATAAATTTATTAAAATTGAAAAAAAAAAAACTATTACTGTTGCCTTTGAACGATGCAAATTTCAATAAGCCTCAGAATTATAATATTTAAATAACAATTTCATCAGTAAAGGCTAATAAATACAAATAATCAGATTACATTTAAAAAATGTCAATATCAAGTTCTAGGTTCAAATTCAAAACGATGATTTGGAGAAAATTGATTATTTGATAATCGAATTATTATAATTGTAATAAAAATAGTTCCAATAATTACATGTATGCCATGAAATCCAGTAATTATAAAAAATGTTCCAAAAGATGAATCAGCAATTGTAAAACATGATTTCTTACAGGGTTGCGAAATTTTTAATGAAAAAGTAATGCATTAACAATAACTTTTTTAATGGCTAATTAAATTAATTTCCATTAACCAATTAAATTTAATGGCTAATGGAAATATTTTCCATTAACCATTAAAATTGAATGGTTAATGAAAATGCAATTGCATTTAAAAAAAGTAATGCATTATTTGCAACCCTGCCCATTACAATGTAGTGTGTAATAGACAAAATTTCCATTACCCATTGCAATGTAATGTGTAATGGACAAAACTTTGATTGCAATTTTGGGAATGGAACCTCAATAAATGAATAAATTATTGTAATTTTGCATTACATTTTATTGACTTAGGACTTAGATTTTCACCTTAAATTCTGAAAAGCATCTATATTATAATTCTAGAAATCTAAGTAATAAGTCAATAAAATGTAATGCAAGACTGCAATAATTTATTCATCTATATTTTTCCATTCCCAAAATTGGAATCAAAGTTTTGTCCATTACACATTACATTGCAGTGGGTAATGGACATTTTTTCTATTACACACTACATTGTAATTGGCAGGGTTGCAAATGATGCATTACTTTTTTTAAATGCAATTGCATTTTCATTAACCATTGACATTTAATGGTTGATGGAAATAATTTCTATTAACCATTGAATTTCAATGGTTAATGAAAATAACCTCCATTAACCATTCAATTTTAATGGTTAATGAAAATAATCGCCATTGACCATTAAATTTTAATGGTTAATGAAAATAATCTCCATCAACCATTAAATTTTAATGGTTAATGAAAATAATTTCCATTAACCATTACATTTTAATGGTTAATGGAAATTATTTCTATTAACCATTGAATTTTAATGGTTAATGAAAATAATCTCCATTAGCCATTCAATTTTAATGGTTAATGGAAATAATCTCCATTAATCATTAAATTTTAATGGTTAATGAAAATAATCTCCATTAACCATTAAATTTTAATGGTTAATGAAAATAATTTCCATTAACCATTAAATTTTAATGGTTAATGAAAATAATCTCCATTAACCATTGAATTTTAATGGTTAATGAAAATAATCTCCATTAACCATTTAATTTTAATGGTTAATGAAAATAATTTCCATTAACCATTACATTTTAATGGTTGATGGGAATTATTTCTATTAACCATTGAATTTTAATGGTTAATGAAAATAATCTCCATTAACCATTAAATTTTAATGGTTAATGAAAATAATTTCCATTAACCATTACATTTTAATGGTTGATGGGAATTATTTCTGTCACCATTGAATTTTAATGGTTAATGAAAATAATTTCCATTAACCATTAAATTTTAATGGTTGATGAAAATAATCTCCATTAACCATTGAATTTTAATGGTTAATGAAAATAATCTCCATTAACCATTTAATTTTAATGGTTAATGAAAATAATTTCCATTAACCATTACATTTTAATGGTTGATGGGAATTATTTCTATTAACCATTGAATTTTAATGGTTAATGAAAATAATATCCATTAACCATTCAATTTTAATGATTAATGAAAATAATCTCCATTAACCATTCAATTTTAACGGTTAATGAAAATAATCTCCATTAGCCATTAAATTTTAATGGTTAATGGTTAATGAAAATAATTTCCATTAACCAAAATGATGATTTGGAGAAAATTGATTATTTGATAATTGCATTATTATAATTGTAATAAAAATAGTTCCAATAATTACAGCAATTGTAAAATATGATTCTTTATGATGCAAATTTCAATAAGCCTCAGAATTATCTTAAAAAAAAAAACAATGCTAACCTACCATAATCCTCTACATTACTATTTCGGTATAATTATTAATTATAATTATAATAATTATTTATCATAATTATTAATTAATTTTACAATGATCCGCGAAGAAGGAAAGAAAAAATTATTTTTGTTATAAATAAATAAATAAATAATTAATGAAAGAATTATTAATTTGCGAAATTCAATAAAAATATTTGTAGGCTGTCCCAATGGGTTTTTCTCATTTCTCGTTGACTTGCTGAAACTTGCGTAATTACAAAAAGACATACTGCGTGTGTCTATTTTGCACTTGTTACACGAATCTCTGTACCGTAACGCACGTATTACATGTACGTTTGGGGGGGAAAGTGGGGCAATTTGGTCCAGATGATTCAATCAGATTCCACATTGAAGTTGATTAATTTAAAAATAAACCAAAATTGTTTATTTTTATTATTCAATTATTTATAAACGATGATGTTAAAGTTTGCATCGTTGCAAAACGAAAATAAATTTTTCAAATTAATTTTTAGTGAGATTTACACTTTTGTTGGGTATTTGATATCTTAAATCGTTAATAAATGACCCAAAATGCATTTCAACGATTTTTCACTTTGAACATTTTTTTGAGACTGAATTTTTTTTTTAAATTCATTCTTCCTAAAGATTAAAAAAAAATCGTTTAAATATATTTTGTGGTCTTTATTAAGGAATTGATGGATAAGATAATAAAAAAAGAATTTAAAATAAACAAGATGTTGAATTTTGCATCGTTTCAATGAAAATAATTTTTTTCAATTCTTTTTTAGTGGAATTTACGTTTTGCTTGTGGATCAAAAATCTCAAGTCAATAATACAGGCCTCAAAATCAGGGTTGGGCACTACTAATTACTTGAAGTAATTAATTACCCTCAAAATACTAAATACAGAGGTAATTAGTATCAAAATTTTCACTAAATACAAAATACAAATGTATTTAGTATCGAAATTTTCACTAAATACAAAATACAAATGTAATTAGTATCGAAATTTTTACTAAATACAAAATACAATTGTATTTAGTATCGGAATTTTCACTAAATACAAAATACGAATGTATTTAGTATCGAAATTTTCACTAAATACAAAATACGAATGTATTTAGTATCGCAATTTTTACTAAATACAAAATACAAATGTAATTAGTATCGAAATTTTTTCTAAATACAAAATACAAATGTAATTAGTATCGAAATTTTCATTAAATACAAAATACAAATGTAATTAGTATCGAAATTTTCACTAAATACAAAATACGAATGTATTTAGTATCGAAATTTTCACTAAATACAAAATACAAATATATTTACTATCGAAATTTTCACTAAATACAAAATACAAATGTAATTAGTATCGAAATTTTTACTAAATACAAAATACAATTGTATTTAGCATCGAAATTTTCACTAAATACAAAATACAAATGTATTTAGTATCGAAATTTTCACTAAATACAAAATACAAATGTAATTAGTATCGAAATTTTCACTAAATACAAAATACAATTGTATTTAGTATCGAAATTTTCGATAAATACAAAATACAAATGTATCTAGTATCGAAAATTTCACTAAATACAAAATACAAATGTAATTAGTATCGGTTTAGGTTATCGGTTTGGGTTATCTGAGCTATAACCTGAGGTTGCAGTTTATTTGGGTTTATTGACGTTTCCTTCACTGCAGGTTGCAGTATATTTGGGTTTCATTTTTACTGTGCCAGTACAAATTAGTGGAAATTTCGATACTAAATACATTTGTATTTTGTATTTAGTGAAAATTTCGATATTAAATACATTTGTATTTTGTATTTAGTGAAAATTTCGATACTAATTACATTTGTATTTTGTATTTAGTGAAAATTTCGATACTAAATACAATTGTATTTTGTATTTAGTGAAAATTTCGATACTAATTACATTTGTATTTTGTATTTAGTGAAAATTTCAATACTAAATACATTTTTATTTTGTATTTAGTGAAAATTTCGATACTAAATACAATTGTATTTTGTATTTAGTGAAAATTTCGATACTAATTACATTTGTATTTTGTATTTAGTGAAAATTTCGATACTAATTACATTTGTATTTTGTATTTAGTGAAAATTTCGATACTAAATACAATTGTATTTTGTATTTAGTGAAAATTTCGATACTAATTACATTTGTATTTTGTATTTAGTGAAAATTTCGATACTAAATACATTTTTATTTTGTATTTAGTGAAAATTTCGATACTAAATACAATTGTATTTTGTATTTAGTAATTAGCTAATTACAAATTTGCCCAACTCTGCTCAAAATACATTTTGAGAATTTTTTATTTTGAAAGATTCTCAGAAAGAATTACTTGGATTGAAAAATAAATTATTTTCGTTCTATCTTTTGAGAAAAAAAAATCGTTACTTGTCTTTGAGAGATTTATGCAGACACGACAAAAGAGGCCTTGGAAATTGTTTGTTATCCACCGAGGAAAGTTGATGACTAATTTGCGGATCAGATAATTAACGATTTCGACAATTCGTACTTTTTTCATTACATTCAATTTTGCACCTTTTAAAAATGCAAGAAAAATAATTTATATTTCAATAAAATTCATTGCCAAGAAGTTTTCGATGTAAAAAAATCCCTAAAATATACTTTATTTTTTAGATATATTTAGGGTTAACGATGCTGAAGTTTACATCGTTCGGATGTAACGGAAATAATTATTTTTAAAAATTTCAAATTTTCGGGAAATTTTAGGCACGAAAATTCGTTAAAATATATTTTGGGCATTTTGTTAAGAACTTGAGATTCTAAAACCTTCTGAAAAATTAGCAGAAACAAGTCTCTAAAATGATGTTAAATTGTAGCAAAATTAGGTGATTTTTTATTGAATTGAAAAAAAATATTTTTTATTAAATAAAAAAAAATATTTTTTATTAAATAAAAAAAAAATTCTTTATTAAATAAAAAAATATATTTTGGCTCATATTTTGGGGTTGAATTGAATATGGATCTAAAACCTCAATGCAATTTTGAATGTACAAAAAAAAACGCATTTCACTAAAATTAAATATTCAAAAAATTTCTATTTATTTTGAAGCAATGAAGCGTGCGAAATATTTTATTTGGTAAAAAAAAAAACGCGCAGGAGATGGTCGAGTTTCGTGTGACTCACAAAAGAATTCTCGAGACGATTAATAACCGACAATCATATTGCAAAAGAGACAAAGAGAGAAAATAAAAATTGAAGGAAAAAAAATTTTATCCTCCAGCTTATTTATACGATTTTATTACTTTTCAGCCGGTGTTAATTGTTATTTTTTAAATAATGTATCACTTTTTTTTTTTCAATTCTTGGACATGAATTTCGAACAACGCTCACCGATAAAATTCAATGACAAAAAATAATCATAGTTTGCTCATTTTCAGTCCGAATAATTCTTCTATAAAATCTTTTCATAATTAATTAGGAACCCTTTTTCTCATTATTTTTAGTAGGCTCAAAGATATTTTCTCAAAAATTTTCTAAAATGATGCTTTTAGAAAAAAATAACAAATTTCACGAGACGAGAAATAAAAAAAATTATTAATTCCCACTTTTCTTATTTTTGACATAATTTTATCGCGCTCAAACTTACGGCTCAGGCTCAAAGATTGTGTGTATGTGTTGCATTTTTTCGAAAAATTAATCCAGTCGGATAATATACGCTTTTACACTCCTCTTCGCACACGGATATTTACAAAAGTGGTAGAAAAACTTGCAAAATTAATTTTAAAATTATTTTCGTTGCACTGTAACGAAAGAAACTTTGAATTTGAATTAATTGAATCAATTGAAATAATTGAAATAATTGAAATAATTGAAATAATTGAAATAATTGAAATAATTGAAATAATTGAAATAATTGAAATAATTGAAATAATTGAAATAATTGAAATAATTGAAATAATTGAAATAATTGAAATAATTGAAATAATTGAAATAATTGAAATAATTGAAATAATTGAAATAATTGAATTAATTGAATTAATTGAAATAATTCAATTAATTGAATGAATTGGTTTTACTTCGATCAACTTGCGATAAATTCACGGATCGAAAAGAACAAAAAATTGTACTCGAGAAGCTCATTTCCGGAGAGCGTCTTTCGCGATACTGAATATGAAATACAGAAAAGATTCGAGCGCGAAAAATTCCGGTCTGTTCAAGATCAAGTGAAAGGCCAAATAAAAAAGGCGCCAAGGTTTCGGCTCCACGGTCCAATAATGTTGCAATTTCCATGGCCAAATAAACGGTCCACACGAATTTCGAGAAAATAATAAAGCGAGTGAACCGAACAAAGGAAGAAAAAAAAAAAATTCACCGGAGGGCGTTTTCGGTGACCGAATGCGCGGAATCGCCCTGAGAAACTGACGCAAGGAAATGTACGTTGCAGAGAGCAGTCACTCTCACATCGAGGTTTCTTATCTGTTTTTCTTTTTTTATGGCTTCGTCGAGAAGCGCGAATAACCGTTCGTGCGGCCCGTTTTGGACTGGCCGATTTTAAACTATCCGAGGCAACGGAGATTCGCCGAAAGATCCGACCGATTTGACGGCATCGACTATCTTGTAAACAAGTTTGAAAAATAGTAGCAAGAAAATCCATGTATTCAATGATAAATAAATTATAGTGGATTAATGTGATAAATTAATGTTGGGTCGTTCCATGTCAAATCGACCAATAGTTGGAATCGACCCCTTTCAATTTCGATGATATTTGGTCGGAAGTTTTTTTTTATCATGAAAAGTTCTGTCAAAGGAAAAAAATTGAAATGGTTTTTTCAAAAATTCAAAATTTCACAATTTTTCAAGTTTGTTTTTTAGGAATTTGATTAAATTGTTGGAGAAAGCTAATCCTCATGAAAATAAAGTATAGTAGTCATATATTTGATATATACGTTACATATGGGTCATTCCATGTCAAATCGACCAATAGTTGGAATCGACCCCTTTCAATTTCGATGAAATTTGGTCGGAAGTTTTCTTTTATCATAAAAAGTTCTGCCAAAGGAAAAAAATTGAAATAGTTATTTCAAAAATTCAAAATTTCACAATTTTTTTAATTTTTCAAGTTTTTTTTTGTAGAATTTGATTAAATTGATAGAGAAAGCTAAGCCTCATGAAAATTAAGTATGGTCGTCATATATTTGATATATATGTTACATATGGGTCATTCCATGTCAAATCGACCAAGAAGTGGAATCGACCACTTTCAATTTTGATGAAATTTGATCAGAAGTTTTCTTTTTTAATAAAACGAAGTTCTACCAAAGGAAAAAAAATTCAAAATTTTTTTTCGATAGTTATGCAAGATTCAAAATTTCACAAAATGTTCCAAATCGTTCGAGTTTATTTTTTTGATATTTCGAAAACTATTATAGTTATGAAAAAATTGTTTTGGGTTCGCCTTAAAGATAATACTTGGGGCTACGAAAAAAAAATATTCCGAAAATTTTCTTTTGAAAAATAATGAATTTGGAGAATTATACTGTAATAAATTTGGAGAATACTTTTGTAATTTTGAGCAGTATACATTACATGAATGCTCAACTTTATTCAACTTGAAGGTAAAAAAAAAATGGTTGTTTACCAAAATGTAAAAATTTATATTTTTTAAAAAACAAAAAAACGCAATTCTCAAAATTTCAGGATTTTTTAAGATCAGTACAAGGTATTATATTTAAAAAATTGAACCAAAAATGTAATGTTTATTATGGATTTTCACGATTTTTGAAAATTCAAAATTCTCCAAATTCATCTTTTTTTTCGGATTTTTTTTTTTTCGTAGACCCAAGTATACTCTTTAAAACGAACCCAGAACGATTTTTTTCTAAACATAATGGTTTTCAAGATATTTGAAAAATAAACTTGAGAAATTGAAAAAATTGAGAAATATTGAATTTTGCATAACTTTCGAAAAAAAATATTTAAATTTTTTTTTGTTTGTAGAAGTTCGTTTTGTGATAAAAGAATACTTCTGACCAAGTTTCATCGAAATTGAAAGGGGTCGATTCCAATTATTGGTTGATTTGACATGGAATGACCCTGTTTCATTGTATCAACATTATTAATTACATTATATGATATTAATATTGTGTTACATTAATTACCTTATTATATGTAAAGTAATTAATGAAATGAAATTTTTTCAATTCACTTTTAGTGAGATTTACGTTTTATTTGTGCATTCAAAATTCTAAATTCTTAATAGACACCAAAATCAATTTTAACGATTTTTATAATCAAAAATTTATTAGGAGGAATGAATTTCAGAATAAACAATTATCGTTAAAACGATGCAAACTTTCACCTCATTTAATAAAATCAAATTGAATTAATAAAAATTTAATGAAATAAATTTGAAAAAATGATTATTATATCACTCAGTACAATAATGGACGCTTTTACGTCCGCAAGCGGGCGTGAAAACGTCCATATTACACCTCGTGATATAAAATATCGTACATCACTCGTCAGAACATGTTTTTACGTCCTCGTGATGTAATGTACTATTATTGCACTCCGTGTGTAAAGTGACCACTTCTCGCACGCTTCGCTTCGCTGCGCGTGCGAGAAGCGGACACTTTACGCACTCGTGCGATAAAATTTTGTACGATACCCGTCGAGAAAAAGTTTCATCGCACTCGTATCGTAATGTACTATTATATCACTCAGTACAATAATGGACGCTTTTACGTCCGCAAGCGGGCGTGAAAACGTCCATATTACACCTCGTGATATAAAATATCGTGCATCACTCGCCGTAAAAATATTTTCTGACTCGTGATGTAATGTACTATTTTTTAATGAAATTCATTCTTCCTAAAAATATTGACGAGTAAAAATTTTTTAGAATTTATTTTGCGGTCTGTATTAAGAATTTGCAATGCCGAAAGCACGAGCAAAGTTTGAATCTGCCTAAACCCAAATTTCAAAAATTTATTTTCATTTCAACGATGCAAACTTCAATATATAGGATAATTTTTTAAAAAAAGTAGTGCAAAGTGTGTAATAATGAAAAATCACTTTCATTAATGCTCGTTAAAAATGGTCGAAAATAAGAAATTATTTTCAATTAAAATTTCCTCATCGCTTCCTGACAATTAATTAACAAAATTTTCTTAATGAGGGAACAAAATAAAAAAAAACACACAAAATTGATGGGAAAGAAAAACCTGCCTAAATGTGGGTCGTTACGAATATTTTCCAAGTCACATAATGAGAATCCAATAAGATCTGTTTCGCAGATATGAGTTTACAAATTGCCTGGAATATTTCTGCCGCTGACGAGTCACGCTTCATTTAGGATTCGAGAACGAAGGCGTCGATAATACCACAAAAGTGTGATATTATCAAAAGTCACGAGAAAAAAAAGCGACAATAACGCCACCATTCGCGTGATGAAAAAAAGTTACAAGTGGATTACGATGAATAATTAAGGAAAAAAAGTATGTTACAATGTTTTGATAAACTGAGGTTGAAGTGGGAAAAAAAGAGAGCGCAGCGAATTGCAAGCGAAGTTGAATGCGCTGTATCTGAACTTTGAATTATCGTTTTCAACTTCGCAGCGTAACTGCGTAACCTCAAAATGAAGATCTCATTCGCAAAGATCACACTTCAAAAAATATGTGATACAGTATTGAAAAAAAAAAAAATTCCTGCTAAATGATGACATCGCTATGACTCACTAAATGCGACTAATATTCAGTCATTCCCTTCGTCGAGTCTTTTTTCTCAATGACTCACGCGGATTCCAGGAAAAATTTGGTTTAAAAGATAACTTATTTTCCATGGAAATACTTTGAAGTATAAAAACAAGAGAATGGGCTGTTTATCATAAAAAACGGTTATAACGTGTTTTTGAAATTTCAAACGTTAAAATGAAGGTAAAATCGGAAGAATTTATTCAACGAAAAATCAAAAGAGCTCGCAAGTATTCGCTGAATGATAATTTCAAAAATTCGAAGATCTTTCAAGAATTATTTTCAAAGTTTCAAAATTGTTCGGTAGAAGAAATTTGTCAAATATTCATCCGAACGTTTGAAACTTCGAGTTAACTCAACCATGGACTTTAGACTAGCCTCGTTTTAACATCTGTCGAGTTTAATCGTCTCATAGCGAAAGCTTCTGCAAGTGAAATATTTAAAGAGGATTTGAGCGGCAAAAAAAAATCGACTCATCGACGATTCCTTCAAAAACATGACGTCAAAGTAACTTTTCCATATTTGTAATGTGCTTACAAGCGAATATCGATTTTCGAAAAAGCCGTTAAAGTTTGAATTATTCAAATGCAGCGGTAATAGTTTATTTTTATAACAAAATTAATCCTGAGAAGTTTTCAAAGTGAAAAATCGTCAAAATCCATTCTGGAGCCATTCCAAAGGACTCGAAATGCCAAATGAAAGAGCAAAGCGCAAAAATCAAAATGAACTTGACAAAATTCATTTTGTCGCATTACGATGCGAACTTCGATATCATATTTTCAATGTATTTCGACGATGCAAACTTCTTTTTTTTTTCTACACCGTCCAAATAGGAAAAAATTCCCTCCGCAGCAGCGAACAATTTCCAAAGCTGCGTAATTAAGAGAAAAACTGGTAAAAAAAAAAGCCTGCGGATTTGAGTGCGAAAGAGCTAAAAGCTTCGACACATTTATCTCGAAAACGACTTGACGGAAGACAAAAATACTTTACCGAGCAATCTTCGAGAAAAAGTCTGTTGAAATAATTACTAATTGACCTCTCCTTAATCTCGCAAAAAAAAGAGTCCATGGAAAAGCTTAATTCGTGACGACGTTCGCCGAGGTCACTTTCCGAGAGCGAAAAGTGAGGTTATGTTGGCGATGAATGCGTTAAATCGTTTTAACATGAAAACAGAGGTAAGAAATATAAAAAAACGATACTTTTTTTTGTTTATCGATACTTAAGGCTTTCCTCGTACCTTGTTAAAGAGCTGGGCAATTCGACCTTGACAGGTAGCCTTAACTTATGCATTTTTAACTCAAACGAACGCGCACTACAATTTTATACTCTGTATATATTCATATATATATATATATGTGTATATATATATGTATATATGTATATGCTCAGCAAAGTTCGGGAAAATATTTTGTTTCACTACTTTGTTGACTGCGAAAACACGAATATATATTATATATATATATATGAATATGCATGAAGCGAAAAGTTTTAAATACAGATGCGTTAAGCGACGTTTCTACGAAAGCGATGAACGAGAAAAAAAATGCAAGGAAATTTCAGCGTTTGAAAATAACGGCGTGTAAACGTGTTTTTTTTCTTCTCTTTTTGTTTAAATATATTTTACCGTGTCGCGAGAGAAGATACGCGCTCGCCTCTTCGCGTCGAATTAACAATTGAGAACAGAAAGAGAAACAGTGTTGCCAAGTCCGCAAAATGAAAATCCTCAAACTCAAATCCGATTGCAAGAATTTCCTCAAATTTCTTCAAATTCTGATAAAATTTCTTCAAATTATCTTCAGTTTTTTTTTTCTTGATGCTCAATGTTCGAGAATGATTTGGTACTGTTCTATAAAAAAAAAAAAATGGTATTCGATGAAACAAAAATTTATCCAAAAAAAGTATGATAATAAGATAAGGAAAGATACGTGTAAAAAATGTGATAATTTTCAAATCTTTAAAATTTTCTCAGATTTTTGTGTAATTTCTTTAAATCTTCAAAATTTCCCCAGATTTTTATGTTATTTCTTCAAATATTCAAAATTACTTCAGATTTTTATGTAGTTTCTTCAAATCTTCAATATTTCCTTAGATTTTTATGTTATTTCTTCAAATCTTCAAAATAGCCACAGATTTGTATGCAATTTCTTCAAATCTTGAAAATAGCCTCAGATTTGTATGCAATTTCTTCAAATCTTCAAAATTTCTTCATATTTTTATGTAATTTCTTCAAAACTTCAGAATTTCTTCAAATTTTTATGTAATTTCTTTAAATCTTCAATATTTCCTTAGATTTTTATGTAATTTCTTCAAATCTTCAAAATTTCTGCAATTTTTATGTAATTTCTTCAAATATCTTCAAAACTTCTTCAGAATTTTATATAATTTCTTCAAATCTTCAGAATTTCTTCAGATTTTTATGTAATTTCTTCAAATCTTCAAAATTTCCTCAAATTTTTATGTAATTTCTTCAAATCTTCAAAATTTCCTCAGATTTTTATGTAACTTCTTCAAATCTTCAACATTTCTTCAGAATTTTATGTAATTTCTTCAAATCTTCAGAATTTCCTCAGATTTCAATGTAATTTCTTCAAATCTTCAAAATTTCCTCAAATTTTTATGTAATTTCTTCAAATCTTCAAAATTTCCTCCGATTTTTATGTAATTTCTTCAAATCTTCAAAATTTCCTCCGATTTTCATGTAATTTCTTCAAATCTTCGATATTTCCTCAAATTTGTATGCAATTTCTTCAAATCTTCAGAAATTCCTTAGATTTTTATGTAATTTCTGCAATTTTTCAAAATTTCCTCAAATTTTTATGTAATTTCTTCAAATCTTCAAAATTTCCTCAGATTTTTATGTAACTTCTGCAAATCTTAAAAATTTCCTCATATTTTTATGTAATTTCTTTAAATCTTCAAAATTTCCTCAGATTTTTATGTAATTTCTTCAAATCTTCAAAATTTCCTCAGATATTTGTATACAATTTCTTCAAATCTTCAAAATTTCTTCAGATTTTTATGTTATTTCTTCAAATCTTCAAAATTACCTCAAATTTTTATGTAATTTCTTCAAATCTTCAAAATTTCCTCAAATTTGTAAGCAATTTCTTCAAATCTTCAAATTTTCCTCAGGGTTTCACTAATTTCTTCAAATTTGGGGACATTTCCTCAGACCTGGCAACACTGGAATAGAGAGAGAAACAGAGAGAGGGAGAGAGAGAGAGAAAGAGAAAGAAAGAGTGGGAAGCACTTTTTTTTTTATCAAACAGCACAAAAACTAACCAACTATAAGGAGGATGAGCTTAATGTATTATTTTACATGGACACTCGACGAAAAGAGGACGCTCGTGCTTATTTTCCTTCCTCCTCTTCGCTCTTGGTACTCGCAGCGCTGATTACGGACTTTTTGCTTCGATTATCATTGTCGTTTATTTTTTTTTCTTTTTCGCGATCAACACACAGTTAGTAAAGTCCGATCTATGACGCAAACTCATAGCACAACACTTTGGCAAACTGCATTCACGAACATTGCATCGACATGAATGTTGATATATATTTATGAAAATATACGATTTATGATCAAGAAAAGGAGGCGCGCACAGACTCTTCGCTCTTTATCGCGTGTAAAAAGAAAAACACTTTGGTTATAATTTACAGTTTACACAGAGAGAACGCGCGAGATGGACACAGCGGGGTAAACTGAGTCGGAAGAGGGGAAGAGAGGGAAAAAAAAAGAAAATCGTTCGGTAGCCCTCTCGCGGCGAGACGGCCAAGCTCGAGCGGCCATCTTTATTTTTCGTAATCTTTCAATGGCGCGAATATTTGAATCGACAATTTTGCATACACAATAATTAGAATACACGGAGGTCGATAAGGAATTGTTTTTGGAGTTTTAATGATGAAAATGGAAAGATAATGCGTGTATACGATGCGAGGGACTGCGGAGCGTAACTAAAGGACAATGGAGTGGGAATAAAAGGACTCTTGGCGGAGTTCCATGTTTCTGAATACAAGGAAAACGATTGACCTAAATACGAAATATCACGCAGTGATATTTTGCTGTGAAAAGGGTACGTCTGGTATTCTCCAGAGAGATTTTAGCTAGGAATTGTCTGGGAAGATGTTTTTCTTATACTTTTTCTTCTCACTTTATAAGAAGTGACTCGAATTATTGAGTTAGTGTAAATTAAATTAGTTACTAAAAAATGTATTTTTATTTCAATTTAAATTTTAGGTAAATTTATAATTAATTATAATTTAAATAAATTTATTTTGATTTCAATTTCATTTCTTTTGCAATATGAAAAATTAAAAAAATATAAATAAATATAATGAGTGAAATTTTTTAAATTCTCACCTCAGCAATGCCTTCCTCCAGCAGTAATCCGTCTCGATAACGAGCAGCTGTAATTTCATCATATACGTTGACGAAACCCAGGTCATAGAAGAAAATCGACGGAATTTGCCGAAAATTCGCGGCAAATCTCGATGAGAGCTCGACTTTTTGACGGAAAAACAATTTATTGTCGCGTTCGCGTATGGCACTGAAATTTCACTTCAGAAAAAAAAAACTGCAACTGTGCGTTATACGTAAAACGACCTAATGGCCCATTTAACTATCGATTGATAATCGCATAAAAATTCGCGAGAATAAAATATTACGTTTCGCGTTTGAACGTTTGGAAAGACGTTTTTTTGTCCGTTGGCAATTTCAACCGTCGGTACGTTTTTGAATTTGAAAAAATCTGCGTCGACCCTTGGAAAAGGGTCCATGCGGATGTTGAAATTTTTGAAAAATTAATGACGCACAAAAATGGCGTAATTAAAAATGTCCCACCCTAAATTAGCTCTCGGCAAGCATAAAAATACAAATTTATCGGAAAATATCACACGCACTTTTCCAAAAAAAAAAAAGAAAAACACTCGAACACGTATATTTCGACTTCTTTGGGGGAAATCTTCCGTTTAACGGCTTTATAAAAAAGAAAAAATATCGTACAACGTGAAAACTTCTACTTCCGGTTTAGAGTAAGAAGTTGCTATATTTTATCAGTTTTTTACACTAAAAACTATAGTGTAACATATTTTGGCATGTAAAAGCGACGCCGACGGAGAGTCGAGGGCAGTGAAAGAGCCGCTTCCGCGGAATCTCGCAACTGAATTGAAGGAAAATGTGAAAAGGGGAGATGGTGAAGGAAGAAGAAAAAAAAAGTCAGGGACGACGTTCAGGGTTCGATGATTAGAGCGCAAGCGCAATCTCATGGATCTGGTGAGCTTTTTCGGATAGCGTCGAACGCGGAACTCCCACGCGACAAAATCAAGTATGTGAGAATGACGTCACTTCCTCGAAGGCTTTCATTCACCGAATGTTCGACGCCCACGCAACGAAGGACGGTAGTTTCCACGGATAACGATTAAGGGGGTGGTTTTCCTGATAAACAAACAGAAAGAACAATTATTAATTACTCAGAATATTGAAATTAGGGTTTGAATTTTTGAGAGGTTACGTTATTGTTTTTCGAGTTTGTTTTGGTAATAAACAATTAGAAAAAACGATGGATAATTAATTACTAAAAATATTGAAATTAGGGTTTGAATTTTGGAGTAAATTTTTTACGTTATCGTTTTTCGAGTTAGTTTTGCTGATAAATAATTAGAAAAAACAATTATTAATTACTAAAAATATTGAACTTAGGGTTTGAATTTTTAGGGGTAGATTTTTTAGGTTATTGTTTTTCGAGTTAGTTTTGCTGATAAATAATTGGAAAAAACAATGGATAATTAATTATTCAAAATATTGAAATTAGGGTTTGAATTTTTGAGGGGTAGATTTTTTACGTTATCGTTTTTTGAGTTAGTTTTGCTGATAAATAATTAGAAAAAACAATTATTAATTACTAAAAATATTGAACTTAGGGTTTGAATTTTTAGGGGTAGATTTTTTACGTTATTGTTTCGAGTTTGTTTTGGTAATAAACAATTAGAAAAAACGATGGATAATTAATTACTAAAAATATTGAAATTAGGGTTTGAATTTTGGAGTAAATTTTTTACGTTATCGTTTTTCGAGTTAGTTTTGCTGATAAATAATTAGAAAAAACAATTATTAATTACTAAAAATATCGAACTTAGGGTTTGAATTTTTAGGGGTAGATTTTTTAGGTTATTGTTTTTCGAGTTAGTTTTGCTGATAAATAATTGGAAAAAACAATGGATAATTAATTATTCAAAATATTGAAATTAGGGTTTGAATTTTTGAGGGGTAGATTTTTTACGTTATCGTTTTTTGAGTTAGTTTTGCTGATAAATAATTAGAAAAAACAATTATTAATTACTAAAAATATTGAACTTAGGGTTTGAATTTTTAGGGGTAGATTTTTTACGTTATTGTTTTTCGAGTTAGTTTTGCTGATAAATAATCAGAAAAAACAAATATTAATTACTAAAAATATTGAACTTAGGGTTTGAATTTTTAGGGGTAGATTTTTTAGGTTATTGTTTTTCGAATTAGTTTTGCTGATAAATAATTGGGAAAAACAATTGATAATTAATTATTCAAAATATTGAAATTAGGGTTTGAATTTTTGAGGGGTAGATTTTTTACGTTACTGTTTTTCGAGTTAGTTTTGCTGATAAATAATTAGAAAAAACAATAGATAATTAATTATTCAAAATATTGAAATTAGGGTTTGAATTTTTGAGGGGTAGATTTTTTACGTTCTTGTTTTTTGAGTTAGTTTTTCTGATAAATCATTAGAAAAAACAATAGATAATTAATTACTCAAAATATTGAAATGAGGGTTTGAATTTTTAAGGGGTAGATTTTGTACGTTACTGTTTTTCGCGTTAGTTTTGCTGATAAATAATTAGAAAAAATAATTGATAATTATAATTACTCAAAATATGGAAATTAGGGTTTGAATTTTTGAGAGGTAGATTTTTTACGTTATTGTTTTGCGAGTTAGTTTTTGCTGATAAATAATTAGAAAAAAATAATTGATAATTAATTACTCAAAATATTGAAATTAGGGTTTGAATTTTTGAGGGGTAGATTTTTTACGTTATTGTTTTGCGAGTTAGTTTTTGCTGATGAACAATTACTCAAAATATCGAATGTTTATAATCCTCTTGGATTAAATTAAAATTTCACTTTTTCTTCAATTTGATCGAATCTTGACCTTTTATTCAATTTTTTTGAAACTGTAGATGTTACGTTTTTAAGGGGTAGGTTTTTTATGTTAATTTTTTTTTCGAGTTAGAATGAAAAATATAAATACTTGACCTTATCAAAGTCCACGAGGGTCAGAATCCATTCAGACGTTTCGAAGAATCGATCATATTTGTGTTTATACATAAATATATGGGGCTTCTGATTGAAATAGATTAATATCTGACTATCAACCCTTCGGATCATGAAATGCTCGACAGGAAATGTTCCTTTAGATCCAAATAACGTCCGGAAATTAATTGAAAGAAATGGTGATTCTGAAACAAAATGGAATAACCATGAAATTACTAATTACTCAAATATTTAGTAATTAAAATAGTTTAATTACTAATCAATCTAATAATTTATATATCTAAATGATTAATTATTCAAATAATTGATAATGAAAATAGTTCATTACTAATTACTTGAATAATTAGTAATTTAGATATATACATTACTAATTATTCAATGATCAATAACTGACATAATTCAATTATAAATTATTCTAGTAATTAGCAATTTAAAAAATTTAAGTAAATCTTGTATTGAATTCTCCCAATACATAAATTCCTTCAAATTTTGGCTTTGAATTTAATTCAATTTTTTAAAATTTAAGTAAATCTTGTATTCAAATACAAAAAGCTTGAAATTAATTACTCCAAAAATTGATAATTAATATAATGAAATTACTAATTACTCAAATATTTAATAATTAAAATAGTTCAATTACTAATAAATCTAATAATTTATATATATCTAAATTATCACTTATTCAAATTATTGATAATTGAAATATGTCAATTACTAATTAGTCTAATAATTAGTAATTTATATTTATCTAAATTATTAATTATTCAAATAATTAATAATTGAAATAGTTCAATTACTAATTACTTGAATAATTTAGATATATCCATTACTAACCATTCAAATAATCAATAATTGACATAATTCAATTATAAATTATTGTAGTAATTAGTAATTAAAATAATTCAATTACTAATTAATTTAATGATAGGTATTTTAAAGAATACCATTACTAATTTTTCTAATAATGAATAATTCAAAGAATACAGATATTCAATATCCAAATAATTCGTAGTATTGATCTTTAAATTACTGATTATCGAAATACCTAAAAAAAATAATGGATGACAATATTAATTTTGTAAATAACGATTAATTAAAAATCTAAAAAATTTTTTTTTGCCGATCACTGACCGGAAGAGAGAGAAAGAGGCGAAAAACAGTTATTTTCAAAATAGAATCCAAATCTAAAAACATAAATCGTAAAAATAATTTACAAAATCAAAAAATGAAGCCGATATTCTCCCTCTTCAAAATGCCGTTTGTTGAATTAGTTTACGTTGACTTCCGGTGAAATGGATGTCAATATATTCAAAAAGTTCCATTGAATAAAACTCAATGCTTTACATGAGAAATAAAATCTTGAAAATAAACCTGAAAATTGTCGCGACGCTGCAGAGTTTCTTCTTCGATTCCTCCGGTTCCTCTTCTCGTTCAAGTTTTGTGGCATCAATTCGAGCACGCGTTCGCCACCGAGACAACACGTAACAATGTTTATTTACAGCCAATGCGAGTGACTCGAAAAAAATGCCCATCGAGGATTCCTCGTTCTAAAAATATATCCACGATCGAAATATCGCGACACAAAAAGAAAAAAAACAGAAAGTCGTCTACTAATAGTACTTTATTTCACTCCGTGCGTAAAGTGACCACTTTTCGCACGCTTCGCCTCGCTCCGCGCGCGAAAAGTGGGCATTTTACGCCCTCGTGCAAAAAACTCTTTTTTCCTCCCGGTCTTGGTTTCTCTGCCTTTCTCTCTTTTTTTTCTTGCACACTCTGTCAATCGTCGAGCATTATTTCTTCTTTCCCGGTGAATCCCTCGCACAAAAGCGAAATTGTGGGAGTCAAAGTTGTTTCGTGAAAACAAATGTCGTGGTGGGAGTGACGATATCTAATTTTAGTTTGAAGCTCGAAGCTTGTGCATTTTCTCGCACAAACGTTAACAGATCGTGGCATTCACGTTGATTATCTCGTCGGTGAATAACAAGGAACGGATTCGAGACGACCGGAAAAGGCGTCTCTGCAAAAAAGGAAAAAATGATATCGCGAAAAGGGTGAGAAATAATGGAATTAATTAATGGAATATTGGAACTGTAAACAAAGTTTCTTCTCGACTGACAACTTAAAATATCCTGGAATTTAAAAATTTACAAATTGCTTCCTTATTTCTTGCTATTGTTTCCTCCAAATCAAGACAATAGACTTTTGCTTGTGCTTGAAAATTTTTGGTTTCCTCAGAAAAAAGGTCAATTAAGGACCCTAGAAAATAGACTTTTGCCTGTGCTTGAAAATTTTTGGTTTCCTCAGAAAAAAGGTCAATCAATGACCCAAGAAAATAGACTTTTGCCTGTGCTTGAAAATTTTTGGTTTCCTCAGAAAAAAGGTCAATTAATGACCCAAGAAAATAGACTTTTGCCTGTGCTTGAAAATCTTTCGTTTCATCAAAAAATTAATTAATTTTTGAAAAATTTAAGAAAATCTTGTATTGACTTCTCCCAATACATAAATTTCTTCAAATTTTAGCTTTAAGTTTAATTCGATTTTTAAAAATTTAAATAAATCTTGTATTAACTTCTTCCAATACATAAATTTCTTCAAATGTTAGTCTTAAATTTAATTTTTAATTTAATTCGATTGTAAAAACTTAAGTAGATTTCTTCAAATTTTAGCTTTAAATTTAATTCGATTTTAAAAAATTCAAGTAAATCTTGTATTAACTTTTCCCAATACATAAATTTCTTCAAATTTTAGTTTTAAACTTAATTCAATTATTCAAAATTTAAGTAAATCTTGTATTGGCTTCTCCCAGTATATAAATTTCTTTAAATTTAATTTTTAATTTAAGCCGATTTTAAAAATTTAAGCAGATCTTGTATTGAATTCTACCAATACACAAATTTCTTCAAATTTTAGCTTTAAATTTAATTCAATTTTTTAAAATTTAAGTAAATCTTGTATTAACTTCTCCCAATACATAAATTTCTTCAAATTTTAGCTTTAAATTTAATTCGATTTTAAAAAATTTAAGTAAATCTTGTATTAACTTCTCCCAATACATAAATTTCTTCAAATTTTAGCTTCAAGTTTAATTCGATTTTAAAAAATTTAAATAAATCTTGTATTTACTTCTCCCAATACATAAATTTTTTCAAATTTTAGTTTTAAACTTAATTCAATTATTCAAAATTTAAGTAAATCTTGTATTGGATTCTCCCAAAATATAAATTTCTTCAAATTTAAATTTTAATTTAATTCGATTTAAAAAATTTAAGTAGATCTTGTATTGAATTCTACCAATACATAAATTTCTTCAAACTTTAACTTTAAATTTAATTCAATTTTTTAAAATTTAAGTAAATCTTGTATTAACTTCTCCCAATACATAAATTTCTTCAAATTTTAGCTTTAAATTTAATTCGATGTTAAAATTTGGAGTAAATCTTGTATTAATTTCTTCCAATACATAAATTTCTTCAAATTTTAGTTTTAATCTTAATTCAATTATTCAAAATTTAAGTAAATCTTGTATTGGCTTCTCCCAATATATCCATTCCTTCAAATTAAATTTTTTATTTAATTCGATTTTAAAAATTTAAGTAGATCTTGTATTGAATTCTACCAATACATAAATTTCTTCAAATTTTAGCTTTAAATTTAATTCAATTTTTTAGAATTTAAGTAAATCTTGTATTAACTTCTTCCAATACATAAATTTCTTCAAATTTTAGTTTTAAGCTTAATTCAATTATTCAAAATTCAAGTAAATCTTGTATTGGCTTCTCCCAATATATACATTCCTTCAAATTTAATTTTTTATTTAATTCGATTTTAAAAATTTAAGTAGATCTTGTATTGAATTCTACCAATACATAAATTTCTTCAAATTTTAGCTTTAAATTTAATTCAATTTTTTAAAATTTAAGTAAATCTTGTATTAACTTCTCCCAATACATAAATTTCTTCAAATTTTAGCTTTAAATTTAATTCGATTTTAAAAAATTGAAGTAAACCTTGTATTAACTTCTTCCAATACATTAATTTCAAACAAATTTGGTTTAAAATTTAATTCAATTTTTTAAAATTTAAATAAATCTTGTATTAACTTCTCCCAATACATAAATTTCTTCAAATTGTAGCTTTAAATTTAATTCAATTTCCTAAAATTTAAGTAATTCTTGTATTAACTTCTCCCAATACATAAATTTCAAACAAATTTGGTTTAAAATTTATTTCAATTTTTTTTTAATTTAAGTAAATCTTGTATTAACTTCTCCCAATACATAAATTTCTTCAAATTTTAGTTTTAAATTTAATTCAATTATTCAAAATATAAGTATATCTTGTATTGAATTCTACCAATACATAAATTTCTTCAAATTTTAGCTTAAAATTTAATTCAATTTTAAAAAATGTAAGTAAATCTTGTATTGACTTCTCCCAATACATAAATTTCTACAAATTTTAGCTTTAAATTTAAATCAATTTTTGAAAATTCAAGTAAATCTAGTATTGCCTTCAAAAAATTGCCAAAAACGACTCAACGAAATTAATTTTCGCCTGTGCTTGGCAATCTTTCGTTTCATCAAAAAAGGAGCTTCATTAATGACCCAGGAAAATAGACTTTTACCTGCGCTTCAAAATCTTTGTTTTCCTCAGAAAAGAAACTCAATTAACGACCCTCCAAAATCGACTTTTGACGGTGCTTGAAAATTTTTCGTTTCCTGAAAAAAGAAGCTCAATTAACGACCCAACAAAACAGATTTTCTCCCTCGAAATCCAACCATAACCTTCAATATTTTTCTTCTTCACAGAGCAGCTTTCGGAGAATTTCATCGATCGGTTCATCAAGTGACATCAACAAAATCATTCACCGACAAATTTCGTGAATTATGCGAAAAATCCGACCGTCACGGAATGTTAAAAATGCTGATGGACCTTGAAAAAGTACAAAATTTGCGTATAGAAGAATCCTATCACGAGAAAAATGACAAAGAAGCGCTGAAGCTTTACGAAACTTATCTGAAGACAAACGAGGACGAAAAAATGAAGATTGAAATCCTGACGAGGGCACTTTTTGCCTCGAGTCCAGGCGATTTGTTCACAAAAATTCTTCTCGAACGAGCAAAAACCAATTTCAAGATCGGAGCTTATCATCGATGCGCCAAAGATTGCGATTATCTCACTGGGTCAAAAAAGTCCCAATTTGAAAACGAGCTCAACGAACTCAAGACAAAGTCTCGAGATGCGATAAAACGTCTCGATAGAATTGAATCGAAGAATGGAAAAAGAAATGGAAAAAATTTTCTGCCTCGAGTCGAAGGAAGAGAAAATGGAGTTTTGAGAAGTTGCAGCGATGCTTTGAGTCTTTCCAGGGACGAAACCAGAGGAAGACATCTCGTTGCGACGAGAAATATAAAAAATGGAAGTGTCTTGATCGTCGATGATCCATTTTCTTTCAGTACCGATTTTCAAGCTCTGACAAAAAATTGTCTTCAATGTCAAATTTCCCTCGAAAACGCTGAAAACATCGCGTTTCCCTGCGACAATTGTCAAAGCGTCGCTTACTGTTCAAAAAATTGCCGCCAAATTTCCTGGCGCCATTTTCACCGATTCGAGTGTCGAATATTCGATTATTTCTTCGAGAAAAGCGTTCGAGATATCGATGTTCGGATCGAGCAAAGATCCCACATTTTGCTCGCTTGGAGAACAACGATTGGCGCTGCGATCGATAAATCGACGAATCGATTGATCGATAAATTTTTCATCGATCATGAAAAATCGTTGAAGGACATTTCAGATGAAATTGTTCCTTACGATTCCAAAGATTATCGCACGATAATTGCCCTCGAAACGCATTGCGCCGATTCGACGACGATCGTTAATCTCGATCGATCGTTGAGATCGATATTTCTCGCAAAATCTCTGGATCACGTTTTGTCGAATAATCCAGCGTCGATCGGAGACAAAATGAGCGAGAGGGAACTTTTGATCGTTGCCGTTGCGATGCTGCGACACCTTCAGGCCGTTGATTGCAACGCTTACGAAATTGTGGAGAACTTCAGAGACCTAACCACAAAAATTTGGGAACCGAGAAATGTTGGCGGTGCGATTTATCCAACTGTCAGTCTTGTCAATCATTCGTGCTATCCGAATGTCGTTCGACATTCTTATCCCGATGGTGAGTTGTTGTTTCATCGAGAGAAAAAGCTTCCTTTCCATCCGAAGTATTGGTAACCTTAAAAAAATTGGAAAAATCAACAATCGAAATTTGAAAATCTGCCAAAAATCGAAAAATGATCATTTTCGGTTGAACCAAGCGAGGTTTTGAAGCTTCAACGATGGCAAAGAGAATAAGCGAAAGGTCAGCTGGAAATCTTGAATAGAAAAAAAATTACAGTCGTTTTAGTGAACCGATTCAATTTTGGCCGAAATGAGGATTTTTTTAATATTCTTTTTTCAAACCTTACATCGGTGTTTTTTGTCCCCCTGAACATGAATCTAACAATAGTTTTCTGAAAAACTGAAAATTTTTATGAATTTTCGTTAAAAACATTTTTGGTACATTTTGGGGCCTGATTTTAAAAAACCTGGAAATAGCGAAAATTTGAAGCGCTCATAACTTTACTTTGGTTTGGCCGATTTCAAAATTTCTTTTTCGTACGTAAACGTTGTAACTAAGCTTAGAAAATGCCGTTTGGTTCATCCTGATAAATAATTTTGTGTAAAAATGGGAGCACTTTGAAAATTGCCGAAAAAAAACGGAAAGCGAATTTTTTTTTAAATTTAAGTAAATCTTGTATTGACCTCTCCCAATACATAAATTTCTTCAAATTTTAGTTTTTAACTTAATTAAATTCTCAAAAATTTAAGTATATCTTGTATTGACTTCTCCCAATACATAAATTTCTTCAAATTTTAGCTTTGAATTTAATTCAATTTTAAAAAATTTAAATAAATCTTGTATTGAATTCTTCCAATACATAAATTTCTTCAAATTTTAGCTTTGAATTTAATTCAATTTTAAAAAATTTAAATAAATCTTGTATTGAATTCTTCCAATACATAAATTTCTTCAAATTTTAGTTTTTAACTTAATTAAATTCTTTAAAATTTAAGTATATCTTGTATTGACTTCTCCCAATACATAAATTTCTTCAAATTTTAGCTTTGAATTTAATTCAATTTTAAAAAATTTAAATAAATCTTGTATTGAATTCTTCCAATACATAAATTTCTTCAAATTTTAGCTTTGAATTTAATTCAATTAAAAAAATTTAAATAAATCTTGTATTGAATTCTTCCAATACATACATTTCTTCAAATTTTAGCTTTAATTTTAATTCCATTTTTTTAAATTCAAGTAAATCTTGTATTGACCTCTCCCAATACATAAATTTCTTCAAATTTTAGTTTTTAACTTAATCAAATTCTTAAAAATTTAAGTATATCTTGTATTAACTTCTCCCAATACATAAATTTCTTCAAATTTTAGCTTTGAATTTAATTCAATTTTTAAAAATTTAAATAAATCTTGTATTGAATTCTTCCAATACATAAATTTCTTCAAATTTTAGCTTTGAATTTAATTCAATTTTTAAAAATTTAAATAAATCTTGTATTGAATTCTTCCAATACATAAATTTCTTCAAATTTTAGCTTTAATTTTAATTCAATTTTTTTAAATTTAAGTAAATCTTGTATTGACCTCTCCCAATACATAAATTTCTTCAAATTTTAGTTTTTAACTTAATCAAATTCTTAAAAATTTAAGTATATCTTGTATTAACTTCTCCCAATACATAAATTTCTTCAAATTTTAGCTTTGAATTTAATTCAATTTTTAAAAATTTAAATAAATCTTGTATTGAATTCTTCCAATACATAAATTTCTTCAAATTTTAGCTTTGAATTTCATTCAATTTTTAAAAATTTAAATAAATCTTGTATTGAATTCTTCCAATACATAAATTTCTTCAAATTTTAGCTTTAATTTTAATTCAATTTTTTTAAATTTAAGTAAATCTTGTATTGACCTCTCCCAATACATAAATTTCTTCAAATTTTAGTTTTTAACTTAATCAAATTCTTAAAAATTTAAGTATATCTTGTATTAACTTCTCCCAATACATAAATTTCTTCAAATTTTAGCTTTGAATTTAATTCAATTTTTAAAAATTTAAATAAATCTTGTATTGAATTCTTCCAATACATAAATTTCTTCAAATTTTAGCTTTGAATTTAATTCAATTTTAAAAAATTTAAATAAATCTTGTATTGAATTCTTCCAATACATAAATTTCTTCAAATTTTAGCTTTGAATTTAATTCAATTTTTAAAAATTTAAATAAATCTTGTATTGAATTCTTCCAATACATAAATTTCTTCAAACTTTAGCTTTGAATTTAATTCAATTTTTAAAAATTTAAATAAATCATGTATTGAATTCTCCCAATAAATGAATTTCTTCAAATTTTAGCTTTGAATTTTATTCAATTTAAAAAATTTAAGTAAATCTTGTATTGAATTCTCCCAATACATAAATTTCTTCAAATTTTAGTTTTTAATTTTATTCAATTTTTAAAAATTCAAGTAAATCTTGTATTGACGTCTCCCAATACATAAATTTCTTCAAATTTAATTCAATTTTAAGAATTTAAGTAAATCTTGTATTGACTTCTGCCAATAAATAATTTTCTTCAAATTTATTTTAAAATTTAATTCAATTTTTAAAAATTTAAGTATATCTTGTATTGACTTCTCCCAATACATGAATTTATTCAAATTTTAGTTTGTAATCTGATTCAATTTTTAAACATTTAAGTAAATCTTGTATTGAATTCTCCCAATACATAAATTTCTTCAAATTTTAGCTTTAAATTTAATTCAATTTTAAAAAATTGAAGTTATTTTTGAAAAAATAAAATAAATAATTTTTTTTTGAAAAAATAAAATAAATAAAATTTTTTTTTTGAAAAAATAAAATAAATAATAAATAACAAAAATAATTTGTGTACCTTACAGGAAAAGTGGTCGTTCGAGCGTTGCGTTTCATTGAAAAAGGTGCCGAAATTTTGGACTGTTATGGGCCACATTTCGTGAGTGACACCAAATCCGCAAGACGACGTTATTTGCAGGAAAAATATCACTTCACTTGCGCATGCGTGGCCTGTTCGAAGAATTACGAATTGCCGGAAGTGGAGAGAATAATTTTCAAATGTTCTTGCGGCGCATCTTTGAGGGAATCTTCGTCGAAATGCGAAAAGTGTGGAAGATCCAACGACGTGAAGAAGCTGGTGGCGAATTTGACGAAATCTGTGAAAAAACGTTTAAACGCGATAAGTAAAATGTTCGATGGTTGTTATGCCGAAGTTTTGCCCAATCTTCTCGAGCATGGAAATTTGGTTGACAAAATTCTCGCTGAACCGAGTCTCGAGGCAATAAAGACCCAACAATCGATCGTACAATGTTACAATAGTTTGTCATCGACGAGTCCTGCGATTGTTACTTGAAAAAACAATATTTCAGAACTAAAATTCATCCAAATTCAATGAAAATTCAAAAAACCATAATCATAAGTTGCATGAACAATAAATAAACAATAAATAAACAATAAATAAATAACAAATAAATAATAAATAAGTAACAAAAAAATAACAAATAAATAAAAAATAAATAACAAAAAAATAACAAATAAATAAAAAATAAATAATAAATAAATAATGAATAAATAAAAAATAAATAATAAATAAATGAAAAATAAATAATAAATAAATAGTAAATAAATGAAAAATAAATAATAAATAAATATAAATAAATAATAAATAAATAACAAATAAATAATAAATAAATAACAAAAAAATAACAAATAAATAACAAAAAAATAACAAATAAATAATAAATAAATAAAAAATAAATAAAAAATAAATAATAAATAATCCGTTGTAAATAAAAATAAAATCCATTTTTGACTAATTTCAATTCTAAATCCTGATCCGAACGTCCCTGGACGAAAAATTTCGTTATTTCCATGATTTTATTGTCATTAAAGTGCAAGTTGATATTCCGATTATCACAACGACCCTTAATAATTAAAGTAACGGCTAACGAGCGTTTAATATTTGAACCTCGATCACGAGACAATTTTAATTAATATATCTTATTATTCTTCAACCGTCACGAAAGATTCTCCATTTGTGGGAACTTTGCGCGCAATAATCGAAGAATATAGTATTTATAACAATATTAATATATCGATCGATTACCACAACCATATTATATATAATATATATATATGTAATTTTTTTTTAACGATAAACACAACTTAGACACGAACAGTTTATCTTTTTATGCATGTACTTATGAACTAAATATATCTGTATATATGTATATGAGGTATTCCTGCTCAATTCGACCACTTTTACATGTTGTATTTTTTTTTTATTTGTCTCAAACTTTTTTCTATTATTGTACCTATTTGTGGAACTTGACATGATTTTTTTCAAATTTTTTTACCCACGCGTTTACAAGATATAATTTTTTGTTGAAATTCGATGATTTTTTTTTTCAAATTCTTGTAACTTTGCAAAAAATGGAACAAATCAAGCTTTTTTTTTTAATGTTCGTTTTTGAGTGCACTTTTTGATAAAAAAAATATTCAAAATTTAACGATATTCATCTTCTATATCGTTTTACCGCTAAAAGAAAAAAATTGTTTTTGCTTTAAAATTTTTGCTTTTGCAAAAAATTGTTTTTGCTTCAAATTTTAATCATGAAAAAAATGTAAGGAAAAATGTCCCCACGATGAAACTGGTGTTAAAAATAGTTGAAATAGTATAGTAAAAATAGTTAAAAAAGTAAAAGTTTCATAGTAAATTTTTTGAAAAAAATTAAGTGTCCGACTTTTTGAAATTAACAATTTTTTGCTTTAAGCGGTAAAACGATATAGAATATGAATATCGTTAAATTTTTAATATTTTTTAATCAAAAAGTGCACTCAAAAACGAACATTAAAAAAAAAAGCTTGATTTGGTCCATTTTTTGCAAAGTTACAAGCATTTGAAAAAAAATCATCGAATTTCGACAAAAAATCATATCTTGTAAATGCGTGGGTAAAAAAAATTGAAAAAAATCAAGTAAAGTTTCATAAATAGGTACAATAATAGAAAAAAGTTTGAGCCAAATAAAAAAATACAACATGTAAAAGTGGTTGAGTTGAGCTGGAATACCTCATATATTAATGTATATATTAGGGTGGGCCAAAAATCCGTTCTTTTAAATTCTTTTAGCAATACCGAAAATATTGTTCATTATGCGAAAAAAAAATCTGTGCGAAGGTAAAAAAAATTGAGTCAACATCTTAAGCTCGCCAAAGTTCGTCAAACTTCAAAGTGCTTGTTTTTATTAGAAATTCAATTTTCTACTAAAAAAGGTCCTTCTATCAAATCATGTTGGATCGATAGTTTCTAAGATATTTGCAATTTCAGTGAAAAAATTGTCATTTTTCTCTATCTCAAGAATCGTTATTTTTTAAAAAGAAAAATTCCAGAATAAAATTTAAAGTTACAAAAATATGTATATGTACGTTAATAAATTAAAATGTCTTTTAAAAAAAAAAAAAAATCTTGAAAAATCGCCTTTTTCTGCCTCCTGACTGCGTACCCCTTAATATATATTTCTCATATACTTTTTATATATTGAAAAATATATTCTTACATATACTTAATTTCCGCGGGGCTGTCTTAAAAAAACATGTGGTAAATAAAAAAAAAAATATTTTTTAAAATTTTTACGAAAAATTTTTCATAATTTTTTCCCTTCGCACAGATTTTTTTTGTAACATAATGAACAATATTTTCGGTGTTGCTAAAAGAATTTCGAAACAAACGGATTTTCGGTCCACCCTAGTATATATCCTTCGAATATTGTACCGTGAACAAGCATGTGGATATTTCGCGCAACTTTCGTTTTCTTTTTCCTAAAATAAGATTTCGCGTTTTCCCTCTCTTACGTCAATTGTACTTGTAATTACATACTCGTGAAAAAATTGACAACCACATCGCAGGGGAATATATCCATATATATATATAGGGAATTCCATCCCAAATCGGACAGCTTGAAAAACTTTTTTTTTTATTTCCTCAATTTTTTTATATTTTTGAGTACCCATCAAAAGACCCTTCCTGTTAAATTTTGAGATTTTTTTGATTATCCGTTCAAAAGATATTAAATTAACCAAAAAAACGCTCTTTTTTTGGTATTTTGGTCATAACTTCTTTAATAATGGTCCAAATTAAAAGTTTTTTTTTCAAAATTTTTGTTTTTTTATGGCCTTTTCAGAAAAAAATACAACAAAAATATTCGACCTGTTTTTGAATGAGTTTTTTGAGTTTGAAAGGTTAAATCGCGTTTTTAAAAGTGAATGTCATTTTTTATTTTTTTCAAATTTTTTGTTTCAAACATCTATCTATTCAATAATTTTTTAGACTAATCCGATCGTGGGATCTCAATAACTACTATTTTTTTTCGATTTTTGAAAATTAAATTTTTTTTTTTTTTATTATTATGAATACCAATTTTTGTTACTGTATAGTATTTTTTTAAATCATTTTGAATTAATTTGGACAGTTTTTCATTGTTAACAGATTTTAAAAATGAATAATTAATCGATGAGCAAATAAGAAGAGTAACAAAAATTGGTATTCATGATTTATACAAAAAATTTTTTTTTTAATTTTCAAAAATCGAAAAAAAATAGTAGTTATGAAAATCCCACGATTGGACTAGTCTTAAAAATTGTTGAATAGATAGAAGTTTGAAGCAAAAATTTTTTTTTTAAATAAAAAATGCGATTTACCGTTTGAAACTCAAAAAACTCATTCAAAAACACGTCGAATATTTTTGTTGTATTTTTTCTGAAAAGGGCATAAAAAAACAAAGATTTTGAAAAAAAAAACTTTTAATTTGAACCATTATTAAAGAAGTTATGACCAAAATACCAAAAAAAAAGCGGTTTTTTTGTTAATTTAATATCTCTTGAACGGTTAATCAAAAAAATCTCAAAATTTAACAGGAAGGGTCTTTTGATGGGTACTCAAAAATATAAAAAAATTGAGGAAATAAAAAAAAAAGTTTTCCAAACTGTCCGATTTGGGATGGAATGCCCCATATATATATATGTACCGAGTGTTGAGAGATGATAAAACTGCACAGATTTCGAATCGTACAACTATTTGTCTCTTTTATAGATAAAAAATAATAATAAGAATAAACAATAACGAATAGTAAATAAATAACAATAATATTAAATAAATAATAAATATATAATAAATAATTGCTGTCATCGAAATTCTTGTAATTGTAAAATACTCATTTCGAATGTTGTTACGTTATCTAGAATTTGAATGCGAGTAATTTGAAATTATGAGAAATTGAAATGCGGATTCATTTTTAATTCTGAGTATTCAAAAGACGATTGCATGGAATTTCGAGTATCAAAGATGTGTTTTTTGAATTTTGTGTAATTACTTGAAATTCCAATTATTTACAATGTGAGTATTGTGAATTTTGAGTATTTGCAATGAGATTTCTTAGAATTTGGCTCAACCTTCAAAAACTCAACACCCGATATATATATATTAGGGTGAGTCGAAAAAATTAAAAACTGTTGGCTAACCTCAAAAATCAAAGATATCGTTGAAACCAAGGTCTCTGTGCAACGGTTCGATTTTTTGAATTTTTCTAGAGGGCGCGCGGGACGTTAAAAAACGCCATTTTTAGCGTTAAATTTACCATATCACTGATAAACGGAGAGATCATTCAAAAAATTCTGAATTTTTTATACAAGGTGCCCAAATATGTACTCTTTCAAACCCATATTTACCGAACGTTAACAAATGGTTCATATATTCGAAAAAAAATCTCCGAAAATCAATATTTTCACTATTTTTCAATTAATTGTATCATTAAATATTGATTTTGTCTTCTAAAATGTTTTTGTATTTCTTCCATCTTTTTTCTTGTAAAACTAAGTATCATTATTGCTCACGATGCGAAAAGTGCTAAAAAATAAGAAAATTTCCAAAATAAATATTTATTTTTTAGCAATGTCTCGCGCGCCCTCTAAAAAAATTCAAAAATTCGAACCGTTGCAGTTATTGCAACGATATCTTCAATTTTTGAGGCTAGCCAACAGTTTTTAATTTTTTCGATTCACCCTAATATATATGGATATATACATAACATCTAGCGAATACTTTTTTCGTGTTTTTTTATCGTGAATTTTTTTTTGTTATCATGTCTTTAGTACAAGCCTTCGTGGCCACATCAGCACCACTTTCCGATAAGGCATTATTCACTTAAAATTAGGTATACCTTGTATACAACATACAATATATATATATATGTATGGGGCATTCCATGTCAAATCGACCACTTTTGAACCCGACCCCTTTCGATTTGGCTGAAAATTTTTGTCTTTTTTCTACCCCATTAAAAACATTTTTCAGGAAATTTTCAAATTTTTTTACCCAACCGAAAAAAAGTTATGAATTATTAAAAAAAAAAAGGTTTTTGTTTTTTCAAATAGCTATAACTTTTTCAAAAATTGACTAATCGGGACGTTTTTTTTTCGAAAATTTTCGTCTTTGAATGTACTTTTCGAAAAAAAATACAAAAAAATTTAAGATATCGAAGTCTATGAAATTTTTCACTTTTTCGGAAAAAATCATCGTTCTCTCGGAAGCTTATTTTTTATTTTATCTTTTTACTAAAAAAAAAAACCTTCGTTCAATTGCGGAAAGAATGCCGCCTAAACTGGAGTGGGTGGAATTTTCCTTCTATTTTTTTTTATCGATGGGAAATTTTTTTTTTTTTTGCAAATGGGCTTATTTCACAAAACACACCACTCTGTAAATTTTTGAGGATTGATAAAGGACCTCGGAGTTCGAAATATTGGGAAGAAAAAAAATCGAACGTGGTAATCCGCGAAAAAATTTTGATTTTTTTCAAAAAGGTTAAAGAAGAGATAGAAGACACCTATTTATAATTTTTTTGTATTTTTTTCAAAAACTACATCCAAAAACAAAGAGAATGAAAAAAATTGCCATGTGGGCCCATTTTTGAGCAAGCCACAGGCTTTTGACATCCAACCCACATCATTTGGAATCCGCCATTTTTTAATTTTGGCCCGTCTTTGCTTTTTATATTTCTTGTTTGATTGAAAAAAAATTCTTATCACTAATTCTATATTTTTTACGTTTAAGCCTGTCGCTTTTTGGGTCGGGTAAAAAAATTTGAAAATTTCCTGAAAAATGTTTTTAATGGGGTAGAAAAAAAGACAAAAATTTTCATCCAAATCGAAAGGGGTCGGTTTCAAAAGTGGTCGATTTGACATAGAATGACCCATACATGACTCTCTCTGTGCTGCATGCAAACGTCAAATATGAATCAGGGATGAGCATAGAATTCTAATGAGGGAATTTATTCGAAATACTTTCTCAGCTTGTAAAAATTTGTGAAAATATCAAAGTTGTAACGTTTTTTTTTTTTTTTTTTTTTTTTTTTTAAAGATTAATCAACAATCAAGGAATCGATTTTTCGCAGATATTGTTTCAATACCGAATATCGATACGAATTTTTTTTTGGCAAATAAAAAAAGTAAAGCCAATTCGAGAGGATATTTTTTTGGACGTTTTGGGCGTGATCCTTGATAGAGATATTTTGAACGTGTTTTTTTTTTCATTAAAAACAGTGCCCATCCCTTTTTACCGACTGAGTTTATAAAATCGTGTTTCTCATATTCAATTATCAATTTATCATCCTCTTTTTTTTCCCATCTCTTTTTCTGCCTCTTTTTTTTATCGAACTTTCCTCGCACGATGATACTTTTTTTTTTTTGCGGATACACAAAAAACGAGAACACGGATAATAACGGCTATTTTTTTTTTTCGTCGAAGACACGTTTAACTTTGTACAATTAGCAGAAATCGAGATGAGCATAGAAATTGTTTTTCTCTCTTTGTCTCTGTCTCAAGGTCAAAGGATTTTCGTGTTTTTTAGTTTCCTCTCTAATTATTAATTTTTTTTTATCGCTTTCGCAAAGCCCAACTTTTTTTTCACGAATATTTGCACTTTGCGATGAATAATCGTTCACCAAAAAAGAGACAAAAAATCTCGATCAACGAAGTCAGACTTTTTCGGCCGAACTTTCGGCATTGTTGTCCGTTGTTTTGCACGTTTTCGACGTATTTTGTTCCGGATTTTGCTGCTCCGCGCGATCCTTCTCGCGTTCCTTTTCCCTCGCTGCTTTTCGCTCGCGCAAAAGTTCCATTCTTCTCGCTCGATGAAGACTTCCCGAAGGAAATGTCGAATCCTCGACCGCAGCCGCCGCAGCGGCGGTTGCACCGCGTTCAACGGCACTTTGACGGATCTGCGGGGAGAATTTTTTTTTTCCAAATTATCCTACGGACATTTTTTTTTTTTAAATTTTTTTCCCGCAAAAAGCTTTCCGGAAGTAGAAGCAAAATTCTGCAAATTGGGAATCCCAGTGGACACAGTAATGTTGCAGGAATGTAACGGCAATGTTACCGTTTGTAACATGTAACATTAAATGGACGTTACATGCAGAGATGGGCGAAAATGTAATTACTCATTAAATTACTCAATAAAATTACTCATTAAACTGGTAATGAATTATGATGATGTAATTACACATTGATGATGTAATTACACATTGAGATTGTAATGGATAATTGAAACATGTTTTAATTACACATTGAGTTGGTACTGGACAATTGAAACATGTTATAATTACACATTAAGCTGGTAATGTGTAATTAAGATATGATTTAAATACACATTACACACTTAATGGGTAATTGGACTTTGTTCAATTAAGAATTACCTTGAACTAATAACGATTGTAATTAAACTATCATTGTAATTTAATTACAATTGTAATTAAACTGTCATTTAAATTTAATTACAACTGTAATTAAACTGCATTTGTCATTCAATTACAATTGTAATTAAATGACAAATGCAGTTTTATTACAATCGTTATTAGTTCGAGGCAGGGTTGCGAAATTTTTAATAAAAAAAGTAATGCATTAACCATTAAATTTCAATGGTTAATGGTTAATGAAAATGCAAATGCATTAAAAAAAAGTAATGCATTATTTGCAACCCTGGTTTAAGGTAATTCTTAATTGAACAGAGTCCAATTACCCATTAGGCGTATAATGTGTATTTAAATCACATTTACTTTAATGTGCATTTAAATTACAAATGTAATTAAATTACAAATATAAATTACATATTTAAATTAAATGTTTTATTTATAAAATATGAATTTTATATTTGTAATTTAATTTATTTTATTTCATTTAATTAATTAAATTAAATTACATTTGTCATTTAATTACATTTCTAATTTTAATTACAAACGCTTCAAGTATTTTGTAATTTAAAGAATTTAAATTACTCACGTTCGAAGTAATTTGTAATTAAATAAATTCTAATTACTAACGCTCGATGCAATTTGTAATTAAATAAATTGTAATAACTAACGCTCTAAGCAATTGATAATGAAATTAATTTTAATTACAAATGCTCAAGGTAATTTGTAATTTAATAAATTTTAGTTACTAACGATCTAAGTTATTCGTAATTATATGATTTCTCATTACAAACACTGAAAGTAATTAGTAATTAGACATGTAATTTCATTACGTGTTTAATGGCACATGCCCATCTCTGGTTACATGTAAGTTACATGTAAATTACAATTTCCTACTCAGCAATATAACATTGTTATATAACAGTTATGTAACAGTTACGACACAATTATGTAACAGTTATATAACAGTTACATAACTATTGTATAACAGTTAGGTAACTGTATTACGGTACCGTAACTAGAATTAATTGTTGTTAAACATGTTAAAAAAATATATATATAGCTCTTGCAAAATAATTTAATATGCATAGTTTACCGGCCCCAAAAAGATTCATAGGAAAAAAAATCTGCTCGAATTGTCCGATCCAATTTTTCTCAGAGACCGGGAATCGAACCCTCGATCCTACCTACCATCCTACCTATCTACCTAACACACTACCTACTACGCTATCGACTACTTATGAATTCCCTCTACTTGTATAATATATGAATGCTGGAGTGCCGAAAAAATAATAGTAGTATAATAATGATAGTAAAATAATAATAATAATAATAATAATAATAATAATAATAATATGCATTTGAATGAGCAATAAACCATGAAAGTTGGTTTTTTTATTTGCGAATTCGAATTCCCTGACCGCTCATAAGTTATGTAAACTTTTTTCCAGAATACCTGAACCCTCATAACTCAAGTGACCCCTCAGAACTTAAGTTACCCCTCATAACTTACTTTCAGAGCGTCTAACCCCTCATAAGTTATGCAAACCCTCAAAACTGGTTTGAATAAAATCGTGACCTCTCATAAGTTTGCCGACTTCTCATGACTTAATTTCGGGACCCCTGACCCCTCATAAGTTATGTGAACTCTCAAAACTTTATTCGAAGATACCTGACCCCTCATAATTTAATTTCGTGACCCCTGGCCCCTTGTAGGTTTTGTAAAGCCGCGAAACTCAATTCCAGGATTCCTGACCCCTCATAAGTTGAGAGTCCCCTCATAACTTAATTTCAGAGCCCCTGACTCCTCATAAGTTACGTGAATGTTTGAAAATTCACATCTTTTTCACAGTGTGTAACTTCCACGTTATGTTGCTGCAATATAACATATTTTACATCAATGTAATGTAACACAGTTATATAGCAGTTGTGCAACCTACATGTAACTTGCACTCTATATAACAGCAACGTTACATAGGAATAACATTGTAACATTACATGTAACTTCCATGTTATATTGCCGCAATATACCACATGTTACATTGCTGTAATGTAACAAAGTTATATTGCAGTTATGTAACCTACATGTAACAAATGTTACATGACATTGTTACTTGCACGTTATATAACAGCAACGTTACATAGGGATAACATTGTAACATTACATGTAACTTCCATGTTACATTGCAGCAACTTAACGTGTTCACTGGGAATCTACTTTCTTTCTTGTTGAAAATAGAAACAATTATTGAGACAATTGACTGAGTGAAAATTGACATAGCTTCGCTTACGAGACGGTAAAAATTAATTGAAGCAAGATACTTTTAGTATGAAACTGGCCGTCGAGGTTTTGGCGTTTGGACTTTGGGACGACCAACTGCTTCCGGGTGTGCTGAAGTAACCACCGAGTTTTGGCTTTATGTGTCTGTTGTGCATCTCCATGTGAACGATCTTCATGAATTCTATCTGAGCGGCGAGCTTCTGAATTTCCTCCTAAAAAAAAAAACGAAGAAAACGACATTATAAAAATCGTGCAAATTGTACAGTTGCACATTGCTTCCTCATCTTTATTCAAGTTAAGATAGCTTCCTTTATTAGAAATTATGGGAATGAAATTTGGCTTCCTCATAAAGCTTTGTTAACTATCGAAAAATATGAGTAATGTACTTACAAGCAGAGATGTAAATAATGCATTATTTTGATAATGCATTACTGTATTCATTACACATTACACTGCATAATGTGTAATGAATGAGTGTTCCATTACAAATAAAAAAGTAATGTGTAATGGATGCAGGGTTGCGAAATTTGTAATGTAAAAGTAATGCATTATTTATTACTTTTAGAATGTGTAATGGAAAAAATTTACATTACGCATTACAATGTAGTGTGTAATGAAAAAAAAATGCATTACCCATTACAATGTAGTGTGTAATGAAAAAAATTTTCATTACCCATCACAATGTAGTGTTTAATGGAAAAAATTTACATTACCCATTACAATGTAGTGTTTAATGGAAAAGATTTTCATTACCCATTAAAATGTAGTGTGTAATGGAAAAAATTTGCATTACTCATTAAAATGTAGTGTTTAATGGAAAAAATTTACATTACCCATTACAATGTAGTTGTGTAATGGAAAACATTTTCATTACCCATTACAATGTAGTGTGTAATGGAAAACATTTTCATTGCTCATTACAATGTAGTGTGTAGTGGAAAAAAATTCCATTACACATTACAATGTAGTGTCCCGTAGTAAAAAACTCCATTGAATCGCCAATGGCAACCAATGGTCCTCATACGACTCCATTGGACAATGAATGGGGACCCATTGAGATTTCCGCATTTGTCAATGGCGTACAGGGCTGACCATTGATCAGTGAATGGATATCCATTGAACATCAAATGCGGATGAATCGAATGATCATCATTACTCAATGATGCTCATTGGAAAGCCAATGCGGATGTATCGAGCGATCAGCATTGCCCAATGGCGTCCATGAGATGGTAAATGCTGATGAACGAAATGATCCGCTTTACCCAATGATGTCCATTGGAAAGTCAATGCGGATGAACTGAAAGATCAGCATTTCCCACAGATGTTCATTGGAACCCAAATGCGGCTAACGATGAAATGATCAGCATTTACCAAGGATACCCATTGAATAATAAGTAACTACGAATTATACAATGATCAACATTTATCAATAATGTCACTTCATTGATGACTGATCGAATGATGAGCAGCATTCGTTAACGATGTTGCAATCCATATTCGAGGTTTAATGCTGAACAATTGAACCCATCGATCGATGAGAATTTTTCCGAATGCGATATTTCTCAAACGGCGGTGAATTAATAAAGTCAAGTAAGAGTAGATGTCGCTGATTCTCATATATGAACCAAATATTTTCTTCAATTGTAATAAATGCTGATGATTATATCGATGGTCAATTAATATTAGCATAAGCTCGGAAATTATTCGAAAGTAATTTAAAAAAAATGTATTATAAACTGCTCATCAAGTACGCGTACGTTTGGGATAAATGATTTTTAAAACCGTTTATTTTTAACATATACACATAATTTTATCAGTCCTTCTAAACCCGATTTGTGAGAGGAGAAACGTATATATACTTTCATTATGAATCGTCATCTGAATACACTTACAATCTATTTTCTCAATTCTGAGCTTCAATAATTTCTATTAAATGTAATAATATATATCGCGTTACAGCTGCCATAAGGGCGTATCGAATTTTTTTTTTTCAAGAATCGACGTAATTATGACCGAAAAGTATAGAACCGATGAAAAAAAAATTTTATAAGCTCTTGCTCAAGCCGCAATTCTATCTAGAAAATATTTTTGTTTTTCGGGCCTCATATCGATGTATTTTTGCCCCCTAAACACGAATCTATCAATAGTTTTTTCAAAAAATCAAAATTTTCATGAATTTCGATAAAAAACTGTTTTGCTCAATTTTGGGCCTATTTTAAAAAACCTGAAAATAGCGAAATTTCAAGTGCTCATAACTTCACTTTGGTTCAACCGATTTCAAAATTTGTTTTTCGTACGCAAAGCTTGTGACCAAACGTAGAGAATGCCGTTAAGTTCATCCCGATAACTATTTTTTTGTAGAAATAAGAGCAGTTTGAAAATCGCCGAAAAAAATGGAACGGGGTATACCTTAAAAAATTTACAAAAATCTATTGTTGAACTTTAAAAATCTGCAAAAAATCAAAAAATGATCGTAATGGGATGAACCAAACGGGATTTTGAAGCGTGAACGATTACGAAGAGAATGAGCTCATGCTCAAGCCGCAATTCTATCTAGAAAATAAATTGCAGCCATTTTAGTGAACCGATTAAATTTTGGCCAAAATGCAAAAAAAAAAAAAATTATTTTTGTTTTTCAGGCCTCATATCGATGTATTTTTGCCCCCTAAACACGAATCTATCAATAGTTTTTTCAAAAAATCAAAATTTTCATGAATTTCGATAAAAAACTGTTTTGCTCAATTTTGGGCCTATTTTCAAAAACCTGAAAATAGCGAAATTTCAAGTCAACGTAATTATGACCGAAACGTATAGAACCGATGAAAAAAAATTTTCCCAATTTTTTTTTGTTTTTTTATACGCCCTTATGGCTTTCCGAGTTGGTGTCGAAAGCCATAAGGGCGTATAGAATTTTTTTTTTGTGGGCAATGGGGAATGAGTGGCGAACAGCAATGGAGATTCTTTCGTATAGTAAAAACTCCATTCATCGCCATTGAAAAATCCCCATTCATTCCCCATTGCCAAAATAACCAATGGGGATGAATGCCGAATTGCCTAAGGGGATTGTCTCCATTGAATCCCCATTATATAATCCCCATTCCGTTTCAAATGGGGAATTCAATGGCGAAAATCCCCTTAGGCAATGCGGCATTCATCTCCATTGGTTATTTTGGCAATGGGGAATGAATGGGGATTTTTCAATGGCGACGAATGGAGTTTTTTACTACGGGAATGTAGTGTGTAATGGAATAAAATTTCATGACCCATTGCAATGGGTCATGAAATTTTGTGCAACAGTGGGTAATAAAAAAAATTTCCATTACCCTTTTTGTATGCATCAATTCATCAACTTTTTGTATGCATATAGATGATTTTTAGAATTGAAGGTAACCAAGTCATTAAAATGTATTGCAAAATTGCAATAATTTATTCATCTATATTTTTCCATTCCCAAAATTGCAATCAGAGTTATGTCCATTACACATTACATTGTAATGGGTAATGACATTTTTTTTTCCATTATATACTACATTGTAATGGGTAATGGAATTTTTTTCCATTACACCCTACATTGTAATGGGTAATAAAATTTGTTTTCATTACACACTACATTGTAATGGGTAATGGATTTTTTTTTCATCACATACTACATTGTAATTGGAATTTTTTTCCATTACACACTACATTGTAATGGGTAATGAAATTTGTTTCTATTACACACTACATTGTAATGGGTAATGAAATTTTTTTCCATTACACACGACATTGTAATGGGTAATGGGTTTTTTTTCATTACACACTACATTGTAATGGGTAATGAAATTATTTTTCTATTACACACTACATTGTAATGGGTAATGGATTTTTTTTTCCATTATACACTACATTGTAATGGGTAATGGATTTGTTTTTCATTATACACTACATTGTAATGGGTAATGGATTTTTTTTTCATTACACACTACATTGTAATGGGTAATGGATTTGTTTTTCATTACACACTACATTGTAATGGGTAATGGATTTTTTTTTCATCACATACTACATTGTAATTGGAATTTTTTTCCATTACACACTACATTGTAATGGGTAATGAAATTATTTTTCTATTACACACTACATTGTAATGGGTAATGGATTTGTTTTTCATTATACACTACATTGTAATGGGTAATGGATTTTTTTTTCATTACACACTACATTGTAAAGGGTAATAGAATTTTTTTTCCATTACACACTACATTGTAAAGGGTAATAGAATTTTTTTTCCATTACACACTACATCATAATGGGTAATGGATTTGTTTTTCATTACACACTACATTGTAATGGGTAATGGATTTGTTTTTCATTATACACTACATTGTAATGGGTAATGGATTTTTTTTTCATTACACACTACATTGTAAAGGGTAATAGAATTTTTTTTCCATTACACACTACATTGTAAAGGGTAATAGAATTTTTTTTCCATTACACACTACATCATAATGGGTAATGGATTTGTTTTTCATTACACACTACATTGTAATGGGTAATGGATTTTTTTTTCATCACATACTACATTGTAATTGGAATTTTTTTCCATTACACACTACATTGTAATGGGTAATGAAATTATTTTTCTATTACACACTACATTGTAATGGGTAATGGATTTGTTTTTCATTATACACTACATTGTAATGGGTAATGGATTTTTTTTTCATTACACACTACATTGTAAAGGGTAATAGAATTTTTTTTCCATTACACACTACATTGTAAAGGGTAATAGAATTTTTTTTCCATTACACACTACATCATAATGGGTAATGGATTTGTTTTTCATTACACACTACATTTTAATGGGTAATGGATTTGTTTTTCATTATACACTACATTGTAATGGGTAATGGATTTTTTTTTCATTACACACTACATTGTAAAGGGTAATAGAATTTTTTTTCCATTACACACTACATTGTAAAGGGTAATAGAATTTTTTTTCCATTACACACTACATCATAATGGGTAATGGATTTGTTTTTCATTACACACTACATTGTAATGGGTAATGGATTTTTTTTTCATCACATACTACATTGTAATTGGAATTTTTTTCCATTACACACTACATTGTAATGGGTAATGAAATTATTTTTCTATTACACACTACATTGTAATGGGTAATGGATTTGTTTTTCATTATACACTACATTGTAATGGGTAACGGATTTTTTTTTCATTACACACTACATTGTAAAGGGTAATAGAATTTTTTTCCATTACACACTACATCATAATGGGTAATGAATTTTTGTTTTCCATTACATACTACATTGTAATGGGTAATGGATTTTTTTCTCATCACACACTACATTGTAATGGGTAATGCATTTTTTTTCCATTATACACTACTTTGTAATGGGTAATGAAATTGTTTTTCCATTACATACTACATTGTAATGGTTAATAGAAATTTTTTCCACTACACACGACATTGTAATGGGTAATGAAAATGGCAATGCATTACAAAACGTAATGCATTACTTGCAACCCTGAATGGATGCATGTGTCATTACAAATAAAAAAAAGTAATACGTAATGGATGCAGGGTTGTGAAATTTGTAATGTAAAAGTAATGCATTATTCAATACTTTTAGAATGTGTAATGGAAAAAAAATTCCATTAGACATTAACGGAAAAATAAGGTTTACCTTCAGTTCCTCATTTTCCTGATAAAGATCGGTCGTTTCTTCGGCCACTAGACCACGTATTCCGTTTAAGGAAAAACTCGCTGTGATACCACGAGCTCTTGCTCGGCTGTCCCATTGATCACCGTGACCTCGCAAAACACGAAGAACCTGAGGAAAACCCAAAAAAATCGTCACAATCTGGCACTGCAATAACCCTTGATAAAACAATTTTTTTTTTAATTTTTATTGCACTCCGTGCGTAAAGTGACCACTTCTCGCACGCTTCGCTCCGCTGCGCGTGCGAAAAGCGGGCACTTTACGCACTCGTGCGATAAAATTTTGTACGATACTATTATTACCTTTGGACCGAACACGAGAAGTACAGTAACGGAAGTGGACAGTTGAGTGCGTAAAAAACCGAGTGAATACTTCATGTCAGGTCCAGCGTGAGGAAATATGAAGAGACTGGAAAAGGAAAAGAATCAAGAGAATTATAAATAAGTAAATCGAAAACTAAACTAACAAATTAATCAACTGAACAAACTAAGCCTACGAATTGAATTCAACAAGTTTTATTAATTGTACAAAATGGAATTGACTTGAAATCAATTCAATTATAATAAAAAATGTATGAAATTTAATCGATAATTGAATTGAAATTACTCGCAGTAATCAATAATTAAATTCGATTTAATTAAAGATGCTTAAAGTAATCGATAATCAAATTTAATAACAAATGCTCGAAGTAATGGATAATTAAATTAAATTCAATTAGAAATGCTCGTAGTAATCGTTAATTAAATTTCATTTAATTCGTAATTCATACGAAATGCCTCAGATATAAAATAGATAACAAAGTTATATCTAAAAAATAGACGGAAAAAGAATTGGCAAATTTAAATCAGCAAAATCAATCAATGAATGATTGAACGTTGCAAAAAAAATTGATCTGAAACTTTTTGAAGATTTGTGAATTTGTAAAATTTGTGTTCTAATTACGAAAAACTAATCAAATTTCGAAAATAACTTATAAATTAATAATCAATTAATAGTCAATAATAAATAATAAATCAAAAATAAATTTCAAAAATTTCAAGACTAGGACAAAAATCGTGTATCTTTGTTTTGATGAGTTAACTTACTGAATTGCGATCATTGTAGTATTGACAGCGGCGATATTGTAAATGGCGTAACTTATCAGTCGTGCCTCGTTGAAAAGGCTCTCGGCGTTTCTTACATTGTAACAGACTCTGATGCCCCAAGCGAGAAAAAGAATTTCACCTTTGACGAGAAAAAAAAATCAAAGTTTGAAAATAATCTCAAAATTTGAAAATAAACTTACTTTCGCAGTTGGAATTTTTTTTTGACGAGAACAAAAAAAAATCGAAGTTTGAAAATAATCTTAAAATTTGAAAATAAACTAACTTTCGCAGCTGCATTTTTTTTTGAGGAGAAGAAAAAAATCAAGGTTGAAAATAATCTCGAAATTTGAAAATAAACTTACTTTCGTAGCTGGATTTTTTTTTTTGACGAGAAGAAAAATATTAAAGTTTGATAATAATCACAAAATTTGAAAATAAACTTACTTTCGCAGCTGGATTTTTTTTTGAGAAGAAAAAAATCAAGGTTGAAAATAATCTCGAAATTTGAAAATAAACTTACTTTCGCAGCTGGAATTTTTTTTTGACGAAAACAAAAAAATCGAAGTTTGGAAATAATATCAAAATTTGAAAATAAACTTACTTTCGCAGCTGGAATTTTTTTTTGACGAAAACAACAAAAATTGAAGTTTGAAAATAATCTCAAAATTTGAAAATAAACTTACTCTCGCAGCTGGAATTTTTTTTTCACGAGAAGAAAAAAATCAAAGTTCGAAAATAATCTAAAAATTTGAAAATAAACTTACTTTCGCAGCTGGAATTTTTTTTTGACGAGAAGGAAAAAATCAAAGTTCGAAAATAATCTAAAAATTTGAAAATAAACTTACTTTCGCAGCTGGAATTTTTTTTTTGACGAGAAGGAAAAAATCAAAGTTCGAAAATAATCTAAAAATTTGAAAATAAACTTACTTTCGCAGCTGGAATTTTTTTTTTGACGAGAAGGAAAAAATCAAAGTTCGAAAATAATCTCAAAATTTGAAAATAAACTTACTTTCGCAGCTGGAATTTTTTTTTGACGAAAACAAAAAAATCGAAGTTTGAAAATAATCTCAAAATTTGAAAATAAACTTACTTTTGCAGCTGGAATTTTTTTTTGACGAGAAGGAAAAAATCAAAGTTTGAAAATAATCTCAAAATTCTAAAATAAGCTTACTTTCGCAGCTGGAATTTTTTTTTGACGAGACGAAAAAAATCAAAGTTTGAGAATAATCTCAAAATTTGAAAATAAACTTACTTTCGCAGCTGGAATTTTTTTTTCACGAGAAGAAAAAAATCGAAGTTTGAAAATAATCTCAAAATTTAAAAATAAACTTACTTTCGCAGCTGGAATTTTTTTTTCAGGAGCAGGAAAAAATCAAAGTTTGAAAATAATCTCAAAATTCTAAAATAAGCTTACTTTCGCAGCTGGAATTTTTGTTTACCAGAAGATAAAAATCAAAGTTCAAAAATAATCTCAAAATTTGAAAATAAGCTTACTTTGCAGCTGAAATTTTTTTTTTTCCTCAAAACTCACCAATGGCGAGACTGTGATCCCACCAATTGTACGAGCACTGATAAAACTCGAGACCGTTGCCATCGGCGATGACTTTGGCGTGTGGAGGCGCACTCAGAGTCCAAGTGCCGAGATAAATCAGCATAACGAGTAAAATAGGTACCATCCACTGTAGCAATTGTTTGTCCGTTAGTTTGACCTTGTGGGCACTTTTGACGCGATAAGTCAACGAGACCCTGAAGGAAAAATTCGTGGAGGTTATTTTCCACGTCCAAAATCCGGAATATCAAAAATGGTACTTTATTGCACTCCGTACGTAAAAAGACCCATTTTACGCACTCGTGTGCGTAAAATGGGCTTTTACGCCCTCGTGCAATAAAATTTTGTATGACATAATGTACTATTTTTTTCACAGCTGGAAGATTTACCTCCAAGTCTTCATGAGAAGAGCCGTGTAAGAGATACAAAAGCCAAAGTGTCTCGTCCATTTTGTTGCGATGCAAGAGTACAAATCCAAAACCGGAAATATGGCCGCCATCTTGAGAGATAAACAAACAAACAGCTCTAGTCTGATTTTTTTAACAAAGGAGTCACGATGAGAAATTCTTTTTTTTTTATTAATAACGAAAAATGTGGAAGATTATTCGCACCTCAAGATACATTATGGCGCAGCCGAGAAGAGTTATCGAGAGAAATATCGGTGAAGCGACCTTGAAGACTTTGAGCTTGCGATTCTGATAAACGTAAGCAACGAGAAGAACCGCTCCACAGGCGCAGAAAACCGATACCGATAGTAGCGTGACTCTGAAGTAACAAACATTAATAATTTTCAATCAATGATAACAATGATAATTTTCAAAATCATGAATTTTGATTGAAACAATCATTCGACCTTGACAAACCAATATCAGTCAGTAACAGGGTTGCGAAATTTTTAATGGAAAAGTAATGCATGAATCATTACTTTTTTAATGGCTAATGAAAATAATTTCCATTAACCATTAACATTTAATGGTTAATGGAGATAATTTCCATTAAACATTAACTCTTTTATATTAATGGAAATAATTTCCATTAAACATTAACATTTAATGATTAATGGAAATAATTTCCATTAACCATTAACATTTAATAATTAATGGAAATAATTGCCATTAACCAACAATATTTAATGGTTAATGGAAATTATTTTCATTAACTATTAGCATTAAATGGTTAATGGAGATTATTTTCATTGAACATTAACTCTTTCATATTGATGGAAATAATTTCCATTAACCATTAACATTTAATGATTAATGGAAATTATTTTCATTAACTATTAGCATTGAATGGTTAATGGAGATAATTTCCATTAAACATTAACTCTTTTATATTAATGGAAATAATTTCCATTAAACATTAACATTTAATGATTAATGGAAATAATTTCCATTAACCAACAATATTAAATGGTTAATGGAAATTATTTTCATTAACTATTAGCATTAAATGGTTAATGGAGATAATTTCCATTAAACATTAACATTTAATGATTAATGGAAATAATTTCCATTAACCATTAACATTTAATAATTAATAGAAATAATTGCCATTAACCAACAATATTTAATGGTTAATGGAAATTATTTTCATTAACTATTAGCATTAAATGGTTAATGGAGATTATTTTCATTGAACATTAACTCTTTCATATTGATGGAAATAATTTCCATTAACCATTAACATTTAATGATTAATGGAAATTATTTTCATTAACTATTAGCATTAAATGGTTAATGGAGATAATTTCCATTAAACATTAACTCTTTTATATTAATGGAAATAATTTCCATTAAACATTAACATTTAATGATTAATGGAAATAATTTCCATTAACCAACAATATTAAATGGTTAATGGAAATTATTTTCATTAACTATTAGCATTAAATGGTTAATGGATATAATTTTCATTAAACATTAACTCTTTTATATTAATGGAAATAATTTCCATTAACCATTAACATTTAATGATTAATGGAAATAATTTCCATTAACCATTAACATTTAATAATTAATGGAAATAATTGCCATTAACCAACAATATTAAATGGTTAATGGAAATTATTTTCATTAACTATTAGCATTAAATGGTTAATGGAAATAATTTCCATTAGCCATTAACATTTAATGATCAATGGAAATTATTTTCATTGACTATGAGCATTAAATGTTTAATGGAGATAATTTTCATTAAACATTAACTCTTTCATATTAATGGAAATAATTTTCATTAATCATTAACATTTAATGATTAATCGAAATAACTTCCATTAACCATTAACATGTAATGGTTAATGGAAATAACTTCCATTAACCATCAACATTAAATGGTTAATGGAAATTATTTTCATTAACCATTAATATTCAATGGTTAATGGAAATTATTTCAATTAATCAATAAGAGTTAATTGTTATTGAAAATGTAAATGCACTTTCAAAAATTGGTGTGTGTTGATCATCTATTCTTGTTGACAAGAAAAGCCAGTACATGAAATAAAACTTAGAATTGGTGAGAGCGGCAAATTGAAAATGTAATTTGTAATTCAAAGTTTACTAATTACAAATTACAAATGTAATTAGTAATTAAAAAATTTCGAATACCAAATTACAAATTTAATTAGAAATTGAAAAATTCCTAATTACAAATTACAAATGTAATTAGGTTTAAATTTCGCACTAGTTACATTTTCGATGTAATTGGAGTCAAATTTCACTATAATTACATGTAATTAGGACCAAATTTTCGACTAATTACATTTTTCAATGTAATTAGTGCGAAATTTCAACCTAAATACATTTGTAAGTAGTAATTTGAATTTTTCTAATTACTTAATGACATTTGTAATTTTCAATTAGGAAATTTAAAATTACTAATAACATTTGTAATTTGTAATTTTAAATTTTTCTATTACTTATTACATTTGTAATTTTTAATTTTTCCATTACTAATTACATTTTTAATTTTTAATTTTTCCATTACTAATTACATTTGTAATTTGTAATTAAAAAATTTCTCTCCAGTCGAAACGCGCCCACACAAGTTTCACTTGGAAAAAAAATGCAGTGTCTTAATTTTTAGATTCTAGTTATATTCATCGATGAAAATTTCTAAAAAAATTTTCAATTAATTTTTTTTTTCTTAACCTGAAGGGCCAATTGTAGGTGGCCAAACAGGGCTCCGGTCCTCTGCATCTCGAACAACCAGGAGCGCATTTCAAACAGCGAAACATCTCGTTGTATCGAAGACTCTTGTTGTTCCACATTTCCTTCCAAGCAGCTTGCGAGCAAAAATTTTATGATTTTTTTTTCAAAAAATTCTTCAACACAATTCTCACCGATCAATCTTCGTTCTGCTCTCACGAAAACGTTGATGGAAAAAACGAGGCACTCTCTCGAGGGTTGAATATTTTAATGCAATATTAATTATGTATTCTGTACCTTCGACGAGAATCCCATCGAAGCCCATTTCATCGTCGTTCCTGGAATTCTCATTTTCGCTGCTAAGGGCGTAATAACCCTCGCGGCAACGACAAACGTAAGCACCCTTCGACCAACCCGGTGCAAACGATATCACACCGTTGTCGTTTATCCTTCTTGTACCTGGTCCTCGATACTCGCACTGCAATTATATTCAATCCATCAAACCAGGGTTGCGAAATTTTTAATGAAAAAGTAATGCATTAACCATTACTTTTTTAATGGCTAATGAAAATTTAATGGTTAATGGAAATTATTTTCATTGACCATTAAAATTTAATGGTTAATGGAAATTATTTTCATTGACCATTAAAATGTAATGGTTAATGGAAATTATTTTCACTGACCATTAAAATTTAATGGTTAATGGAAATTATTTTCATTGACCATTAAAATTTAATGGTTAATGGAAATTATTTTCACTAACCATTAAAATTTAATGGTTAATGGAAATTATTTTCACTAACCATTAAAATTTAATGGTTAATGGAAATTATTTTCACTAACCATTAAAATTTAATGGTTAATGGAAATTATTTTCACTAACCATTAAAATTTAATGGTTCATGGAAATTATTTTCACTAACCATTAAAATTTAATGGTTCATGGAAATTATTTTCATTGACCATTAAAATTTAATGGTTAATGGAAATTATTTTCATTGACCATTAAAATTTAATGGTTAATGGAAATTATTTTCATTGACCATTAAAATTTAATGGTTAATGGAAATTATTTTCACTAACCATTAAAATTTAATGGTTGATGGAAATTATTTTCACTAACCATTAAAATTTAATGGTTGATGGAAATTATTTTCACTTACCATTAAAATTTAATGGTTAATGGAAATTATTTTCATTGACCATTAAAATTTAATGGTTAAGGGAAATTATTTTCACTAACCATTAAAATTTAATGGTTAATGGAAATTATTTTCACTGACCATTAAAATTTAATGGTTAATGGAAATTATTTTCACTAACCATTAAAATTTAATGGTTGATGGAAATTATTTTCACTAACCATTAAAATTTAATGGTTAATGGAAATTATTTTCATTGACCATTAAAATTTAATGGTTAATGGAAATTATTTTCATTGACCATTAAAATTTAATGGTTAATGGAAATTATTTTCACTAACCATTAAAATTTAATGGTTGATGGAAATTATTTTCACTAACCATTAAAATTTAATGGTTAATGGAAATTATTTTCACTAACCATTAAAATTTAATGATTGATGGAAATTATTTTCACTAACCATTAAAATTCAATGGTTAATGGAAATTATTTTCACTAAACATTAAAATTTAATGTTTAATGGAAATTATTTTCATTGACCATTAAAATTTAATGGTTAATGGAAATTATTTTCATTGACCATTAAAATTTAATAGTTAATGGAAATTATTTTCACTAACCATTAAAATTTAATGGTTAATGGAAATTATTTTCACTAACCATTAAAATTTAATGGTTCATAGAAATTATTTTCATTGACCATTAAAATTTAATGGTTAATGGAAATTATTTTCACTAACCATTAAAATTTAATGGTTAATGGAAATTATTTTCACTAACCATTAAAATTTAATGGTTAATGAAAATTATTTTCATTGACCATTAAAATTTAATGGTTAATGGAAATGATTTTCACTAAACATTAAAATTTAATGGTTAATGGAAATTATTTTCCCTAACCATTAAAATTTAATGGTTAATGGAAATTATTTTCACTGACCATTAAAATTTAATGGTTAATGAAAATTATTTCACTAACCATTAAATTTAATTTAATTAAAAATCAAAGAAGTTATGACCAAAATACCAAAAAAGAGGGGTTTATTGCATTCCGTGCGCAAAGTGCCACTTTGCAACTCGTCAGAAAAAGTTTCATCGCACTAGTATCGTAATATACTATTTTTTGTTAATTTAATATCTTTCGAACGGGAAATTTAAAAAAATCAAAATTTAGGGAGGCTCTTTTGATGGGTACTAAAAAATATTAAAAAATTGAGGAAATAAAAAAGTATTCAGAATATAAGGATTATGATCTTTGTTTTTTCTTTGCGACTGACGAAATTAGTGTTTACTTGCGTGGTGTCGTCATGGCACTTGTGAGAACCTCGAAACGAAGCGATCTGATTGGCCGGAGTAACTTCATCCTCGTGGCGACCGATCCGATCTTTGTTTTTCAATTCGTCGCACTGATTTACCTCCAGTCCTCCGATGTCCATGTCGATGCTGAGAAACTCTCGCAAACTACTTCCGCGATGAGAAAACGAGATTAAACGAGATAATCCTCTTAGAATTAATCGATTGACCCAAATTCGATAGGACTTTTTTTTAATCTTGCAGTGTCAGATTAAACTTGAAAAATCGAATCAAAATTTTCAATGAAAAATCCATAAAATTGGATATATTCACAAAAAAAACGATTTATCGAATAACTCATCAACTTTTAGGTGTCCAAAAGCTTCTTCGAATTTTTGTACAATATAAATTTAGAAAAAAATTAATAAATTAATCTGAGACTCGAGCAAAGTTTTGAAAGATCCATAAAATTGGATATATTTACAAAATCAAAACCATTTATCGAATAACTTATGAACTTAAAATTGAAATCCATAAAATTGAATATATTCACAAAAACAAAACGATTTATCGAATAACTCATCAATTTTTCAGTGTCCAAAAGCTTCCTCGAATTTTTGTACAATATAAATTTAGAAAAAAAAAATCTGAGAGAAAATTTTTGAAAAATAATTAAACATACCCGTGACGCGTGTCCGAGGGTCTAACGTAAACGCTGTAAGATATGAGCCATTGAAGATTCTTGCAGGATAAATAGGGAAGAGTCCACCAGCCCATGTAAGACTCGATCGGTGCTGATTGGACGAATTTCGGTGATCTACTGATTAAAAATCAATATTCTGGTTTCTCACTCGAGTCTCGACTAATTACAGGCAGAAGAGAGGGAAATTGTAGATTACAGAACAAGAGAAAGGCGGATTATGCAACCAATCCCAGTGAACATGTTATGTTCCAGCAATGTAACATGGAAGTTACATGTAACATTACATGGAAGTTACATGTAACGTTACATGGAAGTTACATGTAATGTTACATGTAATGTTACATGGAAGTTACATGTAATGTTACATGGAAGTTACATGTAATGTTACATGGAAGTTACATGTAATGTTACAATGTTACTCCTCTGTAACATAGCTATTATGTAACATGCAAGTAACATGTTATGTAACATTTGTTACATGCAGGCTACATAACTGGTATACAACTTTGTTACATTACAGTAATGTAACAAAGTTTGGAGCCGTTACGTAACATGCATGTAACGAAGTGACATTACAGTAATGTAACATGCTTGTAACGAAGTGTCATTACAGTGATGTAACATGCTTGTAACGAAGTGACATCACAGTAATGTAACATGCTTGTAACGAAGTGTCATTACAATGATGTAACATGCTTGTAACGAAGTGACATTACAGTAATGTAACATATGTTACATTGCGGCAATATAACATGGAAGTTACATGTAATGTTACAATGTTATTCCTGTGTAACATAGCTGTTATAAAACGTGCAAGAAACGTGTTATGTAACATTTGTTACATGCAGGTTATACAACTGGTATGTATAACGTTTTTACATTACAGTAATGTAACAGAATTTTGCAAAATGATAATATTGCAGTAATATAACTGAAATCTTACAATGATATCACCGTAATTTTGCTATAATATAAATGTAATGTAACAGTTACTTTAATGTAACATTACATTCGGATATCGTTATGTAACATAACTGTTATATAACAATGTTACATTGCTCAGTAAGAAATTGTAACTTACAATGTAACGTCTATGTAATATTACATGTAACGTCTATGTAATATTACATGTAACGTCTATGTAATATTACATGTAACGTCTATGTAATATTACATGTAACGACTATGTAATATTACATGTTACATTTCTGCAACATTACCGTGTCCACGGGGAAGTTTCGAAACAGGAAGGAAAAAAGGAATTGTGGTATTTTTGTTTCCCCAGTTTCTAACAGACCTTAATTGAGCGCTCGAACCACTCGAATTTTCGAACCAGGGTAAACCCGGATCCGGACGTGATTCCGGACGCAGCGTATCGCTCTCGATCTTCGTCGGATCACTCATACTTCCGGTTGTACGAGTCAGCCACGTGGAGACTATCACCGTTTCCGTCGACGCGTTGAAGACAACGATCCTCGTGCCAACGGAGTTTGCAACCGACAAGAGAAGAGACTTCGCCACGGCGTCCAAAAGGGCTGATCGATAAAATAAATAATAAATATTAATATAATGCAATAATTAATATTATTACAGCGAAATTTCAAACATTCAAAAAAAACAGTAATGAATATTTATCAAATTTTATCCAAAAAATTGGTCTCTATTTTGAGCAGAGTTGTAAATAATGCATTACTTTGATAATGCACTGTATTTATTACCCATTACAAATAAAAAAAGTAATGTGTAATGGATGCATGTCCCAGTACAAATAAAAAAAGTAATGTGTAATGGACGCATGTGCCATTACAAATAAAAAAGTAATGTGTAATGTACGCATGTTCCATTACAAATAAAAAAAGTAATGTGTAATGGATGCGTGTCCCATTATAAATAAAAAAGTACTGTGTAATGGATGCATGTGCCATTACAAATAAAAAAAGTAATGTGTAATGGATGCGTGTCCCATTATAAATAAAAAAGTAATGTGTAATGGATGCATGTCCCATTACAAATAAAAAAAGTAATGTGTAATGGATGCATGTCCCATTATACATAAAAAAAGTGATGTGTAATGGATGCATGTGCCATTACAAATAAAAAAGTAATGTGTAATGTACGCATGTTCCATTACAAATAAAAAAAGTAATGTGTAATGGATGCGTGTCCCATTATAAATAAAAAAGTACTGTGTAATGGATGCATGTGCCATTACAAATAAAAAAAGTAATGTGTAATGGATGCATGTCCCATTACAAATAAAAAAAGTAATGTGTAATGGATGCGTGTCCCATTATAAATAAAAAAGTAATGTGTAATGGATGCATGTCCCATTACAAATAAAAAAAGTAATGTGTAATGGATGCATGTCCCAGTACAAATAAAAAAGTAATGTGTAATGGACGCATGTGCCATTACAAATAAAAAAGTAATGTGTAATGTACGCATGTTCCATTACAAATAAAAAAAGTAATGTGTAATGGATGCGTGTCCCATTATAAATAAAAAAGTAATGTGTAATGGATGCATGTCCCATTACAAATAAAAAAAGTAATGTGTAATGGATGCATGTCCCATTATACATAAAAAAAGTGATGTGTAATGGATGCATGTGCCATTACAAATAAAAAAAGTAATGTGTAATGGGTGCATGTGCCATTACAAATAAAAAAAGTAATGTGTAATGGATGCGTGTTCCATTACAAATAAAAAAGTAATGTGTAATGTAGGTATTTTTTAACTTTATGGATCATTTGTGATAATTGTGGATGAACTTTTAGTGAGCGAAATAAAGTAATGACACAGCAATGTGCAAGTTTCTAAAACGAGCACGGCAATTTTTCAATTTGTAATGGAATATTCTCCACTGCAAATTACTTTTTTTTTAAATTGTAATTTGTAATGGAACGTGCATACATTACACATTACTTTTTTATTTGTAATGGCACATGCATCCATTACACATTACTTTATTATTTGTAATGGAACATGCATACGTTACACATTACTTGTTTTATTTGTAATGGAACACGCATCCATTACACATTACCTTTTTTATTTGTAATGGCACATTCATCCATTACACATTACTATTTCATTTGTAATGGCTCATGCATCCATTACACATTACTTTTGTAATTTGTAATGGAAAACATGTCCAATACACATTGTTTAAAGTAATGGGTAATGCATTACTTTTACATTACTATTTTCACAATTCTGATTTTGAGTTACAATTAAAAGGAGAATTAAGAATGAGTACTTTCAAAATTGTTGTAAATATTGAATTTTTGAATATATTTTAAGGAATGATACAAAGAAAAACGAAGAGGGGAAACTACTAACAAGCGTGTCTCGTGGATCCAAGATTTTGAAGCATCATGGCGGCCATATCCGTTTTTTGACGAGCGACGTCGTAACGACGTGGATCCAACGCTGCACCGGCCGGAAGTGACTTGTATCCTGCCATTGTCGCACAATCATCGCCCATTGAGCCCGTCGATGCGGCCTCGATAACATCGAGTGCGTCCTCGACGTCGATCTGTTGCAATTTCAATTTATTCTTTACCGGCGTCTCACAGTAAATTTCGATCAAGCAACGGTAAAAATTTCGAATTAACGTTTTTTCTTTCCCTTCATTCTCCGCGAGATTCATTGTAAAAAAAAAAAAATGTAAAAAACCTGTACTTTTTCTGCTGCAGTCTCCGCCTTGAAAATTAATGGCTGACTATCGTTGACTCGAACTACTTGAAATCTTCCAATCTGTCTTATTCGTCTTGATAATAACTACAATACTTTTTTTTCTCAATTATCAATTATATATGTATAATTATATTGTATAAAATATATCATGTTATGCATAAAAAATTTAATAACTCCACTTTTCCTGCGGCATTTTCTGCCTGGAAATTTACGTCTGACTATCGTTGACTCTAACTACTTAAAATCTTCCAATCTGCATTATTTATCCTGATAATAACTACAATCCTTTTTTTCACACATGATGGTTTTTCATGATTGTTTTTTTCTTTCAAAAAATCATTTTTTTCAATCTTAAAAGATATTTTTTAAAGGGTATAAATTATGAGTGTGTATAAATTATACTTTATATCACTCAGTACAATAATGGACACTTTTACGTCCGCAAGCGGAAGTGAAAATGTCCATATTGCACCTCGTGATATAAAATATCGTACATCACTCGTCAGAAAATGTTTTTACGTCCTCGTGATGTAATGTACTATTTCAATCTTGCAGAGGATTTTTCTATAGGGGGTAAAAATGAAGCTGTATTAATAAATATTAATTACCCTTCGGGCATCAAAAAGGTCGATACTGCGACGTGGAATGTTCCCCGTTGGCGAAGCTGGTGGAAGGGACGATGTTCTCGACGACGACGACGATGATGAGGACGACGACGATGAGGATGATGAAGATGATGAGGACGATGAAGACGAACTCGCAGCTCCAATTGTCGCGTGAACGTATGTCATCACCGCTATCGTTGTCATCGTTGTCGTCGTGAGATGCAATGCCGTAGCGTGCCAACTTCGACCGTTCTCCATGCCTCAAAATGGTTTCTATTTGTTTTTTTTTGGAACGAGAAAATTGGATAATTTAATAATCTTCAAAATCCCAAACAGGGTTGCAAAATTTTTAATGTAAGAGTAATGCATTAGTCATTACTTTTAGAATGTCCAATGGAAAAAATTTGCATTACCCATTAAAATGTAATGTATCATGGAAAAAAATTACATTACTCATTACAATGTAGTGTGTAATGGAAAAAATTTACATTACCCATTACAATGTAGTGTGTAATGGAAAAAATTTCATTCCCCATTACAATGTAATATGTAATGGAAAAAAAATTACATTACCCATTACAATGTAGTGTGTAATGGAAAAAAAAATTCATTACCCATTACAATGTAGTGTGTAATAGAAAACATTTGCATTACCCATTTAAATGTAGTGTGTCATGAAAAAAATTTACATTACCCATTACAATGTAGTGTGTAATGAAAAAAAAATCCATTACCCATTACAATGTAGTGTGTATGAAAAAAAATCCATTACCCATTACAATGTAGTGTGTAATGAAAAAAAAATCCATTACCCATTACAATGTAGTGTGTAATGGGAAAAAAATTCATTACCAATTACAATGTAGTGTGTAATGGAAAAAAATGACATTACCCATTACAATGTAGTGTGTAATAGAAAACAAATTACATTACCCATTACAATGTACTGTGTAATGAAAAAAAAATCCATTACCCATTACAATGTAGTGTGTAATGGAAAACATTTTCATTACTTATTACAATGTAGTGTGTAATGAAAAAAAAATCCATTACCCATTACAATGTAGTGTGTAATGGAAAAAAAAATTACATTACCCATTACAATGTAGTGTGTAATGGAAAAAAAATTCATTACTTATTACAATGTAGTGTGTAATGGAAAACATTTGCATTACCCATTACAATGTAGTGTGTAACGGAAAAAAAATTACATTACCCATTACAATGTAGTGTGTAATGGAAAAAAAATTACATTACCCATTACAATGTAGTGTGTAATGGAAAAAAATTACATTACCCATTACAATGTAGTGTGTAATAGAAAAAAAATTACATTACCCATTACAATGTACTGTGTAATGAAAAAAAAATCCATTACCCATTACAATGTAGTGTGTATGAAAAAAAATCCATTACCCATTACAATGTAGTGTGTAATGAAAAAAAAATCCATTACCCATTACAATGTAGTGTGTAATGGAAAACATTTTCATTACTTATTACAATGTAGTGTGTAATGAAAAAAAAATCCATTACCCATTACAATGTAGTGTGTAATGGAAAAAAATTTACATTACCCATTACAATGTAGTGTGTAATGGAAAAAAAATTCATTACCTATTACAATGTAGTGTGTAATGGAAAACATTTGCATTACCCATTACAATGTAGTGTGTAACGGAAAAAAAATTACATTACCCGCTACAATGTAGTGTGTAATGGAAAAAAAATTACATTACCCATTACAATGTAGTGTGTAATGGAAAAAAATGACATTACCCATTACAATGTAGTGTGTAATAGAAAAAAAATTACATTACCCATTACAATGTACTGTGTAATGAAAAAAAAATCCATTACCCATTACAATGTAGTGTGTAATAGAAAAAAAATCCATTACCCATCACAATGTAGTGTGTAATAGAAAAAAAATCCATTACCCATTACAATGTAGTGTGTAATGGAAAACATTTTCATTACCCATTACAATGTAGTGTGCAATGGAAAAAAAATTCATTACCCATTACAATGTAGTATGTAATGGAAAACATTTTCATTACCCATTACAATGTAGTGTGTAATGAAAAAAAAATTTGTAAGATCACTCAACTATGAGAAGAACGAGACAAATTTTTTGTTAACAAAATTATTCAAGGTGAAATTTTTGGCGATTCTCAAATTTCTCCAGCGCTGCCAAAAATCAATATATCGTCATTAATCTCTAAAAAAAAATTCTCCATTGGTCTCACTTTAAAAAAGAAAAATAGGGGATGAAAAATCGTCGCAGATTGAAGGGTAGAAATTGATTAAACTTTATCAGCTAGAAAGGCGAGACTTGTTTTTTTTTTTCTCAATCAAGCTTGAATTGAAATCCTCGTCGCAACGTTTGAGGCGAGGGTGGAGGTCGTTTAAAAATCAGTTTGATTCTTTGAAGCCTTCTCAACGAGGAAAAAAAAAATTCATCGAGGGGTCTCGTAAAATCAGAGCACGACGATCGATTTTTTCTTCTCCCTCAACCGATAAGCAGCAAACGTGCAGATTCAGTGATTTTTCCGTGGCTTCTTTGACTCGCTGCGGGAAGAAAAAAAATAAAAAAAATAATAGGACGTTCGGAGAAGCTTTCTGGGAGCGAAGGAAAGAGAAAATCACACGCGGGGTATCTTTCCGTCGCGGAAGGTCGAACGGAAGTCGTCGAGAAGGAGACGCGCCGGCGGCTCGGATAATAATAATAATAATAATAATAATAATAATAATAATAATCGTGGAAGAGCGGAAAAAAGTGTTGCCCCGAGGATATAGGTAAGAGGTAAGTATCGGGGAAGAATATTCACAGCCCTGTATAAATATATGGGGCAATTCGAGAAAAATGGACAGTAGAGGCAAAATGGACAGAATCCAAAATTATCGGGCAAAATTGAAAATTTGAAAAATTAAAAAATGAAAGTAAACAGGATCCAAAATTATCGGACAAAATTGAAAATGTAAACAATTATAAAATAAGGGAATTATCATTATAATTGAATTTTTTAAAATAAAGAAATAAACTGATATTTTCATAACAATTTCCTATGAAGAGTTAAATTTTTTTTTTCAATTATTATTCTCATCGCATTAAAAAACCCCCCCAAAAAAAAGTAACGTACTTTAGGATGACTGTTAGGAAGGAAAGAGGGGTAAAATGGACAGTAGAGGCAAAATGGGCAGAACCCAAAATTATTGGGCAAAATTGAAAATTTGAAAAATTAAAAAATGAAAGTAAACAGGATCCAAAATTATCGGACAAAATTGAAAATGTAAAAAATTATAAAATAAGGGAATTATCATTATAATTGAATTTTTTTAAATAAAGAAATAAACTGATATTTTCATAACAATTTCCTATGAAGAGTTGAATTTTTTTTTTCAATTATCATTCTCATCGCATTAAAAAAAAACCCCAAAATAAAGTAACGTACTTTAGGATGACTGTTAGGAAGGAAAGAGGGGTAAAATGGACAGTAGAGGCAAAATGGACAGAATTCAAAATTATCGGGCAAAATTGAAAATTTGAAAAATTAAAAAATGAAAGTAAACAGGATCCAAAATTATCGGACAAAATTGAAAATGTAAAAAATTATAAAATAAGGGAATTATCATTATAATTGAATTTTTCTAAATAAAGAAATAAACTGATATTTTCATAACAATTTCCTATGAAGAGTTGAATTTTTTTTTTCAATTATCATTCTCATCGCATTAAAAAAAAACCCCAAAATAATGTAACATACTTTAGGATGATTATAAAAAAGGGAGGAGGGGTAAAATGGACACTGGAGGCAAAATGGACAAAAATTATTGAAAAAAAATAAAAAAATGGAACATAAGGGAATTATAATTTGTTCGCCATTTTCCTGAAGCTTAAAAGTACGCACAATTTTTTGTACAATTCTTCAATCAGTCCTCAATTGAAAAAAAAAAAAATTGAGACAAAAACCCCTGAATTGAAAAATCCAAAAAAATTCTCAAAAACGTTTAAGTGAAGCTGCTCTTATTTAATTTCATTTTGAATCATCGAACCTCTCAAAAATCGCCAAAATTTTGACATCATTCTCAGCCTCGAAAAAATACTAAAAAAAAAAAAAAATTTGGAAGGATCAGGTTCAGGTTTGTCGAGCTTACACGGAACACCCCATATAAAAATACGTGTCTATACATATGAAAGATATACGCGGGAGGGTTAATTCCTTCTGGGATTCTCTCCCTGTTTACACCAAAAAATATATGAAATATTTAATACCTGAAGAGAGGATATGGAAAAGAAAAAAAAACACATTTTCTTATTCGAGTCTCGTAACTAATTTGCAAAAATAAATCAAACCAAAAAACTTCTTCCATCAAACTGGGAATATCATTGCTAAAAAAATTATGATTCTGATCCCAACTTCCCAAGACTCTTCTTAAGGGGTTTCATTCAGGCTTTTCAAAAAATCAATTTTTTTTTAATTTCATTTTCGTTTTTCTCAAAACAGTATTTTTAAATTTATTGAGCAAGATTTCTCAGAAAAAGGCAAAACCGATCAGTCTCAAATTCTTATACAAGCTTTATAAATATATTTTTTAGTAATTAATTGATGATTTTTTTACCGATAAATATTTTCGATTTTATAAACAAAATTGAGGGAAAATTTTTCATTAAAGATCGATTTTTTTTTAGAAGTCGCCATTTCGTTTAAAATTATATTATGTCATATTAAATTATTTTATAAATAAATTGCAGCTGTAATTTGTAATTAAAATAAAAAAATTACTAATTACAATTGTAATTTGTAATTGAACCAAAATCCATTACACATTACAATTGTAATCTGTAATTCAGTCGAAATTCATGAACCATTACAATTGTAATTTGTAATTACACCAGAATCCATTACCAATTACAATTGTAATTTGTAATTAAACCGAAATCCATTGACCATTAAAATTGTAATTTGTGATTAAATCGAAATCCATTAACCATTACAATTGTAATTTGTAATTAAATCGAAATCCATTAACCATTACAATTGTACTTTGTAGTTGAACCGAAATGCATTAACCATTACAATTGTAATTTGTAATTGAACCAAAATCCATTACATATTACAATTGTAATCTGTAATTCAGTCGAAATTCATGAACCATTACAATTGTAATTTGTAATTAAACCAGAATCCATTACCCATTACAATTGTAATTTGTAATTAAACCGAAATCCATTGACCATTAAAATTGTAATTTGTGATTAAATCGAAATCCATTAACCATTACAATTGTAATTTGTAATTACAATTTTTAATTTTAATTAAACTGAAATCCATTAACCGTTACAATTTTAAACTGTGATTAAACCGAAATTCATCAGCCATAACAATTTAAAAATGTAATGAAACCGAAATCCATCAACCATTACAATTTTTAATTTCAATGGTTGATGAATTTCGGTTAAATTACATTTTCAAGTTGTAATGGCTGATGAATTTCGGTTTAATCACAGTTTAAAATTGTAATGGTTAATGGATTTCAGTTTAATTACAATTAAAAATTGTAATGGTTGATGGATCTCGGTTTAATTACATTTTGAAATTGTAATGGTTGATCGATATCCGGATAATTAATAGATTTCGGTTTAATTACAAATTACAATTGTAATGGTGAATTGATTCCGGTTTAATTACAAATTTCAATTGTAATTGTTAATGGATTTCCGTTTAATTACAAATTACAATTTTGAGCAGGACGATAATGTATTTTTCATGTTTTTCTGCAGAAATGCGATATATCCTTATCAAGCAAAAAGCCCAATTATATTGTATATTGTATATGTATACTTGTATATGGGACATTCCGCGCCAAATCGACCACTTCTGACCCCGACCCCTTTCGATTTGGCTAAAACTTTTTTATCTTTTTCTACCCTGACAAAGACATTTTTCAGAATTTTTTCAAATTTTTTTACCCAAACACCAAAAAGTTATGAATTTTTTTTCAAAAAATGACTATTTTTCAAATGTCCACAACTTCTTCAAAAATTGACTTGTCAGGACGTTTTTTTTTTCAAAATTTTCGTTTTTAAATGTACTTTTCAGAAAAATATTTAAAAAAATCATTCGGAGCTATCTTCATTGTTTTTTTTCTAATTTTCGGAAAAAAAAGAAAATTTCTCGATGATTACCATTTTTAATTTTTAATTTCTTTTTTTCATTAAAAATTTTTTCTTCTATTTTTTTTTTCAATATGAAAAAAAATTTTTTTTTTGAACTCAGCTTTTTCTCATAATACTACTCTAAGGATTTATAATTACGTCAAAACGTCAAAGTTAAAAAAAAAAAATAAAGGACATTCAAATCTTGTCAATTTAAAAAAAATGGCCATTTATTTTTCAAATGTCCATAACTTTTTCAAAAATTGGCTTGTCGGGACGACTTTTTTTTCAAAATTTTTGTTTTTAAATGTACTTTTCGGAAAAATATTTAAAAAAATTATTTGGACCGATCATCATTGTTTTTTTTTTTAATTTTCGGAAAAAAACGAAACCTTCTCGATGATTACTTTTTTTATTTATGTTTTTCGTTTTTTCATTAGAAACCTTGATATTTCCTGCAAGTTCTCTGAAATTTTCAGAGTGGGATTATTGTTTTTTCTATTTTTTTTTTTTTCAATTAAAAAAATATTTTTTTTTAACTCAGCTTGTTTCTTATAATATCACTCTGGGGATTTATCCGAATGTAGAGAGAACGTCAAAGTTAAAAAAAAAAAAAAATAATAATAATAAATGAAATTGAAAGTGGTAATCATCGAAAATTTTTAAATATTTTTCGAAAAAGTAAGAAAAAAAAATAGAAGAAAAAATATCCCCGATCTGAAAATTTCAGAGAACTTACAGAAAATATCAAGGTTTCTAAAGAAAAGAAGAAATTACAAATAAAAAATGGTAATCATCGAGAAATTTTCGTTTTTTTCCGAAAATTAGAAAAGAAACAATGAAGATAGCTCTGAATAATTTTTTTTGATATTTTTCCGAAAAGTACATTTAAAAACGAAAATTTTGAAAAAAAAAAAACATCCCGATAAGTCAATTTTTGAAGAAGTTATGGACATTTGAAAAATAAGTAGCCATTTTTTGAAAAAAAAATTCATAACTTTTTGGCGTTTGGGTAAAAAAATTTGAAAAAATTCCAAAAAATGTCTTTGTCAGGGTGCAAAAAGATAAAAAAAAGTGTTAGCCAAATCGAAAGGGGTCGGGGTCAGAAGTGGTCGATTTGGCGTGGAATGCCCCATATGTATGTATGTATGCCCATATATGTATATATATATACTTGTATATAGATGGGTAGAACCAACCACTGCGGTTTTCCTCGTGTGTTCAAATATTTGCTCCCCGTTGCGAATAAAGCGCGCTGGCGTTAAGGGGGCTTATACCCCTGTCGCGGGCCCCAGGCGGTCTCGTCTTCATCGCCGTTCACCGTTGAATTGCCTCACTCCGGACGAAGCTCCAGCCTCCCTTAAAGCCTTTTCCTTTTTTTTTTATCTCCTTTCCTCTTCTGGATCCTCTTTTCGCCGTATATAGATATATAAATGCAGCTTTTCGTAATTCTCGTTTCAACCCGTTTCTCTCATCCGTTGATTATTTATGAAAGAAACATTCCCTTTGTCCTCGTCGATTGCTGCGATGACAAAGACATGAAAAAAAAAAAAAAATAAACACTGAATGAAGAATAACAGAAAACATAAATAGCTGTTGATTATTGGTAATACAGGGAAAAGCAGAGAGGGGATAATTGAGATGGTCTCGAATGTCTCGAATTCGACATTCAATTAGAAATGAGCGGGGTTGAACAAATTTGTAATTGAAATTATTCAATGATAAAATACTTTGAGCATTGTAATGGAATTCAATTACATCCGTGTAATTCAATTGCATCCGTGTAATTTAATTACATCCATGTAATTTAATTACATCGATGTAATTCAATTACATCCATGTGATTCAATTACATTCATGTAATTTGATTACATCGATGTAATTCAATTACATCGATGTAATTCAATTACATCCGTGTAATTCAATTACATCCATGTAATTCAATTACATCCATGTAATTCAATTACATCGACGTAATTCAACTACATCCATGTGATTCAATTACATCGATGTGATTTGATTACATCGATGTAATTCAATTACATCCATATAATTCAATTACATCCATGTAATTCAATTACATCCGTGTAATTCAATTACATCCATTTAATTCAATTACATCCATGTAATTTAATTACATCGATGTGATTCAATTACATTCATGTAATTTGATTACATCGATGTAATTCAATTACATCCATGTAGTCAATTATATCCGTGTAATTCAATAACATCCATTTAATTTAATTACATCCATGTAATTCAATTACATCCATGTAATTCAATTACATCCTTGTAATTCAAATATACCGTAGTAATCAATTGACGATATTGCATTTAAATTACGATGATGTAGTTGAATTTACGTTAATTGAAATATTTTTGGGTTTCAATTATTTGATAAATGTTTGTGCTTAAAAATATTCCAATACCAGTATTGTATACACTATATGTTCATATATATTAGGGTGATTTTTTTTCGACTTTTTTTTATTCCTCTCACTCCCCACCCGAAATTTTGTTCCATCTGTCTGAAAGAAAATTCCCTGAAAGTTACAGCCCTTAATATTAATATTAAGTACTTTCCCTTCGCTCCAAAAGTTTTTCCATCTAAAATACACGTAAATCAAAAACTTTTTCTTCAAAATTTTACCACTCCGCGGTTTTTTATACTATCGCATTGATTTTGGTTGTAATTTACGGAGAATTGAACGATATTTGAAAGTGTCTCGAACAGCGTAAGTGTAACTTACACTGGTTACATGGTACGAGGTCACTAGAGTTCATTTTTACCCAGAAATCTCATTTTTCGCTGTTATCTCCGAAATTATTAACTTTTGGAAAATTTTTCTCGAAATTTAATTTCCTACAAAAAAGGTCCTCTAGACCTAATTGCTAAAATTAATATTAAGTTTTTCGAGCACCGATAATAGGTAATTGAATTACTTTGAGCATCAATTATACGTAATTGAATTACTTTGGGCATCAATTACAAGTAACTGTATGATATTCTTCTGAATTACATGTAATTAAAATACATTGAGTTCTTCGAGCATCGATTAAAAGTAATTGAATTACCTTGAGCATCAATTACAAGTAATTGAATTACTTCTAGCATCAATTACAAGTAATTGCATTACTTCTAGCATCAATTACAAGTAATTGCATTACTTCTAGCATCAATTACAAGTGATTGCATTACTTCTAGAATCAATTACAAGTAATTGCATTACTTCTAGCATCAATTACAAGTAATCGTATCATATTCTTCTAAATTACATGTAATTAAAATGCATTCGGTGATCGATGACCGAAGTAATTAGTAATTGAATCCAATTCAATTACATGGCTCAAAATGATATGTAAGTAAATACGTAATTTAATTGAAAATGTAATTGATGCTGCATAACTCTGTTTAAAATACATTAAATTCTTCGAGCATCGATTATAGGTAATTGAATTACTTTGAGCATCAATTACAAGTAATTGCATTACTTCTAGCATCAATTACAAGTAATTGCATTACTTCTAGCATCAATTACAAGTAATTGTATGATATTCTTCTCAATTACATGTAATTGAAATGCATTCGGTGATCGATGACCGAAATAATTAGTAATTGAATCCAATTCAATTACATGGCTCAAAATGATATGTAATTAAATACGTAATTTAATTGAAAATGTAATTGATGCTGCCTAACACTGTTTTAAATACATCAATTTCTTGGAGCATCGATTATAGTTAATTGAATTACTTTGAGCATCAATTACAAGTAATTGCATTACTTCTAGCATCAATTACAAGTAATTGTACGATATTCTTCTGAATTACATGTAATTAAACTGCATTCGGTGATCGATGACCGAAGTAATTAGTAATTGAATCTAATTCAATTACAAGGCTCAAAATAATATGTAATTAAATATGTAATTTAATTACAAATGTAATTTCGGCAGATTTTTAAACTCCGAGCATCGATTTTTGCAAATTTTTGAAGGCAACTCCCAAATAAATTAGGAGATGTAATTGCTTTACTAATTTAAATTTTTACTTTTATACCATTTGCAAATATAAATAAATTTAAAAGAATACAATTTTATCGATTAACCCAAATTATATTTTCAAAATTCACAAATTTAATAATTATTTTAACATGATTAAGATCCTAATCAATTAAATCTCCTTTCATTGAAATTAGTCAATTATTAAGAATAACTATTTTACACTTTATTTATTAAATTTTATTATTATAAATACATGAGATAAATATATTTATTAAACTAATAAATTTATAAAAATTTATAAAATGACTTTAACCCTTACTTGACACACTTCAGCAGAATAACGTGGGGTCATTTTTACCCCAGCGATAAAAATTCTTACAAAAAATAGACCATTCAATATTTTAACTTGCAATTTTTTTTAGAACTTCTTAAGAGGTTACTTTTCAAAGTAATACAGGATTTATAATAAAATATCAAAGTGAAATATGATTTTAAAAAATTAAATATTTAAAAAAACTGAAAAAATTACAACTTTTACGAAAAAAATCATAACTTTTTTATTTTTTGACAAAAATGTTTAAAAATTTAACTGAGTTTGCTTAAAATATGGCACTACAAGAAAAAAAATAATAGTAGTGAAATAATGTAACAGGAAAAAAAATAAAAAATACTTTACATTAATTAATGACATTCATGAATAATTATTTCTAAATTCACTAAAAAATAATTTCTCTGTTAAAAAAAAAATCAGAATCATTTAAAAAAACCAAAACTGATGTAAAATCGAATTTAAAGGGAATGTATCGGAAAAAATAGAGTTGTAGCAGGGAATAAAAGTGGAAACGAACATGACAAAAAAATCGTTAAGAGCAATATTTTTTTTGGTTCTCTCCCCCATTGTTTCTCCTTCCTCATTCTATTCGTGTAATATAATTTGTCGATGGCAATATTATCGACGATACAGAGAGAGATACAGAGTTAAATATCCCTGCTCTATATTGCTTTTAGCTTCTACCTCGCGTGCTGGAATCTACTTAGGGGGGCTGAAAATAGATATATGAGTCATTCCATGTCAAATCGACCAAGAGTTGGACTCGACCCCTCTCAATTTTGATGAAATTTGGTCAGAAATTTACGTTTTCAATAAAACGGAGTTCTACCAAAGGAAAAAAATTAAAAATTTTTTTTTCAAAAGTTATTCAAAATTAAAAATTTCACAATTTTTCAAATCTTTCAAGTCTATTTTTAAAAATATCTCGAAAACTATTATAGTTACGAAAAATCGTTCTGAATTCGTTTCGAAGAGTATACTTGGAGCTACGAAAAAAAAAATATTCCGGAACAAAATTTTGAAAAATGATGAATTTGGAGAATTTTGAATTTTCACAAAACGTGGAAATCCAAGTTCCATATTTTATTTTTCGTTCAATTTTTTTTATATATAACCTTGTACTGATCTTAAAAGATCCTGAACTTTTCAGGATGGTGTGTTTTTGTTCGAATTTTTTTTTTTTTTAATTTTGGTAAAAAAATTTTTTTGTTGTTCTTCCTCTAAGTTAAGTAATGTTGAGCAATCATGTAATTCTGTAATTTTGAGCAGTACAAATTTCAATAAATGACAATTTGAAAAAAAAAAATGTTTTTATTGTAATTTTTTTTTTTTTCATTAAAAAATTTATATTTTAGAAACAAAAACAGAACATTCTAGAAATTTCAGGATCTATTAAGATCAGTACAAATTACTATATTTCAAAAAAATTACACTAAAAATAAAATATGGAACTTTTCACGATTTTTGAAAATTCCAAATTCTGCAAATTCATCTTTTTCAAAAATTTTTTTCGGGATATTTTTTTTTTCCTAGCCCCAAGTACACTCTTTAAAACGAATTCAGAACGATTTTTCGTAACAATGATAGTTTTCAAGATATTTAAAAAATAAACTTGAAAGATTTGAAAAATTGTGAAATTTTGCATAACTTTCGAAAAAAAAATTTTAATTCTTTTTTCTTTGGTAGAACTTCGTTTCATTGTAAACGAAAACTTCTGACCAAATTTCATCGAAATTGAAAGGGGTCGATTCCGACTCTTGGTCGATTTGACATGGAATGACTCATATACAATGGGTATATCGATATGGCTCATATAGGACAACTATTGAGATAAAACCTTAACCGTTGTCAAACAAAAGGCCCCAAGTCCACGATTTTTGTGCCCAAAGGACTCTCATTTTTTACCCAAAAAATACAAGATACGCCCTTCTCACTCTGAACCATCAGAGAAATAATGAATTTACGTATATTTTTTTTTTACAATGTGTTTAACCTGGAAACTTTTCGCGTGTGTTAGTTTGCGCAAATGGGTCTTTGGGTAAATTTCACGTTTCGCTTGTCAAAGAGAACCAGGCATATATTCACATTAAGGGGAAGTGGGGGCAAAATGGACATTAAAGGACACCATAAAAAATTATAAAAAAAAAAAACCTGCAAATTAATTATTAATTATTTACGTGAGAATTCGTTTTTTTTTAACGTTTGTCCTTGTTTATTGAATTTTTGAAAAAAAAAAAATTCCGGGGTTGTCTATTTTCCCATTTTTTTTTGACACCCAATCTAATTGATAAAAACGGTATTTTTAGATGAAAAGCAACGAATTTACACTATTCGTAGTTTCCTAGCTGCATTATTTGTCTATGGTGTCCATTTTGCCCCACATTTCCCTTTCTATACTTACGCAATCGTGTTTGTGTAGGTTTTAGCTAAGGGTGTATATTGCCGGGTATATATGAGGCATTCCACGTCAAGTCGGCCACCCCATTTTTTGAAATCACCAAAAATCGCGTACAAATTTTTGTAATGTAGTTCCAACTGTCAAGAAAATTCGTGATTTTTTTCAGATTTTTATATCACATATTTTAGCCGGAAAAAAATACAAAAAATTTTCTTGTTCCATTTCGTAACTCGAAAATTATTCGTCGTACGAAAAAAAAAGTACAATATGAAATTTAGGATTTTCAGTGAAAAGTACGTTGAAAATCCTAAATTTTATGTTGTACTTTTTTTTTCGTACAATGAATAATTTTCGAGTTACAAAATTGGACAAACAAATTTTTTGTATTTTTTTCCGGCTAAAAAATGTAATTTAAAAATCTGAAAAAAATCACAAATTTTCTCGATAGTTGGAACTGCTTTATAAAAATTTGTATGCGATTTTTGGCGATTTCAAAAAATGGGGTGGCTGACTCGACGTGGAATGCCTCGTATACAGGATGAGGCACCAACTGTTGCCATCTTAAATATTTCGGTAATTATCGACGTCACAAAAAAATGTTCCAGACAAAAGTTGTACGGTGCGAAAGGGGTCATCGAATGCGACCATTTTTTTTTCGGTGGAGGCGCTGACGCACTTTGAAGGTCACCTTCACTTTTTTAAATTGCGCGGTACATTTTTTTTTTCAACCATCTTGTAAAGCATCGAAAACTGCATAAAAAAACATTCGGGGGTCAGAGTCGTTCAAGGTCATTCAAGGTCGTTCAAGGTCGTTCAAGGTCATTCAAGGTCGTTCAAGGTCAAAAAGTGACTTTTATTTTTATGTGAAATGAACTTTATTGTATACGCGATGAAATGGACGAGTTTCAAACCCTGGAAACTTTGAGAGTCGAAGCTCCTTTTTTTTAAATACTTTACATCCCCAATGGCAAGTCCAATATTCAGTACCAATTTTTTTTCCACTTTGAGGAAAATGTATCTGTCAAATTTTGTCAAATTTTGTCAAATTTTATTGAGATTATAAAATTATGATTTATGAGAGAATTTTGGTTCTTAAATCTCATTTTTTTAAAGGTTTTTTTTACCGATAAATATTTCCCATTTTATAAACATTTTGAGGCAAAAATTTTCTTCAAAAATCGAAATTTAATTTTGAAAATCATTATTTTTTTCGACAGAAAAATTCCAAAATAGACATAAAAGTTGAAAAAATATGTATATAAATTTTTACGCGAATAAATTAAATTAATTTAAATAAATAAATAAATTAGAATGTTTTTGTAGAAAAAAATTCTAGAAAAATCGCGTTTTTTCGACCTCCCGACTGCGCATAATCCCTTAAGTCCTCGAGATAGAGTTGACATAGATCTCGCGATGAAAATAGATAAATTGAATTGGAGCAAACAATGGCAAAATTGATTGATAAGGGATCGCTTATCTCACTGTGTTTGGGTCTCTCTCTCTCTCTCTCTCTCTCTCTCTCTCTCTCTCTCTCTCTCTCTCTCTCTCTTTCTATATTCAAAGCTTCCAAGCTCTAGGTTCTATAATTCATAAATGTTTATACGTACAATTCGAAAATTCAATAATCCTAGTAAATTAATAAAAATAAAATTATTAAAAATTGAATTAAATTAAATTTCACATAAATCGTTGCTGCAATAAACAATTGATGGAGGAAGACTTTTTGCATAAGCAACAGAGTAAATAATAATGAATAAATAATAAATAAATAATAAATAAATAATAAATAAATAATAAATAAATAATAAATAAATAATAAATAAATAATAAATAAATAATAAATAAAATATAAATAATAAATAAATAATAAATAAATAATAAATAAAATATAAATAATAAATAAATAATAAATAATATAATAAATAATCGACAAATTGAGAAAAGAATGATATTTTTATTAAATTTATCTCAACGTGGGAGAGGGTTGTTTTTTTTTAATCTCTAGGGGTAGCTAAACAAATTGCCCTCTCGTCGACGAGTCTGTCGTCCAGAAGACACATTTGTAAAGCTCAAAAACGCAAAATCGAGATTATACAGGACTCAGGACGAAATAATGGCAACAGAAAGTGGAGGGGAAAGAGAGAGAGAGAGGAAGGTCCCGCTTTCGTAGGACGATCGATGCAGCAACGAGCAACCTGCGAACCGTCGGTGAACATAGAGTGAACTACATGTTCCTACACGAGGATCCTAACGTTGTATATTTTCTACCTGCTGTGTTGGTTTTGCCTCTGTATCAAACTAACCCATCGATAAAAACAGCTTCACCCTCCTCTGTCCCTCTCTCTCTCTCTCTCTCTCTCTCTCTCTCTCTCTCTCTCACCGTTCCTCTGTTACACAAGAAATTATTATTATTATTATTATTATTATTACTTTATGTTGATATACCAAAGTTGTGAAAATGGTAATGTAAAAGTAATGCATTACCCGTTACTTTCAACAATGTGTAATGGATGCGTGGTCCATTACAATTTAAAAAAGTAATGTGTAATGGATGCATGTCCCATTACAAATAAAAAAAAAGTAATGTCTAATGGATGCATGTCCTATTACAAATGAAAATAGTAATGTGTAATGGATGCGTGTTCCATTACAATTAAAAAAGTAATGTGTAACGGATGCATGTCCCATTACAAATTAAAAAAAGTAATGTGTAATGTAAGCATGTTCCATTACAAAAAAAAAGTAATGTGTAATGGATGCATGTCCCATTACAAATAAAAAAGTAATGTGTAATGGATGCATGTCCCATTACAAATAAAAAAGTAATGTGTAAGGGATGCGTGTTCCATTACAAATAAAAAAGTAATGCGTAATGTATGCATGTTCCATTACAAATGAAAATAGTAATGTGTAATGGATGCCTGTCCCATTACAAATAAAAAAGTAATGTGTAATGGATGCATGTCCCATTACAAATAAAAAAAAGTAATGTGTAAAGTAATGTGTAATCATTACAAATAAAAAAGTAATGCGTAATGTATGCATGTTCCATTACAAATGAAAATAGTAATGTGTAATGGATGCATGTCCCATTACAAATAAAAAAGTAATGTGTAATGGATGCATGTTCCATTACAAAAAAAAAGTAATGTGTAACGTATGCATGTTCCATTACAAAAAAAAGTAATGTGTAATGGATGCATGTCCCATTACAAATAAAAAAGTAATGTGTAATGGATGCATGTCCCATTACAAAAAAAAGTAATGTGTAATAGATGCATGTCCCATTACTAATAAAAAAGTAATGTGTAATGGATGCCTGTCCCATTACAAATAAAAAAAGTAATGTGTAATGGATGCATGTCCCATTACAAATTAAAAAGTAATGTGTAATGGATGCCTGTCCCATTACAAATAAAAAAAGTAATGTGTAATGGATGCATGTGCCATTACAAATAAAAAAGTAATGCGTAATGTATGCATGTTCCATTACAAATGAAAATAGTAATGTGTAATGGATGCATGTCCCATTACAAATAAAAAAGTAATGTGTAATGGATGCATGTTCCATTACAAAAAAAAAGTAATGTGTAACGTATGCATGTTCCATTACAAAAAAAAGTAATGTGTAATGGATGCATGTCCCATTACAAATAAAAAAGTAATGTGTAATGGATGCATGTCCCATTACAAAAAAAAGTAATGTGTAATGGATGCATGTCCCATTACTAATAAAAAAGTAATGTGTAATGGATGCCTGTCCCATTACAAATAAAAAAAGTAATGTGTAATGGATGCATGTCCCATTACAAATTAAAAAGTAATGTGTAATGGATGCCTGTCCCATTACAAATAAAAAAAGTAATGTGTAATGGATGCATGTGCCATTACAAATTAAAAAGTGATGTGTAATGGATGCGTGTTCCATTACAATTAAAAAAGTAATGTGTAATGGATGCATGTCGCATTACAAATAAAAAAGTAATTTGTAATGAATGCGTGTTCCATTACAATTAAAAAAAGTAATGTGTAATGGATGCATGTCCCATTACAAATAAAAAAGTAATGCGTAATGTATGCATGTTCCATTACAAATGAAAATAGTAATGTGTAATGAATGCATGTCCCATTACAAATAAAAAAAAGTAATGTGTAATGGATGCATGTCTCATTACAAATAAAAAAGTAATGTGTAATGGATGCATGTCCCATTACAAATAAAAAAAGCCATGTGTAATGGATGCATGTGCCATTACAAATAAAAAAGTAATGTGTAATGGATGCATGTCCCATTACAAATAAAAAAAGCAATGTGTAATGGATGCATGTGCCATTACAAATAAAAAAAATAATGCGTAATGGATGCGTGTTCCATTACAAATAAAAAAGTAATGTGTAATGTATGCATGTTCCAAATATCGATTCATGTCAATTTTTTTAAATTGATATAGTAAAAAGGATATACAAAGTATATAAAATTGGAAAATAGTAACCAAAACAAGACCCAAACTTCAAAAATATATAAATTAAAATTTTTTTCAATTTTTCAGTGGTAAATATTAGGAAATAAAATTTGAAAAAAAGTAACCCCATTTTATGTTATTGGATCAATTTTATAACATAAAATATGAGGAAATAAAGGAAATGAGCAAATTGGCATAAAAATTTAAATTAGAAACAAAATTGACAAATAAAAATATCAATTCACGTCAATTATAAAATTGATATATAAAAGATACATGAAGTATATAAAATTGGAAAGTAGTAACCCAATTTTTCAATGTAAAATATTGGAAGATGAAATTTAAAAAATTGTAACTCGATTTAGTGTTACTCTGTTTTTTATATCCATTCATTTTCATACAAAAAATATAATAATAACAAATAGAAAAAAGAACGTTGAAATGACAAAAAAAAATCTTAAAAATCAGATTAATTTTATTAGTATTTTTTGACCGAATTCCAAAAGTGTAATTTTTAATCTTTATATTGAACGAATATTCAGAACGATTTATTACAATTCCTTCGAATTCAATTTTTTCATGAATTAAAGTTTAGTAAAAACAAAAATGGCTCAAAATTGAATTAAATATGTTAAATAATTAAGATGCATTATAATTTTTTTCATAAGTTGAAAATTGCAGGAAAATGTGCGATTTTGCTTTGCCCTTTAAATATGAAAATTTTTTCCACCAAAATAACGACGACAAGATGATAATAAAAATACCAATTAATCAATCTCTCTCCCCTGCCTTTTTTTTCTTTTATGTATACAATGGAGAATGTCTTTTACAAAAAAAAAAAAAAAAAAAAAACAAAAAAAAAAAAAAACAATTCAAAGAAAAAAAAAACAATTCAAAGAAAAAAAAATTGCTCTGTGAGATGAAAAAGATGAAAGTGTCATAAAATTCGGGGAGGATCGAGGATTTGCATATCTACATTTTTCCAGGACGAAAAATGCAATAAACAATAAATGGAAAAAAAATTGCAGAAAAAATTTTAAATATAAAAAAAAACAGCAGAGAAAAAACAGTTCCATTGTGAATTAAAAATATTACAATATTTTTGGGTCATTTTAATTGAAAACAAAATTTGAATGACAAATATTCTGAGCAATTGTAATTGAAAAAAAAATTCAATTATTAATTTTTATAGATTTAAAAGATTTCAAAAAATTCCAGTTCACTAAAATTAGGGTGGTCAAAATAGTTGTAATTTTTGAGAATTGTTCCAAGTGATTGTAATTGAAAAATTACAATTCTTCAATTTTATTATGAACAAAAAATATTGCAACTATTCAAAAAAATTGTAATTACCATTTTTTTAAATTTTAATAATACAAGGAATTGGATATTTATGTTTTTCCTGAACAAGAAATGCAATAAACAATAAACGGAAAAAAACATGCTGGAAAAATTCGGAATATTAAAAAAAAAACAGTTCAATTGTAAATTTGAAAAATTACAATAATTTTGGGTCATTTGAAACAAAATTTGAATCACAAACATTCTTAGCATTTGTAATTGAAAAAAATTTCATTATTAATTATTATCAATTTCAAAAATTCGTAATAATTGTAATTTTTAAAAATTCACCGTTATTCCGAGTGATTATGATAAAAAAAAGAATTACAATTATTCAAAGTCAATTGTAAATAAAATATATTGCAATTATTCTGAAAAAATTTTAATTGGAATTTAAAAAAACAATTATTTAAGCGATTGTAATAAAAAAAAAATTAATTTACAATTTACCGATTATCAAAACAGAAATTAAAAATTATTTAATTAAATTTTTAATTTAATTTTTAATTAACTCGAATTGTCCATTTTACCTCTCGAAGAAAAAAACATGTCTTCCCTGATTCATTAGCACGATCCGCGTTGAGTTTTCAATTTCGATTTTGTCCCCTTAATGTGAAATAATTATTCGTGTTTGCGAGGCAAAACGAGCGACTGTTGCTGTGGCTTCAGCGGTGAAGAGCAGGGGGGGGGGGGGGGGTAAAGGACATTGGAGACCGCTAAAACTACGAGTCGTTGGACTCGTTGGCACGTCCCTATTTATCCGGACTTATCGAGACGTTTTTCTTTTGCTCTTCGTCCAAATCCCGCCAATTTGTTAAATTAGTGAGATTGAACGATTGCCAAAGCAGCAGAAACGACGTATTGAAAGAAAGATAAATATTTACATGCTTACGAGATTTGCAAAAAATTATAATCATTATAAAAAGACGTACGATATTATTGTTTCCGTGGACGAAGTTACGCTGCGCGATTCCATGCGACCACCCCGAGCGGAAGCTCGTCCGTGACTGTTGAGCGGAAGCGCCACTGGCGCTGCGCCAGCGAGCCTCCCTTTCCATCCCCTCCTCTCCCCCCGCCCTTCTGATAGAGTCGCGCCGTCGCTGAGAGCTTCCCTCTCCCGGCGCTCGGGGGCAGCACTGAGACGAGGCTTGCGCGGGATTGCACCGTGAAGGAAAAGGACAGAGCAAAAAAAAAGCCAAACAAGTCTTCATTGACTTATTGGAATCTACGGTCTTGTTTACATTAATAGGGGAGAGAAAAAGTTTTTCGGGAGCTCAAGAGAACACAATGGGAATGAGTAATTCTTTTTCCTCAACGTTATTGTTGATTTTATAAGCGAATTGAGATTCTTTGCTACGAATTATATAATTTTCCTTGCCTCGGAATTCTCCGATTTTATTAAAAAAGAAACATATTGATAAGGTAGGAAATTAATGTTTCGATATTGTCAAGCAAATATTTGAATTTAAGAAAAGTTGATAATTAGAAAACGTTTAGATTTGAAGCAAATTTTTATTTAATTTTTTTACTATAAATATTAATATTTTATTATGAATATTATGAGTGAATTTTATATGAATATTGATTATTAATTTAATAATAATAACAATAATAATTAATAAAATAAAAAATTTATTTTCTGACCGCCCAAAAATTTGCATTAAATCCGAACCTTTTTTCTTATTCTCTATTTTATTTTTAAACTAAAATATTTAAGTGGCAATATTTATAAGTATTATCAATCTTCAATATTAATGATTTTTTTTAATTAAAAAAAATCATCGAATTGAATTAATGAAGAGGGAAAAAAAAAATCTAAAAATTTACCATTTTCAGCCTCTTTCAGGAAACGAAATCTTGGATTTTGCACAAAAAATCTCTCTCGCCATATTTCCAAAGATAGGCCAAGGAAAAAAAAACTGCAAAAAAAAAAATTCATCACGTGTAAGTGCGAGATTGTCACAGAGCGATAAGTGGCCAATTATGGACGAGCCCATATGACGTAATTCGTGGTTCATCCTTCATTTTCCAAACTGCGCAAAAAAAAAAAAAAAAAAATTAAAAATTATTTCGTCGAACGTTTCAAAAAATTCGCAGAATATTTCACAAATGTTTATTCAATGATGAAAATTCATCTTCTCGCTTCAATATATTAGATATTCGTTCATATACAATATACATATAACTCTTGTGCTATTTTCGTTAATAATAATAATAATAATAATAATAATAATAACAACAATTAATTCTTGACGACGTATAAATTAATATACATTACGCGAAAGCGTAAATTTTTTTTTTTTTCCCTCGTTCTGCATCGTGTCCCTAAAATAGGATCAAAAGAGAGAGACGGAGTGAGAGATTATCGAAATTTGCATTTCTCCCTCTCTCACTATTGTGCGCGTTTGTAGAACGACGAGAAAAAAAAATTCTTCTTCAAGTTCCTCACTAGAGACGTTTCGCCAGTTTTTGAGGAAACTTATGATAAAGGAACATGTGAAACTCGAGATATACATAAACATATAGATTAGGGTGGTGTCTGACGGATTTGCCGCATCCGGAGAGCAATTTCACCGACATCATCTCAAAAGGACCACCCTAATATATTCACATACGAAGCATTCCACGTCAAATCGACCACTTTAGAATCCGACCCCTTTCGATTTGGCTGAAACTTTTTTATCCTTTTCTACCCCATCAAAAACATTCTTCAAAATTTTTTCAAATTTTTTTACCCAACCGACAAAAAGTTATGATTTTTTCAAAAAAAAATAGGCTTTTTATTTTTCAAATATCTGTAACTTTTTCAAAAATTGACTTATCGGGACGTTTTTTTGTTGAAAATTTTTGTTTTTTAATGCACTTTTTGAAAAAAAATACAAAAAAAATTATTGAAACCCATCTTCATCGTTTTTTTTAGATTTTTGGAAAAAATCGAAATTTTCTCGATGATTACCGCTTTTTGTTTTTTATTTATTTTTATTATATCAAACTTTGACATTTTCTGCAGATCCTCAAATTTTTTCAGAGTGGTGTTTTTTTATTTATATTTTTTTTCCAATTGATTTTTTTTTTTTTTTAACTAGCCTTATTTTTCAAAACACCATTCTGAAAGTTTTTGAGGGTGTTCAGAGAACTTCCAAATTTAAAAAAAAAAAAAAAAAACAAAAATTGAAAATGGTAATCATCGAGAAATTTTCGATTTTTTCCAAAAATCTAAAAAAAAACAATGAAGATGGGTTTCTGTAATTTTTTTGTATTTTTTTTCAAAAAGTACATTAAAAAACGAAAATTTTGAAAAAAAAACCGTTCCGATAAGTCGAATTTTGAAAAAGTTACAGCTATTTGAAAAATAAGGAGCGAATTTTTTTGAAAAATTTATAACTTTTTATCGGTTGGGTGAAAAAATTTGAAAAAATTTTGAAAAATGTTTTTGATAGGGTAGAAAAAGATAAAAAAGTTTCAGCCAAATCGAAAGGGGTCGGGTTCAAAAGTGGTCGATTTGGCGTGGAAGGCCCCATATATATATATATATAAATCCCGAGGGATAACGCGCGAATGCCCACCACGTGGCAGAGAGCCCACTGAAAGTCCAGTTTCGTGTGTCCCAAAAAAGTGCAAAATTTTTTTTTTTCAATTATGATCGAAAAATCCTGAAAATGACTTTTTTTGAGCTATTTAAAAAAAAAAAAAGTTGTTGGGACCCTGATATTTAAAAATTTCATCGTTCGAAATGTGAGAAGAAAAAATTTAATCAAAATCTATTGAAATTTTGATGGTTAAAAGAAAAAATTGATTAAAAATTCATATTTTTTCAATGAAATTGAAAAATAAAATTTTGCTCATTTTCCCTGTCCGAAGTAATAAATAAACACGTGCGTATATTCATATAAACAATATATAACATCGCATTGCCCTTCGTTAAAATTGTTTTTTTTTTTCGTTTTTATTCGGTTTTCTTTAGATTTTCGCTGATACGTGAAAATGAAAAAACACTATTTTTCACTCTCTTCTCTTCTCAGAGATAAAAAAAAAAAACCATTTTGGCCTCTCGTTTTGATCGATACACCGAGAGATTTCCTTAATTTTTTTTTTCTGGGATAATTGCAAAAGAAATAATCAGAGCAGAAAAAATTACCTCTCCGTTTACAATTATTTCCAGTAATTTCAATTTTTCGAAAAATAATTATGGAAATTTTGCTGTCTACAGCGATTTGTTAAAATGTAATTTTTGTGAAATTATAAAAATGTAAAAAAAAAAAAATTAAGAAAATACAATACAGAGTAATTTGCAATTTTTCATTAAAATTTTGCCTCGAAAATAATAATTAAAATTCTGATCGAGCAGCAAAAATTTTTCCCTTTGTCTATTGACATGATTAAAAATCGGATTTAGGTAGATACTAATAAAATAATAAGATCCTGAAAGTTTCAGATCTCTAACTCAATTGTTTATTGAGAAAAAGTGAAATATGTCAAAAACAGAAAATAGTTCATTATGTACGATATTTTATATCACTCAGTACAATAATGGACGTATTTTATATCACTCAGTACAATAATGGACGCTTTTACGTCCGCAAGCGGACGCGAAAACGTCCATTATTGTACTGAGTGATATAATAATTTTTTTCTCAGGATTGACCGAACCGATTGATCTAATTTTTTTATATGTTTTGGGGGCTGATGATAGCTCTGAGAAAAAAAATTAAGCGCTATATAGCTCCATAAAATCTTCGAAAAAAAAATTATTTTTATTTTGTTTTCCATTTTTAACCGTGGTACAATTTTGGCACAATTATGAAATAATTTTTTTTTCAAACCTTCTATATTTCACTATAACACTATGAATTTTTGAAAATTAAAAAAACGGTACGCCATAGTAGAAAAAAATAAAAACCACTTTTAGGCTCAAATAATGAATTTATTTGTATGTTTTGAGGTTTAATTTTTGGTATTTCAACGCATATTTACATAATTTGTATTTATTTGAAATAATATTTCATATTCAAAATAACATTTTTTTTTGCTCAAGCCAAAAATTAAACCAGGTAAATATCAATAATCAATTTTACAGTAATTTCAACAAATATTTTTAGGAACAACATTTTATTACAAAACTCGATTATCAATATATTTTTTATAGACTTGAGACAAAAATTAAATTAAAATATAAATAAATTGATTATTTGAGCCAAAAAGTGGTTTTTATTTTTTTCTACTATGGCGTACCGTTTTTTAAATTTTTAAAAATTCACAGTGTCACAGTGAAATATAGAAGGTTTGAAAAAAAAATTGTTTCATAATTGTGCCAAAATTGTATCACGGTTAAAAATTGAAAATGAAAGAAAAATAATTTTTTTTTCGAAGATTTTACAGAGCTATATAGCTCTTAATTTTTTTCTCGGAGCTATCATCAGCCCCCAAAACATGTAAAAAATTTAGATCAATCGGTTTCGTCAATGCTGAGAAAAAAATTATTATATCACTCTGTACAATAATGGACGCTTTTACGTCCGCAAGCGGACGCGAAAACGTCCATTATTGTACTGAGTGATATAATAGTACATTACGATACGAGTGCGAGTTTCTCGCACGAGTATCGTACAAAATTTTATCGCACGAGTGCGAGAAGTGGTCACTTTACGCACGGAGTGCAATAAAATATCGTACATAATGAACTATTTTCTGTTTTTGACATATTTCACTTTTTCTCAATAACTAATTGAGTTAGGGATCTGAAACTTTCAGGATCTTGTTATTTTATTAGTACCTACTTATGCTCTAAGTATCATTTAAAAACCTTTCGGGGGCAGATTTTATACCCCTAGGGTATTAAATTTCCCCCTTTTTCGAAAATTCGTCTCTTCTTCGGCTCATACGAAAATTAAGTCTCGATATTCGGCGACATTTCATAAAACTCCATTTTTTCTCCTCTCTCTGCCTCTCTCTCTCTCTCTCTCTCTCTCTCGCTCTCGCGCTCTCTCTCTCTCTCTCTCTCTCTCTCTCTCTCTCTCTCTCTCGCTCTCTCTCTCTCTGCTCATTTTCGTAGTCTCGCGATTTTGAATGGATTTGGTACTTCAAGAAGAAACAAAGAACGTTTTTTTTTCATGTTAATAGTATAGTAATAACGCTTTGGTATGCAATTGTCGTTAATATAACGCTAGGTTCGACACAGCGCGTAGAAATCGCGAAGAAACGAGACGAAAAAAGTCAATATCGACTTTCATTTTCTCTTTGGCACTTGCGACACGCTCTCTCTCGTTCTTCGCCCAATTTTTCTTCTTTTCATTAACTCTTCACATATGTAAAAAAAAAAAAAACCAAAAAAAAAACATACATGTCTTCTTGTTATCTTGGTCCTATGATAAAACTTTCTATTCTTTTTTTTTTTTTATCACTTTGTTTTTTTTTCTCTGTCGCGTTCGCGAGTGCATCTCGAGAAGAAATTGATAAAATGCACGTACGACTCAGCGCGGGGAAGCAGCTCTCACGTTTCGATTCGTCGATTTATTTGGAAATTTGGAAAAAAAAAACAATGAAATCTCATATCGATAATCTTGAAAGAGCAATTTTTGCAAAGATTGCAAAAAGGAAAAACCCTTTGAAGATTATTGAGCAGGGTTGCAAAATTTTAAATGAAAAAGTAATGCATTAATCTTTACTTTTTTAATGGCTAATGGAAATTATTTCCATTAACCATTAAATGTTAATGGTTAATGGAAATTGTTTTCATTAACCATTAAATTTTAGTGGCTAATGGAAATTATTTCCATTAACCATTAAATGTTAATTATTTTCATTAACCATTTAATATTAATGGTTATTGGGAATTATTTTCATAAACCATTAACATTTAATGAATAATGGAAATTTATTTCCATTAACCATTAACATTTAATAGTTAATGGAGATAATTTTCATTAAACATTGTCTCTTAATTATCATTTAATGGTTAATGGAGATCATTTTCATTAAACATTAGCTCTTATATATCAATGGAAATAATTTCCATTAGCCATCAACATTTAATGGTCAATAGAAATAATTTCCATTAACCATCAACATTTATTGGTTAAGGGAAACAATTGTTATTAGCCATTAACATTTAATGGTTAATGGAGATAATTTTCATAAAACATTAACTCTTATATATTAATGAAAATAATTTCCATTAGCCATTAACATTTAATGAATAATGGAAATTTATTTCCATTAACCATTAACATTTAATAGTTAATGGGGATAGTTTTCATTAAACATGGTCTCTTATATATTAATGGAAATAATTTCCATGAACAATTAATATTTAATGGTTAAGGGAAATAATTTCCATTAACAATTAACACGTAATGATTAAGGGAAATAATTTCCATTAGCCATTAACATTGAATGGTTAATGGAGATAATTTTCATTAAACATTAACTCTTATATATTAATGGAAATAATTTCCATTAGCCATTAACATTTAATAGTTAATGGAGATAATTTTCATTAACCATTAATATTTAATGGTTAACGGAGATAATTTTCATTGAACATTAACTCTTGTATATTAATGGAAATAATTTCCATTAACCATTTACATTTAATGGTTAAGAGAAATAATTTTCATTAGCCATTAACATTTAATAGCTAATGGAGATAATTTTCATTAAACATTAACTCTTATATATTAATGGAAATAATTTCCACTAACTATTAACGTTTATTGGTTAAGGAAAATAATTTTCATTAGCCATTAACATTTAATAGTTCATGGAGATAATTTTCATTAAACATTAACTCTTATATATTAATGGAAATAATTTCCATTATCCATTAACATTTAATGGTTAAGGGAAATAATTTCCATTAACCATTAACATTTAATGGTTAAGGGAAATAATTTTCATTAGCCATTATCATTTAATGGTTCATGGAGATAATTTTCATTAAACATTAACTTTTATATATTAATGGAAATAAGCTCCATTAACCATTAATATTTAATGGTTGAGGGAAATAATCTCCATTAGCCATTAACTTTTAATGGTTAATGGAAATTATTTCCATTAACCATTTCCAAGGGAAATCATTTCCATTAATCAATTATAATTAATGGTTATTGAAAATGTAAATGCATTAAAAAAAAATTAATGCATTATTTGCAACCCTGTTATCGAGATGATTTTATCTTTCCCAAACTCGAAATAAAAACGTCTTTGATCAATCGGAGCTGACCCCTTAAGGAATAATATGTTTTTGATCGCGATCGGAGACGAAACGGTCCAACTCGAGAGCGAGTCTATTCGAGACTCGGTTGGCTCGTTGATTCGTCCTCGTCGTCGATGTCCGTTTGTTCCGTCGTTGCCACATTTTCGCTCGTCCTGTCGTGATTGGTGCAATTTTCCGTCACGCACGTCACCTCGGCGATTTCCAACCATCGTGCCTTGTTGTCGCGTACGCCGACAACGAGAGGCTCCAATTTGTCCGAAAGAAGAGCAAAAGCCTGTGCCAAAAATTTCGAATTAGCCAAAAGTAGGAAAATTGAGGCGAGCAAAAAATAAATATGTGAAAAATTCATCATTTACCTCGTAAATTGGTAGACAAATGCTGTCGATAAAGCCAACCTGCATCATCGGCAATTGGTCCTCTTTCTCACGGTTCATAATGTCCTGCAAAGTTCAAAAATGACAAATTAGTGAATTGAAACTGATTTTATGAATTTTCTTCTTCATCGAGAAACATTTTTCTCGCGAAAGTTATTTTATTGCACTCCGTGCGTAAAGTGCCCATTTTACGCACACTTCGAGTGCGTAAAATGGCACTTTCCGCACTCGTGCAATAAAATTTTGTACGAAATTTTGCTGCAATCATTCTACGAATGATTGCAGCATTCGCCTTCGGCTCATGCTGCAAACTCACACTCGTCAGAAAAAGTTTCAACGCACTCGTATCGTAATGTACTATTAATACACTAGTGGAAAAAATTAAAGGATCAACAAATTTGCCTAAATTTTTAGTGGTTTTTAACAATGCTGTATCTCAGTGAAAAATGATCGTATCGAGGTCTAAAAAAAAGCATTTTGAAGCTTGAAGTTTCTAGTTTTCGGATCTTTCGGCAAAAAATTTTTCGAAGCTACAGGTTTCACACAATTATGAGAAATACCAAGAAAAAAAAAATTGGCAAATTTGCATCGCTTTTGTTTTGGCTGTAATTTTTGGGAGAAAATTCTTCCAGCTGAAACATTACAAGGACTGGATAGCTCGTTTATTTAGCTCCAATTTGCTTTTTTTGAGACCTCGCTGCGACCATTTTTCGCTGAGATATCGAGCTTTTGCGAAAAAAGACACTTTTCCGTTTGACCATTGATATCTCAGCAACCAATCATCGCACAGAAATCAGAAGGGGCGTTTCACAAACTTCAATCAATGCTCTACAAGGATTGTCGATGGTTTTTCGAAAAAAAAAATTTTTTCCATTCTTGCCATGAATTTGAAAAAACAGGAGAAAAGGGCTATTTATGGTTTTTTAGAAAATCAACGGCCAAATTAAAAATATTGACAAAACGACTAATGTTGAGCGTGACTTTTACAGCTCAATATACCCACAAAATCCCTGTAAAGTTTCAATTTGATCTATCCAACGGTTTTTTTGTTTCAAGCAATCAAATTTTTGAAAAAAATTAAAGGGTCATTTTTCTGCCCCTAAACGTCATAATCATTATTAAAGTGGAAAACAATTTTTTTTTCGCTTTTTTCACATTGTTATCGCAAACAACGATTAAATTTAAAGAAAAAAAAAAATTCGAAGAATTTTCGATTTTTTTTTTAACTTTGTCGATTTTTTTTGTCTTACATAAATTTAAATGCCGTTTGCGATAAAAATGTGAAAAAAAGTTCAAAAATTTTTTTTTCCTTTCAATAATGATTGTGAAGTGTTTAGGAGCAATAAACATAATCCATGAATTTTTTTGAAAAAAAAAAAAAAATTCAAAAAAATTCAAAAGAAAAATTGAAATTTTTTAAATTTTTTAAAAAAATAAATTTAAACGCTGTTTGCGACAAGAATGGGGAAAATGGTCGAAAAAAAATTGCTTTTTTTTCATTTTCATAATGATTTCGAAGTGTTAAGGGGCAATAAACATGATCCTTTAATTTTTTCCACTAGTGTATTATAGAATTTTTTCATCAATCATAATGGTTATATTAATGCATATATGGGGCGTTCCATCCCAAATCGGACGGTTCGAAAAACTTTTCCAAGGATTTAATCCGATATGTCGGGATTAAAAAATGAAAAAAATTTTCCCCCATCTTGGGATTGGAAAAAAAAAATAATTTAATCCCAATGTCGGGATTAAAAATTAAAAAATTATTTTTTAATCCGAGTTTTTAGAATTAGCAAATAAAAAAAATCTTTAATCCGAATGTTAATTCAATTATTTTTTTAATGCATTATTTGGAATCCTGCTTGATAATATTACGTTAATTATTTTGAATTTTTTCAGATTAGAAAAATTCAAAATAAACTCACTATTGGCGTTATATTCAGTGTTCGTCTCTCAATGTCGCCTTGCTCGAAAAATTCACTGCTGACGAGTTCGGCGACTCGTTTTTCAATTTCCCAAGGTTTCGTTATAGCCGCGAGATCGCAAACCGTCATCAACATTCCACGAAGAAGTTCACGATGATCGCCGTAAGCCCAATTGTAACTTCGTCCTCGCGCAATATTGAGAAAAGCTCCGCGTTTACGAAAATAGACGGCAAGATCGGTCGATAAAATGGCCTCTTCGAGGACTTTAACGACCCTCGAGTATTCCTCTGGCGAGAGATTCGACAATATCTGATTTCCCTGACTGCTGAGAATCATCAGACACTGATCGAAGTGATGATGCTCCATCGTTGAGGTCGAATACAATTGCGCCAATGGCGACGATGCTCTGGCGGAAAAAAAAAGATTTTTTATTAATTTATTGTACAAAATAATTGTATTTTTGATTATTTTCATGTCAAGCAATTTTTCAAAGGATACATTATTTATTTATTTTCATTAACCATTAAATGTTAATTATTAACATTATTTCCATTATTTCATTATTTCCATTATTTCCATTATTTCCATTATTTCCATTAACCATTAATATTTAATGGTTAATGTCTAATGGAAATTTTTTTCCTTCCCGGATTAAAAAAAAAAAAAAGGATTTTTTATTAATTTATTGTACAAAATAATTGTATTTTTGATTATTTTCATGTCAAGCAACTTTTCAAAGGATACATTATTTATTTATTTTCATTAACCATTAAATGTTAATTATTAACATTATTACCATTATTTCATTATTTCCATTATTTCCATTATTTCCATTAACCGTTAATATTTAATGGTTAATGAAGATAATTTTCATTAAACATTAATTCTTATATATTAATGGAAATAATTTCCATTGACCATTAACATTTAATGGTTGAGGGAAATAATTTTCATGAGCGATTAATATTTAATGGTTAATGTCTAATGGAAATTATTTTCCTTCCCGGATTAAAAAAAAAAAAAGGATTTTTTAAGGTTATTAAGGTTAAGGGAAATAATTTTCATGAGCCATTAATATTTAATGGTTAATGTCTAATGGAAATTATTTTCCTTCCCGGATTTGAAAAAAAAAGATTTTTTATTAATTTATTGTACAAAATAATTGTATTTTTGATTATTTTCATGTCAAGCAATTTTTCAAAGGATACATTATTTATTTATTTTCATTAACCATTAAACATTAATTCTTATATATTAATGGAAATACTTTCCATTGACCATTAACATTTAATGGTTGAGGGAAATAATTTTCATGAGCGATTAATATTTAATGGTTAATGTCTAATGGAAATTATTTTCCTTCCCGGATTTGAAAAAAAAAAGGATTTTTTATCAATTTATTGTACAAAATAATTGTATTTTTGATTATTTTCATGTCAAGCAATTTTTCAAAGGATACATTATTTATTTATTTTCATTAACCATTAAACATTAATTCTTATATATTAATGGAAATAACTTCCATTAACCATTAACATTTAATGGTTAAGGGAAATAATTTTCATGAGCCATTAATATTTAATGGAAATTATTTTCCTTCCCGGATTAAAAAAAAAAAAAATGATTTTTTATTAATTTATTGTACGAAATAATTGTATTTTTGATTATTTTCAATATCAAGCAATTTTTCAAAGGATCCATTATTTATTTATTTAATCATTCGAAATAATCTCCATTAACCATTGAATGTTAGTTGCTAATGGAAATTATTTCCATTAACCATTAATATTTAATGGTTAATGGAGATAATTTTTATTAAACATTAATTCTTATATATTAATGGAAATAACTTCCATTAACCATTAACATTTAATGGTTAAGGGAAATAATTTTCATGAGCCATTAATATTTAATGGTTAATGTCTAATGGAAATTAATTTCCTTCCCGGATTTAAAAAAAAAAAAAAGGAATTTTTATTAATTTATCATCGAAAATAATTGTATTTTTTATTATTTTCATATCAAGCAATTTTTCAAAGGATACATTATTTATTTATTTAATAATTCGAAATAATTTTCATTAAACATTAACTCTTATATATTAATAGAAATGATTTCCATTAACCATTAAATGTTAATATCTAATGGAAATTATTTTCCTTCCCGGATAAAACAATACAATTGTTTTTATTAATTTATTGTACAAAATAATTGTATTTTTTATTATTTTCATGTCAAGCAACGTTTCAAAGGATACATTATTTATTTATTTTCATTAACCATTAATATTTAATGGTTAATGGAGATAATTTTTATTAAACATTAATTCTTATATATTAATGGAAATAATTTCTATTAACTATTAACATTTAATGGTTAAGGGAAATAATTTTCATGAGCCATTAATATTTAATGGTTAATGTCTAATGGAAATTAATTTCCTTCCCGGATTAAAAAAAAAAAAAAGGATTTTTTATTAATTTATTGTACAAAATAATTGGATTTTTGATTATTTTCATGTCAAGCAATTTTTCAAAGGATACATTATTTATTTATTTAATTAACGGATATGTGTAGAAAATTTTAGAAAATAAAGTCAAAAAGATTAAAGATTAATTTAAAAAAAAATCACCTTCAAAATAGGGCTCTGCATAATAATTCTGCTTTGATGAAAATTATAGTTTGATCGAGCGATACATACTTGATTTGAAAGGAATTATTGAAAAAAGTAATGCATTAATCATTACTTATTTAATGGCTAATGTAAATAACTTCCATTAACCATTAAATGTTAATTATTTTTATTAACCATTAAATGTTAATGGTTAATGGAAATTTTTTTCATTAATCATTAAATGTTAGTTGCTAATGGAAATTATTTCCATTAACCATTAAATGTTAATGGTTAATGGAGATAATTTTCGTTAAACATTAACTCTTATATATTAATTGAAATAATTTCCATTAACCATTAACTCTTATACATTAATGGAAATAATTTCCATTAACCATTAACATTTAACGATTAATGGAGATAATTTTCATTAAACATTAACTCTTATATATTGATGGAAATAATTTCCATTAACCATTAACATTTAATAATTAAGGAAAATAATTTCCATTAGCCATTAATATTTAATGGTTAATGGAGATAATTTTCATTAAACATTAACTCTTATATATTAATGGAAATAATTTCCATTAACCATCAACATTTAATGGTTAAGGAAAATATTTTCCATTAACCATTAACATTTAATAATTAAGGAAAATAATTTCCATAAGCCATTAAATATTAATGGTTTATGAAAATTATTTCCATTAATACATAAAAGTTAATGTTTAATGAAAATTATCTCCATTAACCATTAAATATTAATGGCTAATGGAAATTATTTTCCTTCCCGAATAAAACAAAACAATTATTTTTTATTAATTTATTATACATTATTTATTTATTTAATTAACGGATATGTGTAGAAAATTTTAGAAAATAAAGTCAAAAAGATTAATTTTTTTAAAAATCACCTTCAAAATAGGGCTCTGCATAATAATTCTGCTCTGATGAAAATTATAGTTTGATCGAGCGATACGTACTTTATTTGAAAGGAATTGTTGGTTCCCCGATGATCGAGATCGTGACAGAGACAAGCTATTATGAGAGCGAGACACTCGATCTCACCGAAAATTTTCCACCATTGTGTAGCCTGAAAATATATTTCGATTTTTATTATTTTTAATATTTCGATTTAATATTTTTTCGAAAAATTAATAATTAGCAAAAAAATATTACTAATTTTTTTCTAACTTTAGTAATTAGCGGGAAAATATGATTAATTTTTCTAATAAATAAGTAATTCGTGACAAAATATTACTAATTTTTTCCAACAATTAGTAATTAGCGAGAAAGATATTGCTAAATAACAAAAAAAATCAATAATTAGTGAAGAAATGTTGTATTCATTTTGGAAAAAGTAATAAATAAATAAATAATCACTGATGCATTTTTTTATTTTTAATTACAAATATTTTATCGCTAAATACTGATTTTTGATAAAAATTAGAAAATTTTTTCCAACAATTAATAATTTTTTTGGAAGATTTAGAAATATCTTGTCACCGATTACTAATTTTTTTGGAAAAATTAAAAACATTTCATCACTAATTACTAATATTATTGGAAAAATTCAAAATATTTTCTCACTAATTACTAATTTTTTACAAAAAAATACAAATAGTTTCGCTTATTACGAGTTTATATGGAAAATTAGTAATATTTTTTAAAAAATTATTAATTTTTCGAATAAATGATCAATAAAATCAATATCCCTGACGAAAAAATCGATACTGCCGATATTGTCGAAAATTGCGCGTATTAAAAAAAAAAATTACAAAAATTTCTCTCATTTCCAATTCCGAAAACTTGAAAAAAAAATTTTTTTTTTTCTCACCGTCAAAATGGCAAACATCATTTGTGCAACGTTGAAAGCGTGACGCCAATTGTGATAAGTCACGTTACGATAATTCTTCTTTACGCTGAGCAACCATCGACAAAGTACGTCGTAATCGATGTGAAATCTCTCGACGAAATCGAGATCGAGAAACATTCTCAGACAAGCAGTGAGAGTCTCGTCGTCCTCCATTCTAATGTCGTCGAATTTGAAGTCCTGAAGACGAAAGTAAGCCGACGACGGTACCCTTAAGCCCTGCTGAGTCACGCCATAAAAAAAAAAAAACGATCGATCAATGAGGATTAAAATGACAAATTGCCATAAAAAAATGTAAGCTCTACTTTAGGAGGCGAAAAAAAAAACTTTTTTTTTCTCAGCTTTTTTTATCAGACGTGGCGATAAAACCGTCTTTACAGCAATATATCATTCTTCGAAAGTACAAAAAAAAATATTCTCTATTTTGATTCTTTGAATAATTTATATAAGGCGCCAAAGTCGAAAATGTCTTTTCCCATGACCGAGGATCAGAATTGGGCACTACTAATTACTTGAAGTAATTAATTATCCTCAAATTACTAATTACAGATGTAATTAGTATCGAAAATTTCACTAATTACGAGTTAAAAATGTAATTAGTATCGAAATTTTCGATAATTACAAATTAAAAATGTAATTAGTATCGAAATTTTCGATAATTACAAATTACGAATGTAATTAGTATAAAAATTGTCACTAATTACAAATTATAAATGTAATTAGTGAAAATTTCTATAATAATTATATTCGGTATTTTGTAATTAGTTAAAATTTCGATACTAATTACATTTGTAATTTGTAAGTAGTGAAAATTTCGATACAAATTACATTTGTAATTTGTAATTAATGACAATTTCGATACTAATTACATTTTTAATTTGTAATTAGTGAAAATTTCGAAACTAATTACATTTTTAATTTGTAACTAGTGAAAATTTCGATACTTATTACATTTATAATTTGTAACTAGTGAAAATATCGACACTAAGTACATTTATAATTTGTAATTAGTAAACATTTTGATACCAATTACATTCGTAATTTGTAATTAGTGAACATTTCGATACTAGTTACATTTGTAATTTGTAATTAGTGAAAAGTTCGATACTAATTACATTTGTAATTTGTAATTAATGAAAATTTCGATACTAATTACATTTTTAATTTGTAATTAGTGAAAATCTCGATATTTATTACATTTATAATTTGTAACTAGTGAAAATTTCGATACTAATTACATTTATAATTTGTAATTAGTGAACATTTTGATACTGATTACATTTGTAATTTGTAATTAGTGAAAATTTCGATACTAGTTACATTTGTAATTTATAATTCGTGAAAATTTCGATACTAACTACATTTGTAATTTGTAATTAGTGAAAATTTCGATTCTTATTACATTTGTAATTTGTAATTAGTAAACATTTCGATACTAATTACATTTTTAATTTGTAATTAGTGAAAATCTCGATACCTATTACATTTATAATTTGTAACTAGTGAAAATTTCGATACTAATTACATTTATAATTTGTAATTAGTGAACATTTTGATACCGATTACATTCGTAATTTGTAATTAGTGAAAATCTCGATCCTAGTTACATTTGTAATTTGTAATTAGTGAAAATGTGGATACTAATTACATTTGTAATTTGTAATTTTGCAATTAGGATTGGCAAGTGTGAAACAAAAAAATAATTTTGTATTTTCGAAGGATGAAACAATGTTGTAAAAACAGTTTTATAGCCATATCTTAAAATGAAATTGAGAAAAAAAATCTTGAAAATTTGCTCTTTTCTGGTCTCCTAAATAAGACCTCAAAAAAAAAAAGAAGAGACTAACCCGCAGTTTTTGAGCATCCTCCAATGAGGCGGACGCGTGATAGCTCAAAACTTCGAGTGTAACGCTTTGCTTGGCCATTGCTATAACGGCTCTCTCGTACCTGTATAAAAAAAAAATCAAATTTTAACCAAAAATCGACGAATATTCTTATGAATTGACAAATTTTGCTCGAATAAAGTGCTTCCTTGCATTTTTTTTCTCTCTGAAAGCCGGAATAGCGAAAAAATTATGAAAAACGTAAAAAAGAGGGGAAAAAAAAAAATTACCGACTCACATGTGAGTGTTGTGAATGCCCATACCGCAAAATATGGCAAACGCCTCGACAAAATTCTCGTCGTTTTTCGTGAAGAGCAAATCGTCGAATTTGTTGACGAGCTGAATAACACCGATAATTTGACCGGACGAATTTTTAATCGGCATACAGAGAACCGTGGAATGACGAAAACCCGTTCCGTCGTCGACCGAAGCGTCGAATCTCGAATCCTCGTAGGCATTGGGAATGTTGACAGTCTGAAAAATAAGATGAAAAAATATTAAATAATTAATTACTTATTATTTAATAATTTAATAATTTAATAATTGAATAATTTAATAATTTAATAATTTAATAATTTAATAATTTAATAATTTAATAATTTAATAATTTAATAATTTAATAATTTAATAATTTAATAATTTATTTATTTAATTATTTAGGAATTATTTCATTGTTTCGAGAGTATCATTGTCAGCTTCGTTCAACCTTGAGTCAAGTGATCGGCAGTATCGATTTGTTCGTCAACGATATTGATTTAATTAATCATTTTTTTCGAAAAATTAATAATCAGTCAAAAAATATTAGTAATTTTTTATAAAAATTCGTAATTAGCGGAAAAATATTATTAATTTTTCTACTAAATTAGTAATTGATAAGAAAATATTTTCAATTTTTTCAAAAAAAAATTAGTAATTAGTTACAAAATATTTCTAATTTTTCCAAAAAAATTAGTAATTAGTGACAAAATATTTATAATTTTTCTAAAAAGTTAGTATAGTTCTAACTTTGTAATTTGTAATTAGTGAAAATGTCGATACTAATTACATTTGTAATTTGTAATTTTGCAATTAGGATTGGCAAGTGTGAAACAAAAAAATAATTTTGTATTTTCGAAGGATGAAACAATGTTGTAAAAACAGTTTTATAGCCATATCTTAAAATGGAATTGAGAAAAAAATCTTGAAAATTTGCTCTTATACTCTAATTACATTTGTAATTTGTAATTAGTGAAAATTTCGATACTAATTATATTTATAATTTGTAATTAGTGAACATTTTGATACTAATCACATTCGTAATTTGTAATTAGTGAAAATTTCGATACTAGTTACATTTGTAATTTGTAATTAGTGAAAATTTCGATACTAATTACATTTTTAATTTGTAATTAATGAAAATTTCGATACTAATTACATTTTTAATTTGTAATTAGTGAAAATTTCGATACTAGTTACATTTGTAATTTGTAATTAGTGAAAGTTTCGATACTAATTACATTTATAATTTGTAATTAGTGAAAATTTCAATACTAGTTACACTTGTAATTTGTAATTAGTGAAAATTTCGATACTAATTACATTTTTAATTTGTAATTAGTGAAAATTTCGATACTAATTACATTTTTAATTTATAACTAGTGAAAATCTCGATACTTATTACATTTATAATTTGTAATTAGTGAAAATTTCGATACTAATTACATTTTTAATTTGTAATTAGTGAAAATTTCGATACTAATTACATTTTTAATTTATAACTAGTGAAAATCTCGATACTTATTACATTTATAATTTGTAACTAGTAAAAATTTCGATACTAATTACATTTTTAATTTGTAATTAGTGACAATTTCGATACTAATTACATTTTTAATTTATAACTAGTGAAAATCTCGATACTTATTACATTTATAATTTGTAACTAGTAAAAATTTCGATACTAATTACATTTATAATTTGTAATTAGTGAACATTTTGATACTAATTACATTCGTAATTTGTAATTAGTGAAAATTTCGATACCAGTTACATCTGTAATTTGTAATTAGTGAAAATTCGGATACTAACTACATTTGTAATTTGTAATTAGTGAAAATCTCGATTTTTTTTTTTTTTTTTTTTTTTTTTTAATTATAACAAAGTGGAGGAACGATGAAAACTTACCTCGCCCGTTGTCGCGACATATCCGGTGATGCCTACGTTTATGGGGAATCTGCTCTCGAAAGGGCTGCAACGGAAAGAGACCAAGCGGCAGCGATCGTTAGATCCGGAATAGCGTCTCGCTCTGTGTGCGTCGAACGAGAGAAGAGATGAGCGGGGTCAATGCCTTTTGTCGCGCTGTTGCTCTCTGACTTTGTTTATTGCGTTTGTCTTTTGTTTTTTTTTTTCTTTTGCATTAGGCCGTGTTCGTCTTTTTCGCGAAAATGTCTCATCTAAGGGCTTATACGCAGTCAAGATTAAAAAAAAAATCGATTTTTTCTTTCATTTTCGAAATCTATTCAAGTATATGGGGCATTCCATACCAAGTCGACCTGAGTGTGACCCTCGACCTCGCTGATTTCGTTTATGATTTTTTATACGATTCTTTCAGGCTCAAAACAGCATTCCGAATTTTTTTCAGATTTTTAAAACCAAATTTGAGTACGTTATGATTTTTTTAAAGATTTTTTTCGAAAACCTCGAGCGCCGTAATTTAAAAATCTGAAAAAATTCTCAAAAATCCGGTGTCAAAAATGAAAATATTTCACCCAAAAGCGTTGATTTCAAAAGGTCGGACACTTTTAATTTTCTTTTAAACAAAAAATCATATCTTGCAAATGCATGTGTAAAAAAATTTGGAAAAAATCAAGTAAAGTTCCATAAATAGGTACAATAATAGAAAAAAGTTTGAGCCGAATAAAAAAATACAACATGTAAAAGTGGTTGAGTTGAGCTGGAATAGCTCATATAAATTGTTACGTTAATAAATTAAAATGTCTTTCCGGTAAAAATGCTTGAAAAATCGTTCTTTTTGGTCTTCTGACTGCGAATAAGTCGTAAACGAATTAAAAAAAAAATATTTAGATGATATTCGAGAGTGAGAAAGATAGAGGGGAAAAAAAAAAAGATTTTGAATATCACCTGGTTCGCGAATCTGTGTCCTCGACGGTGAGATCATTCGCCTCAAAGTCGAAAACCCGTGAGAAACTTCCCTTCGACGCTTTGTGCACCAAAAGTACCTGAAAAAAAATCCCACAATAATTATACTAGCTTTGCAAAAAAAAAATTAGCATTAAATTGCTTAATGCTATTTTTTTTTTTTTTTAATCACTCAATGCTAATTTTTTTTTTTTAATTACTCACTGCTGATTTTTTTTTAAATTACTTAATGCCAAATTTTTTTTTTAAATTACTTAATGCTAATTGTTTTTCCAATTACTTAATGCTAATTTTTTTTTTAAATTACTTAACGCTAATTTTTTTTTTTAATACTAAAGTATTTTAAAAAAAAATTAGCATTAAGTAATTAAAAAAAAAAATTCTCTCAAATTACTTAATGCCAATTTTTTTTTTTTAATTACTCACTGCTAATTTTTTTTCTAATTACTTAATGCTAAATTTTTTTTTTAAACTACTTAATGCTAATTTTTTTTATAATTATTTAATGCTAATTTTTTTTTAAATACTAAAGTATTTAAAAATTAGCATTAAGTAATTGAAAAAAAAATAGCATTAAGCAATTAAAAAAAAAATTAGCATTAAGTAATTGAAAAAAATAATTAGCATTAAGTAATTTTAAAAAAAAATTAGCATTAAGCAATTTAACAAAAAATTCTCTTAAATAACTTGATGCTAATTTTTTTTTTTTAAATAACATAATGCTAAATTTTTTTTTTTAATTACTTAATGCTAATTTTTTTTTAAACACTGAAGTATTAAATACTAAAGTATTAAATATTAAAGTATTAAAAAAAAAAATAGCATTAAGCAATTTAAAAAAAAATTAGCATTAAGTAATTAAAAAAAAAAAAATAGCATTAAGTAATTTAAAAAAAAAATTCTCTTCAATTACTTAATGCTAATTTTTTTTTTTTAATTACTCACTGCTAATTTTTTTTTTTAAATAACATAATGCTAAATTTTTTTTTTAAATTACTTAATGCTAATTTTTAAAAAAAATGAGCATTATGTTATTTAAAAAAAAAATTAGCAGTGAGTAATTAAAAAAAAAAAATTAGCATTAAGTAATTTAAAAAGAAAATTAGCATTAAGTAATTAAAAAAAAAATTAGCATTAAGTAATTGAAAAAAAAAAATTGGCATTAAGCAATTTAAAATAAAAATTAGCATTAAGAAATTAAAAAAAAAATTCTCTTAAATTACTTGAGGCTATTTTTTTTTTAAATTACTAACTGCTAATTTTTTTTTTTTAATACTGAAGTATTAAATACTAAAGTATTTTTAAAAAAAATTAGCATTAAGTAATTGGAACAAAAAATTAGCATTAAGTAATTTTAAAAAAAATAGCATTAGGTAATTAAAAAAAAAAATTAGCATTAAGTACTTAAAAAAAAAATTAGCATCAAGTAATTTAAAAAAAATAGCATTAAGTCATTGAAAAAAAAAAAAAAATTAGCATTAAGTATTTTTTTTATAAACTCAATTATTTTACCTGCACACGTTGACACTGTATCAGAGATTGCGTGTGTGTGAGAATCCTGAAAACCATGTGTTCGATCGTGCTTTGCTCTTCGAAGATCATTCTCGCGAGATCCAGGAGAACCTGCGAGGATTCAAAAAAAAATTCTTTAATTTGAGAAGAGAATTGAATTTTTTGAAATCGAAAAAAAAACGGTTTTTTTTAAAGTAATATTTTATATATTGTTGAATCGATGGAGTCGAAGGATTATCCAACTTGAAAAAATCATCCCCAAAACTTAATTTCGGCCAAAAAATATCACCTTCAAAAATAGAGAACTTGCATGCATCTGAAATCTGTATTTTAATCTATGGGACTCGAAAGTAGGATAAAAAATAATGTATTTCCCAAGACAGTTTTTTTTTTAAAGGAATAATTGACGCTGCAAAAAAATATTCTTTGACTCTAATTTTTCTCGAAAAATTTGAATTGGCAACCATATTGTTGTACCCAACTATCAGCGCCGCCAGTGTCGCGTCCGGGAACTACGTCCCATTGTAAACAGTTTTGGTTCTCGGTGACGCGAAAAATCTAACCTCTAACACACGTATAACCTGTAAAAAATATTACGAGCAAATATAAAACTGAACCAATCCAAGTTTGGTTGCGGGGTGAATGAATCCATAATTGCTTTGTCAATTTATATTTTTTCTGTGATACTTTTGACGTAAATAATAATATTGAAGAATATTATACTGTAGGTTATACGTAAGTTATAGGTTAGATTTTTGCGTCACCGAGAGCAGAAACTGTTTACAATGAGACGTGGTTCCCGGACACGGCACTGGCGGCGCTGATAGTTGGGTACAACAATATGGTTGCCAATTCAAATTTTTCGAGAAAAATTAGAGTCAAAGAATATTTTTTTGCAGCGTCAATATTCCTTTAAAAAAAAAACTGTCTTGGGAAATACATTATTTTTTATCCTACTTTCGAATAAAAAATTTTTAAAAAAACATGCAAGTTCTCTATTGAAACGAAGAATTTAATGAGAATTCGAATGAAAACGCTAAAACGCAATGAACAAAGGTTAACCTGATTTCTCTTGACTTCCAGCTGACTCTTCTCGTAAAGCTGAGCGTTTCTCAGTCCAATACCGCAGAATTGCAAATAACTGGCGAATATTTTTTCGTCCTGTTGTGTGAATTGTGCCTCGCCGCCGAGTTTATTGATCACTTGTGCGACACCGACAACGTCGCCGCTACAATCCTTTATCGGCATGCACAGCAATGCACGAGTCCTGTATCCGGTGAGTGCATCGATTTCCCGATTGAATCTGGCGTCCTGAAAATGAAAGATAAAGCATTAAAAAGAGAAAATGAATTGAAACGAGAGTTGCGAAATTTTTAATGAAAAAGTAATTGATTGATCATTATTTTTTTTAATGACTAATGAAAATAATTTCCATTAACCATTAAATGTTAATGATCAATCGAAATTATTTGCATTAACCATCAAAATTTAATGGTTAATGAAAATTGTTTTCATCAACCATTAACATTTAATGGTTAATGGAAATTATTTTCATTAACTATTAACATTAAACGGTTAATGGAGATAATTTCCATTACCATTAACATTTAATGGTTTATCGAAATAACTTCCATTGATCATTAACGTGTAATGGTTAATGGAAATAACTCCCATTAAACATTAACATGCAATGGTTAATGGAAATTATTTTTATTAACTATTAACATTAAACGGTTGATGGAGATAATTTTCATTAAATATTAACTTTTATATATCAATGGAAATAATTTCTATTAACTATTAACATTTAATGGTTAATCGAAATAACTCCCATTAATCATTAACATGTAATGGTTAATGGAAATAACTTTCATTAACCATGAATATTAAATAGTTAATGGAAGTCTTTTTCATTAACTATCAACATTAAACGGTTAATGGAGATAATTTTCATTGAACATTAACTCTTATATATTAATGGAAATAATTTTCATTAACCATTAACATTTAATGGTTAATCGAAATAACTCAGGTTAATCATTAACACGTAATGATTAATGGAAATAACTTCCATTAATCATTAATATTAAATAGTTAATGAAAGTCTTTTTCATTAACTATTAACATTAAATGGTTAATGCAGATAATTGTCATTAAACATTAACATGTAATGGTTAATGGAAGTCATTTTCATTAACTACAACATTAAATGTTTAATGGAGATAATTTTTATTAAACATTAACTTTTATATATTAATGGCAGTAATTTCCATTAACTATTAACATTAAATGGTTAATGGAGATAATTTTCATTAAACATTAACATTTAATGGTTAGTCGAAATAACTCCTATTAATCATTAATATTAAATGGTTCATGGAAATTATTTTCATTAACTATTAACATTAAACGGTTGATGGAGATAATTTTCATTAAACATTAACTTTTATATATTAATGGAAATAATTTCCATTGACCGTTAACATTTAATGATTAATGGAAATTATTTTCATTAATCATTAAAATTTAATGGCTAATGAAAATCATTTCCATTGACATAATTTTCATTAACCATTAACTCTTATTGATAATTGAAAATAACTTCCATTAACTATTAATATTAAATGGTTAATGGAAATTGTTTTCATTAACTATTAACATTAGACAGTTAATGGAGATAATTTCCATTATTATTCACATTTAATGGTTAATCAAAATAACTCCCATTAATCATTAACATGTAATGGTTAATGGAAATAACTTCCATTAACCATGAATATTAAATAGTTAATGGAAGTCTTTTTCATTAACTATCAACATTAAACGGTTAATGGAGATAATTTTCATTGAACATTAACTCTTATATATTAATGGAAATAATTTTCATTAACCATTAACATTTAATGGTTAATCGAAATAACTCAGGTTAATCATTAACACGTAATGATTAATGGAAATAACTTCCATTAATCATTAATATTAAATAGTTAATGAAAGTCTTTTTCATTAACTATTAACATTAAATGGTTAATGCAGATAATTGTCATTAAACATTAACATGTAATGGTTAATGGAAGTCATTTTCATTAACTACAACATTAAATGTTTAATGGAGATAATTTTTATTAAACATTAACTTTTATATATTAATGGCAGTAATTTCCATTAACTATTAACATTAAATGGTTAATGGAGATAATTTTCATTAAACATTAACATTTAATGGTTAGTCGAAATAACTCCTATTAATCATTAATATTAAATGGTTCATGGAAATTATTTTCATTAACTATTAACATTAAACGGTTGATGGAGATAATTTTCATTAAACATCAACTTTTATATATTAATGGAAATAATTTCCATTGACCGTTAACATTTAATGATTAATGGAAATTATTTTCATTAATCATTAAAATTTAATGGCTAATGAAAATCATTTCCATTGACATAATTTTCATTAACCATTAACTCTTATTGATAATTGAAAATAACTTCCATTAACTATTAATATTAAATGGTTAATGGAAATTGTTTTCATTAACTATTAACATTAGACAGTTAATGGAGATAATTTCCATTATTATTCACATTTAATGGTTAATCAAAATAACTCCCATTAATCATTAACATATAATGGTTAATGGAAATAACTTCCATTAACCATGAATATTAAATAGTTAATGGAAGTCATTTTCATTAACCATCAACATTAAATGTTTAATGGAGATAATTTTATTAAACATTAACTCTTATATATTAATGGAAGTAGTTTCCATTAACTATCAACCTTTAATGGTTAATCGAAATAACTCCCATTAATCATTAACATTAAATGTTTAATGAAAATAACTTCCGTTAACCATGAATGTTAAATAGTTAATCGAGGTCTTTTTCATTAACTATTAACATTAAATGGTTAACGGAGATAATTTTCATTCAACATTAACATGGATTGGTCAATGGAAATAACTTCCGATAACCATGAATGTTAAAAAGTTAATAGAAGTCATTTTCATTAACTATTAACATTAAATGGTTAATGGAGATAATTTTCATTAAACATTAACTCATATATTAATGGAAATAATTTCGATTAACCATTAACATTTAATGGTTAATCGAAATAACTCCCATTAACCATTAACATGTAATGGTCAATGGAAATTATTTCAATTAATCAATAAGAGTTAATGATTATTGAAAATGTAAATGCATTAAAAAAAAGTAATGCATTATTTGCAACCCTGATTTAGACTAAATATGATGAATTTTTGGTTAGAATTTTCAAAATTATTTTTCAAAAAAAGGGTACTTTGTAAGCGTCCGGTATATTGACGGGTTCACCGCTCTCGGCGACGTAACCGACGATTCCCGTGCCCCAAGGAATCTTTATCTCGTCCTTTTTTTCCATCTCGACGAGGGTCGATCTCGAACAAACGTCAAAGAGTTTCGACACTAGACAACGATTTCTCGATATCGTCTGATTGTTGTTCCTCGCGCTCGACGAATTTTGGCTCTGATTAACGGTGAAACGTGAATTTTCCGTACGCGAATTAACGTCGCTGTTGTTGATCACGGTCGTTCGATTTCCGGCGCACATTCTTTCGCCCTGAACGAGAAACAACGAGCCACGATCCGCGTGCAAAAGTGTACTGACATTTTGCAATATCTTGTGACACAAGGATCTGACCTCGAGCTCGTTGCAAATATCCTTGACCTTGAAAATAAAAATTAAATTGTTGATAAAAACCAAAAAAATGGGAGGTCCATTTCGGAGAGATATTCTGATTTTTAGGGATGGGGAATTACTTTTTAAAAATTGATAGGAATAATTTTAAATAGTGATATTTGACTGCTTTGGAAAATAATAATTAGGAAAAATTGAAAAAAGATTCATGATAATTTTTCTCGAAATCTTCTCACTCGACAGACTCAATTACACGGAAATTATAACCCTGAAAAAAGTTTTTCCGATGATAAGAATAATAAAATAATTGACAAATCGATAATCACCAATTCGAAGATAAGATCCTTTTCGTCGAGATGCCTCAGCTCGTGTCTCGATCTTCTCTGCGGTCTCGTGGCGCCCCCCGAGCCAACCTGTTGACCACTTCCGGTTTGTCCCGAGTCTTCCGGTGAGACGCTCAAAAACGTCGGCGTACCGTCGATCGTATTGACGATGGGCTTTAAGAGGCCGCCGCGCTCAAACTCGTGAGCCGAGATTTTTCTCACCGGCGTCGTCGCGCCGGATCCACCGGTTCCGCCGCCAGCGCCACTCCCACCCGCGCTACTTCCGCTCGAGTTACTTCCGGCGCCACCGGCGCCGCTGCCAGCGCGCCCGACGGGCGACGATGAAACTCCGGCCGCTATGTCCATCATGCAAACGCTCGAGGATGAGGTTGGCGTTGCGTGAGTTACCAGCCAAGCGTCCACCGTTTGTCTCGTTACTTTTCTGCGCAATATTGTCACGAATTATATTTTTTTAATATTAATTTGGCTAGCAATATTTGTATGTTTTTTGATTCTCAAAATAAATTGAATATTGAAATTGAACATTGAAATTGAATATTGAAATTGAATATTGAAATTGAATATTGAAATTGAATATTGAAATTGAATATTGAAATTGAATATTGAAATTGAATATTGAAATTGAATATTGAAATTGAATATTGAAATTGAATATTGAAATTGAATATTGAAATTGAATATTGAAATTGAATATTGAAATTGAATATTGAAATTGAATATTGAAATTGAATATTGAAATTGAATATTGAAATTGAATATTGAAATTGAATATTGAAATTGAATATTGTGATTGAATATTGAAATTGAATATTGAAATTGAACATTGAGATTGAACATTGAAATTGAATATTGAAATTGAATATTGGAATTGAATGTTGAAGTTGAATGTTGAAGTTGAATATTGAAATTGAATATTGAAATTGAATGTTGAAGTTGAATGTTGAAGTTGAATGTTGAAGTTGAATATTGAAATTGAATATTGAAATCGAATATTGAAATCGAATACTGAAGTTGAATATTGAAATTGAATATTGAAATCGAATATTGAAATTGAATATTGAAATTGAATATTGAATTTGAATATTGAAATTGAATATTGAAATTGAATATTGGAATTGAATGTTGAAGTTGAATGTTGAAGTTGAATGTTGAAATTGAATATTGAAATTGAATATTGAAATTGAATGTTGAAGTTGAATGTTGAAGTTGAATATTGAAATTGAATATTGAAATCGAATATTGAAATCGAATATTGAAATCGTATACTGAAGTCGAATATTGAAATTGAATATTGAAATCGAATATTGAAATTGAATATTGAAATTGAATATTGAAATTGAATATTGAAATTGAATATTGAAATTGAATAGTGAAATTGAATATTGAAATTGAATATTGAAATTGAATATTGAAATTGAATATTGAAATTGAATATTGAAATTGAATATTGAAATTGAATATTGAAATTGAATATTGAAATTGAACATTGAAATTGAATATTGAAATTGAATATTGGAATCGAATGTTGAAGTTGAATGTTGAAGTTGAATATTGAAATTGAATGTTGAAGTTGAATGTTGAAGTTGAATATTGAAATTGAATATTGAAATCGAATATTGAAATCGAATATTGAAATCGAATACTGAAGTTGAATATTGAAATTGAATATTGAAATTGAATATTGAAATTGAATATTGAAATTGAATATTGAAATTGAATATTGAAATTGAATATTGAAATTGAACATTGAAATTGAACATTGAAATTGAACATTCAAATTGAGCATTGAAATTGATCATTGAAATTGAACATTGAAATTGAACATTGAAATTGAACATTGAAATTGAACATTGAAATTGAATATTGAAATTGAATATTGGAATTAAAAATCAAAATTAAAAATTGAAAATTGAAAACTGGAACTTTAAATTGAAAAAAATTCAGAATTTTTTGATTCAAACAAAAAATCGAACCTCAGAAAATAATCGTTTACAAAATCCGGATTTTCGTCCAGCCATGCCTCCATCCGCGCGTATTCTGGGTCGTAAACGGTCGACGTAGATGTCGCGGAATTCGTCGAATTCGTCGTTGACGTTGAGACGGACGTGACGACACTCGTATTACCGCTAACGCCGCGATTCGTCGTCGCACCATCGTTCACGTAATTTTTTGTGGATTGCTGGTTAATTGAATTACCCGGGCCTACCATGACACCGCTCTGAGGGTTCTGCACACCCTGAACGAACGGGGCTGCCGTTTCCGCCGTCATCCTCGGCTCCTCGATGCCCCGCAAATACAGCGCTGGAAAAAAATTTAAAAATTCGAAAATTTCAAAAATTTCAAAAATTCAAAATTCGAAAAATCAAAAATTCAAAAATTCAAAAACGCTAACATTAAAGGTTAAAAATTCAAAATTTAAAAAATTCGAAAATTCAGAATTGAAAAATTCAAGATTAAAAAATTGAAAATTCGAAAAATTGAAAATTGAAAAATTAAAGATTAAAAATTCAAAAATTCAAAAATTCAAAAATTAAAGTTTAAAAAACAAAAAATTTCAAAATTCACAAATTAAATATTCAAAAATTCAAAATAAAAAAATTCATCATAATCGGCGTAAAGCCTCGCAATTAAATTCCCTGAAACCTGATCGGGATGAAATTTTTTTTCAGAATAATATGCTCTTGGACATATGAACCAGAATAATATGAGTGAATTTTGCCATAATGTGTTTTCATTCATAAAAAATATTTTATTTTTAATTTTTCCTTGTTTTTTTTTTTAAATAAATTTTTTTCGGGAAAAACTCTGCATTATTCGTCATCGGAAGCAAATTTCCCATGAAAATATAGTGTTTGAACGATCAAAGAAGAAAAAAATATTTTTTTCTTAATTTTTGGACTTTTCGGAAACCTCAAAATAGCGATATTTCAAGAGGCCATAACGTTACTTCAGTTTAACCGATTCCAAAATTTCTTTTTCGTACGAAAACGTTGTGACTGAACTTGGAAAATGCCGTTTGGTTCATCCCGATAACTTGATTTTTGTAGAAATGGAAGCAGTTTGAAAATCGCCCCAAAAAACGGAAAGGGGTGTGCCTTCAAAAAATTGCAAAAATCGATGGTCAAACTTCAAAAATCTGCCAAAAATTGAAAAATGACTGGAATCGGATGAACCAAGCGAGGTTTTGAAGCTTCAACGATCACAAAGTGAATAAGCTCAAGTTCAGCTCGAAATCTTTTCTAGAAAAAAAATTACAGTCATTTTAGTGAACCGATTCATATTTGGCAAAAAGGCGAAATTTTTTTTTTTTTTTATTTACTTTTTTCAAACCTTATATCGATATATTTTTGCCCCCTGAACCCGAATCTACCGATAATTTTTCGAAAAAATCAAGATTTTCGTGAATTTTCATGAAAAACATTTTTTTATGCCTCAAAAAATTTGCAAAAATCAATCGTCCAACTTTAAAAATCTGCCAAAAATAGAAAAATGCTCTGAATTGGTTGAACCGAGCAGCATTTTGAAGCTTGAACGATTACAAACGAAATACAACTAAAATTGCCACCTAAACTTCATTTTTAAAAAAAATCCCGCCAATAATAGCAAAAACTTAAAAAAAATTGTACTAAATTAATTGTAAAAAAATCTTATATATCGATGCATCTTATTTCATCGAATAAAAATCGATTTGCAAAACCTCGAAATTTTCATAAATTCAGATTTTCAATTTTTTCTTATGCAAATAAAGTTCAATAATTAAATAATAATAATAATAATAATAATAATAATAATAATAATAATAATAATGTTCATTAATTTTATGTAAAAAATCATAATGAAAAAAAAAAGAAAAATTAGCAACAAAGTTGCAAGTTATTAAACAGGTCGGAAATATCAACGCGGTCACCAACTCGTTTGCAAATTCATTCTCGCACGCGCGTGCCTCGTTATATAACGACGGGATCAGAATGTATCAAATCTGGTCTCTCGTTGCACTCTGAGCTTAATAGTGGGAAATTATATGTGTGCGTATGTGAGTTTGCTACCGATGACGAGTAGTCGTTTAGTGTAGACGACACGAATTAATCGACGTGGACATTTTTGTCCTCTCTCTCTCTCTCTCTCTCTCTTTGACAATTATCTGCATGAATATTGAAATTGAACATTGAAATTGAACACTGAAATTGAACATTGAAATTGAACATTGAAATTGAACATTGAAATCGAACATTGAAATTGAATATTGAAATTGAATATTAAAATTGAACATTGAAATTGAACATTGAACATTGAATATTGAATATTGAACATTGAAATTGAACATTGAAATCGAACATTGAAATTGAACATTGAAATTGAATATTGAATATTGAATATTGAACATTGAAATTGAACATTGAAATTGAACATTGAAATCGAACATTGAAATTGAATATTGAAATTGAATATTGAAATTGAACATTGAATATTGAATATTGAACATTGAAATTGAACATTGAAATTTAACATTGAAATTTAACATTGAACATTGAACATTGAACATTGAAAATGAATATTGAACATTGAAATTGAACATTGGAATTGAATATTGAAAGTGAACATTGAAATTGAATATTGAAATTGAACATTGAAATTGAATATTGAAATTGAACATTGAATATTGAACATTGAACATTGAAATTGAATATTGAAATTGAATATTGAACATTGAAATTGAACATTGAAATTGAACATTGAAATTGAACATTGAAATTGAATATTGAAATTGAACATTGAAATTGAACATTGAAATTGAACATTGAAATTGAACATTGAAATTGAACATTGAAATTGAACATTGAAATTGAACATTGAAATTGAACATTGAAATTGAACATTGAAATTGAACATTGAAATTGAACATTGAAATTGAACATTGAAATTGAACATTGAAATTGAACATTGAAATTGAACATTGAAATTGAACATTGAAATTGAATATTGAAATTGAACATTGAAATTGAACATTGAAATTGAACATTGAAATTGAACATTGAAATTGAACATTGAAATTGAACAATGAAATTGAACATTGAAATTAAACATTCAAATTGAACATTGAAATTGAACATTGAGATTGAACATTGAATTTGAACATTGAAATTGAACATTGAAATTGAATATTGAAATTGAACATTGAAATTGAACATTGAAATTGAACATTGGAATTGAATATTCAAATTGAATATTCAAATTGAATATTCAAATTGAACATTCAAATTGAATATTCAAATTGAACATTGAAATTGAATATGAAATCACATCTCATTTTATTTCAAGGATAAGAATACTGGGATAAAGGTATCTTTTTTAACGTGTAAAGTAACGGCAAAAATAATGATCATCCAAAAAAAGGTTTTTTTTTAAATTTGTTAAACAAAATTTTTTTTAACTTGTTAATTTTTTTTTCTTTATTTGTCAAAAATATTGTTTTCAGTTTAGAATTGGTCGAAAATAAAAATATTTTGTTTAACTAAAACAGCGCAAAAGCCATTTGGAGTCGAAGCATAACGAAAAAAATTACACGTCGAATAATCGTCGGGAGAGAATTGCTTTCGCGATACCGATAAAAAAAACCTTCGCATTATAATACACCCGATGACGGAGTCACTCGCCAACGACGCGATAAATGACGACAACGATTTTTTTTTTGTTTTTTTTTTTTAAGCGTGCGTAAAACTCGTAAATTCACGTGTGGGCTTTTCTCTTTCTGCGCGGAAACAGACGATATCAATTGGGGAGTCTTTATTCAATTTTAGCTTCCTCCAAGGAGGAAATTTTCCTCTGATGAAAAAAGAAAATGATTTTTCAGATTTTTATAGGAAAACTAAAAATACTTTTGTTTGAAATATTTAGGATTAAAATTTAGAAAATTTTCCTCTGATGAGGAAAGAAAATGATTTTTCAGATTTTCATAGGACAATTTAAAATACTATTGTTAAAAATATTTAGAATTTAAATTTTAGGAAAAATATTTAGGTCTAAAATTGAGGAAAAATATTTAGGATTTTCAATTTTTAGGACTTCCCAAGCATCGAGTCTATTTTTTCACCATTGAAATGGATGAAAGGAAAAATGTTGAATTTGGAAAATACTATTGCTAAAAATATTTAGGACTAAAATTCAGGAAAAATATTCAGGATTTCCAACTTTTGGGACTTCAAAATCGTCGAGCCTATTTTTTCACCATTGAAATGGATGAAAGGAAAAAATGTTGAATTTGAAGAATACGATTGCTAAAAATATTTAAAACTAAAATTTAGGAAAAATGTTTAGGATTTCCAATTTTTGGGACTTCAAAATCGTCGAGCCTTTTTTACATTCTTTAAATGCACAAAAGGAAAAGTGTTGAATTAAAAAAAAAAAAAAATGTAAATCCTTCGAACAATGTAATTTTTTGGATTTGCTAATTTTGGAACTATGGAGCTTGTCGTATAAATACAAACGAGACGATAAGAACGTTTGACGTCAAGTTTCCAACAATAGCATTGTTTTTGTTGTTTTGCACAAAAACTTTGCATCACTATCTTGCAAAGAAAATGGAAAAATATGGTTTATATCACTCAGTACAATAATGGACGCTTTTACGTCCGCAAACGGACGTGAAAACGTCCATTATGCACCTCGTGATATAAAATATCGTACATCACTCGTCAGAACATGTTTTTACGTCCTCGTGATGTAATGTACTATTATATCACTCAGTACAATAATGGACGCTTTTACGTCCGCAAGCGGACGTGAAAACGTCCATTATGCACCTCGTGATATAAAATATCGTACATCACTCGGCGTAAAAACATTTTCTGACGAGTGTGATTGCAGGCCTCGCCTTCGGCTCGTCCTGCAAACTCACACTTTTACGTCCTCGTGATATAATGTACTATTTTCGTCATGGGCACATGAGAAGTGAATTTTCGTTTCCAGATCGACGATCAAATCGACTATTATGTTACCGTTGAGCTTGTGAATCCTAATCATCAGTTTTGATGACATCAACGAGCGTATGTAATCATTTCCTACCCTCCTGTTATGGTATTCATCGTTCAACGATGGAATTCATGCTTGCACTTTTAGACACTTCTCTCTCTCTCTCTCTCTCTCTCTCTCTCTCTCTCTCTCTCTCTTTCTCTCTTCCCAGGCGAGGTTTTTTTTCTCCCTCCCATTCCTTATGCTTTTTATTTACTGACGAAGCAAAGACACACCGAGACCAGCGATATAGCTGCAAGATTTTTTTTTTTTTTTTTTTCATACTGATATTTTCGCTCCGTAGGTGAGTCGACTGCGAGAGAATTTACAGTCGACGTTTTTCTTCGCCTCTTCTCGTCTTTCTCGTTGAACCTTCGCAAACCGTCGTAAACGCAAACTTTTACACGTCCGGCAAACGTTGAAAAATAATATCGTTGCCGGAGAGAAGGAAAAAAAGGAGGGAAAAAAAAGTGGAAAAAGTGCCCGGAGTGAGGACTAAGGAAAAAAAAAAAAAAGAAAAACAAGCGAATGAAGATCTCTGGGGAAGCGCCTCTATTCTACAGGCATTTTCTACACAAAAGTTTGTGCACAAATTATTCTACTCAAGAAAAGTTGCAAGAAATATTATTCTACACTGATTTCTACACACATTATCCTACACAAAAGAAATGGTGAGGAATATTATTCTACAGGAAGTTATTTTACACCGATTTTTATACACATTATCCTACACAAGAGAAGTGGCGAGGAATATTATTCTACACGAAGTTATTCTACACCGATTTCTACACACATTATTCTACACAAGAGAAGGAGCAAGAAATATTGTTCCACGCGAAATTATTCTACACCGATTTCTACACACATTATCCTACACAAGAGAAGTGGCAAGGAATATTATTCTACACGGAGTTATTCTACACCGGTTTCTACATACATTATTCTACACAAGAGAAGTGGCGAGGAATATTATTCTACACGAAGCTATTCTACACCGATTTCTACACACATTATTCTACGCAAGAGAAGGAGCAAGAAATATTGTTCCACGCGAAATTATTCTACACCGATTTCTACACACATTATCCTACACAAGAGAAGTGGCAAGGAATATTATTCTACACGGAGTTATTCTACACCGGTTTCTGCATACATTATTCTACACAAGAGAAGTGGCGAGGAATATTATTCTACACGAAGCTATTCTACACCGATTTCTACACACATTATTCTACACAAGAGAAGGAGCAAGAAATATATTTTTCCACACGAAATTATTCTACACCGATTTCTACACACATTATCCTACACAAGAGAAGTGGCAAGGAATATTATTCTACACGGAGTTTTTCTACACCGGTTTCTACATACATTATTCTACACAAGAGAAGTGGCGAGGAATATTATTCTACACGAAGCTATTCTACACCGGTTTCTACACAAGAGAAAGAGCAAGAAATATTGTTCTACACGAAATTATTCTACACCGATTACTACACACATTATCCTACACAAGAGAAGTGCCGAGGCATATTATTCTACATGAAGTTATTCTACGCCGATTTTTATACACATTATTCTACACGAGAGAACGTGCAAGAAATATTGTTCTACACCGATTTCTACACACATTATCCTACACAAGAGAAGTGGCGAGGAATTTTATTCCACACGAAGTTATTCCTACACCGTTTTTTTATGCACATTATTCTACACGAGAGAACGTGCAAGAAATATTGTTCTACACAAAATTATTCTACACCGATTTCTACACACATTATCCTACACAACAGAAGTGGCGAGGAATATTTTTCCACGCGAAGTTAATTCTACACCGTTTTTATGCACATTATTCTACACAAGAGAACGTGCGAGAAATATTATTCTACACAAAATTATTCTACACTGGTTTCGACACACATTATCCTACCCGAGAGAAGTGGCGAGGAATATTATTCTACACGAAGTTATTCTACACCGATTTTTATACACATTATTCTACACGAGAGAACGTGCAAGAAATATTGTTCTACACAAAATTATTCTACACCGATTTCTACACACATTATCCTACACAAGAGAAATGGCGCGGAATATTATTCTACACTAAGTTATTCTACGCCGATTTTTATACACATTATTCTACACAAGAGAAGGTTCAAGAAATATTGTTCTACAGAAAATGATGCTACACCGATTTCTACACACATTATCCTACACACGAGAAGTGCCGAGGAATATTATTCTACACGAAGTTATTCTACACCGATTTCTACACACATTATTCTACACAAGAGAAGGTGCAAGAAATATTTTTCTACACGAAATTGTTCTACACCGATTTTTACACACATTATTCTACACAAGAGAAGGAGCAAGAAATATTGTTCTAAACGAAATTATTCTACACCGATTTCTACACACATTATTCTACACAAGTAAAGTGGCGAGGAATATTATTCTACACGAAGTTATTCTACACCGTTTTTATGCACAGTATTCTACACAAGAGAAGAGGCGAGGAATATTATTCTACACGAAGTTATTCTACACCGTTTTTATGCACATTATTCTACACAAGAGAAGGTGCAAGAAATATTTTTTGCCCCTTCGCTTGTGTATAGAATAATATGTGTAGAAGCCAGTGTAGAATAATTTGGTGTAGAATAATATTCTCTGCCACTTCTCTTGTGTAGAACAATGTGTGCAGAAGCCAGTGTAGAATAATTTTGTGCAGAATAATATACTTTGCCACTTCCCTTGTGTAGAATAATCGGTGTAGAAGCCAGTGTAGAATAATTTAATGTAGAGTAATATTCTTTGCCACTTCTTTTGTGTAGAATAATGTGTGTAGAAACAGGTGTAGAATAATTTGGTGTAGAATAATGTTCTTTGCCACTTCGTATGTGTAGAATAATGTGTGTAGAAGCCAGTGTAGAATGATATTCTTTGCCACTTCTCTTGTGTAGAATAATGTGTGTAGAAATCGGTGTAGAATAACTTCGTGTAGAATAATATTCCTCGCCACTTCTCTTGTGTAGGATAATGTGTGTAGGATAGCAAGTGTAGAATAATTTTGTGTAGAATAATATTCTTTGCCACTTCTCTTGTGTAGAATAATGTGTGTAGAAGCCAGTGTAGAATAATTTTGTGCAGAATAATATTATTTGCAACTTCTCATGTGTAGAATAATTTGTGTAGAAACTTTTGTGTAGAAAATGTGTAGAATAGAGGCCATCCCCAAGATCTCTTTACTTGTGGAAGTCAACTGACGCAGTAGAGAGAAAATGAGAGAGAGAAAAATGAATTATTGAAAAAAAAAAAAAATACAGAAAAAAAACATCAGGGCATTATTTTACGGCGTTAGCAAAGTATATCTTTCCTGCGCTTGGGCGAAGAATCGCCGTTGCCAAAAATTGGCTGGCATGTGAAATCATACAAATGTGTGTGTATAGATATATGTATCGAATAAATTCGAGCAAAGACGAACTTCCGTCGATTCTGGCGCCTCGCTCTTGACGGACACAAAACAAAACAATTTTTAAAATTCAAAAAAAAAATTCCAAACATTCTTCGGTTTTGTTCAAAGAGTTCAAGTTACTGAAATATTACAGGAAATGTAAAATTTTATCGCGCGAAATTGTCGAATAAATTTTAGCCGGAATCATTAAATTTTTTTTTCACGAAATTTTAGTTTAGACAGAATTATTTTTCCCTCAATGATTTTCCGAAAAAAAAAAGAAATTTTTACGAATTTTCATCAAAAACATTGTTTTTTTGAATTTTTCCTTGTTTTTTCTCACAAATAATTTTTTTTCGAAAAAAAAATCTCCCATGATTCGTAATCAGCAGTGAATTTTCCACAGAAATATGGTTATTGATGGATAACAATTTTTTTTTTTTTTATTTTGCCCGATTGCAAAATTTCTTTTAAAGCCTTAAAAAATTTGCGAAAATCGATGACTGAAATTTAAAAATCGGCAAAAAATTGAAAAATGATCGGAATCGAATGAACAAAGCGGCATTTTGAAGCTTCAACGATCCCAAAAAGAATGGGCTCAAGTTGAGGTCTAAATCTCACGTGGAAAATAAATTACAGTCATTTTAGTGAACAGATTCAATTTTTGGCAAAGTACAAAAAAAATTTAATTAATTTTTTTGAAACCTTGTATCGATTTATTTTTCCCCCTGAACACGAATCCATCAATAGTTTTTTTCGAAAAATCAAAATTTTCATGAATTTTCATCAAAAAAAATTTTAGCTCGATTTTGGCCCCATTTTGAAAAACCCCAAAATAGCGAAATTTTGAGCGCTCATAACTTTTTTTTGGTTCGACCGATTTCAAAATTTCTTTTTCTCACGCAAACTTTGTGACTAAACTTAGGCAATGCCGTTTGGTTCATCTCGATAACTTAATTTTTGTAGAAATGAGAGCAGTTTGAAAATCGGCGAAAAAAATGGAAAGGGGTATGCTTTCAAAAATTTGTAAAAATCGATGGTCGAACTTAAAAAATCTGCCAAAAATCGAAAAATGATCGGAATCGGATGAACCAAACGGGATTTTGAAGCTTCAACGATCGCGGAGAGAATAAGCTCAAGTTCAGCTCGAAATCTTATATAGAAAAAAAGTTACAGTCATTTTAGTGAACCGATTCAATTTTGGTCAAAGTGCTAGAATTTTTTTTTTTTTATTATTTTTTTCAAACCTTATATCGATGTATTTCGATCCCCTAAACCCGAATCTACCGATAATTTTTCGAAAAAATCTACGATAAATCTACGAAGAATAATTGAATTTTTTTTTCCACGATATACTTTCGTTGCTCCAAAAGACGACGAATTCTTAGCGATCCGCATACATTGCACGAGATATCTCGCTCGATGAGATAAGAGAAAAATAAAAAAAAATAAAAACTCGAATGTACATCGGACAAAATTTTTCGACAGAATGGAGTATCTTTGTTTCTCTTCTCTCTGCGGTGAGGAATTATTTACTTATCACGGTGAATGAAGGGAGGGGGGGGGGGGAAGTGCGGTTTACCTTCGATTTCCGATGATAAGGAAAGCCTGGAAATTTGACGGACCGCAAGAATGAGAAAAATAAAAAACGGATAACGAGACATTTTCAAAACAATGTGGTTCCGTTTTTCCTGTTTTTGACCCATATTTTATTTATCGATTTTTCTCGCCTGCAGGAAAAATATTTTCAACGACTTTGTGGTGAAAAAGATTGAGGAAAAAAAACCATAAAAATTGTAAACCTCTTGCAACAATTATAATCATAAAATATGCAAACAACTAAACCAAAAACAAGTAAATAAAAAAATAAAATAAAATAAATAAGATAAATAAGATGAATAAGATGAAAAAGATGAAAAAGATGAATAAGATGAATGAGATGAATGATATGAATGAGATGAATGGGAGGAATGAGATGAATAAGATGAATGAGATAAATGAGATGAATAAGATGAATAAGATGAATGAGATAAATGAGATGAATGAGATGAATGAGATGAATAAGATGAATGAGATGAATAAGATGACTAAAATGAATAAGATGAATGAGATGAATGAGATGGATGAGATGAATGAGATGAAGGAGATGAATAAGATAAATGAGATGAATAAGATGAATGAGATGAATAAGATGAATAAGATGAATAAGATGAATGAGATGAATGAGATGGATGAGATGAATAAGATGAATAAGATGGATGAGATGAGCGAGATGAATAAGATGAGTAAGATGAATAAGATGAATGAGATGAATAAGATGAATAAGATGCATGAGATGAATGAAATGAATGAGATGAATGAGATGAATAAGATGAATAAGATGAATGAGATGAATAAGATGAATGAGATGAATGAGATGAATAAGATGAATGAGATGGATGAGATTAATGAGATGAATAAGATAAATAACCCTAGAACGGTAACCTGGGGTGAAAAACGACCACAGGCAAGTTTGAATCTCGCGATTTTTTACAAATTTTTGAAGTTTGCGCCTTTTTACCTCATTTTTTACTAACTCTTCGTACTTCAAGCGGAATCGCCGTAGGTCTACGTGATTCTGCATTAAAAAAACGAAAAGAATGAGCCCAAATTGAACCCTTTTCGTCAAATTTTACTGGAGATATGAATTTTTCAAAATTGGGGTCTTTTTTACCCCCGGTTATCATAATGGGTAAAAAAAAATAAGGTTACCATTCTAGGGATAAGATAAATCAGGTAAATAAGATAAATAAGATGAATAAGATGAATAAGATTAATAATGAAAAGATTAATAAAAATAAAATAAATAAGATGAATAAGATGAATGAGATGAATGAGATGAATAAGATGAATAAGATAAATGAGATAAACGAGATAAATAAGATAATTAAGATGAATAAAATAAAAATAAATAAACTAAAAATTGTCTCTTTTTTTCACAATCTAATATGACTTTGCCCTGAGGAATCCATAAATATTTAACAATCATAAAAAATAGCCTATAAAAATAAGTTAGCCTTCCATTAATCCTGAACAAGATGAATAAGATTAATAAGATTAATAATGAAAAGATTAATAAAAATAAAATAAATAAGATAAATCAGGTAAATAAGATGAATAAGATGAATAAGATAAATAAGGTAAATAAGGTAAATAAGATAAATAAGATGAACAAAATCAATAAGATGAATAAGATGAATGAGATGAATAAGATGAATAAGATAAATAAGATAAATGAGATAAATAAGATAATTAAGATAAATAAAATAAAAATAAATAAACTAAAAATTGTCTCTTTTTTTTCACAATCTAATATGACTTTGCCCTGAGGAATCCATAAATTTTTAACAATCATAAAAAATAGCCTATAAAAATAAGTTAGCCTTCCATTAATCCTGAAAACTGGCGGAACGAAACTTGACGATCATTAAATTTGCTCGAGTGAATCTTCGCGATTTCGAGGGATTTCAATGCCCGGGGACCATAACGCGTGCCTAATGCCAAAAGGGCCTATAAAAGTTATAGGCCCTTTTGGCTTTGCAAAACCAAAAGGGCCTATAATTTTTTTTTTTTGCGCCAATCTTTTTGCCAACATTTTCTAAGCCTAAAGACAAAAAAAAATTTTCCAAAGCCAAAAGGGCCTATGTCTCAAATTTTGGCTTTGGGACATTGAAAATTTAGTGATCTAAAGCCAAAAGGGCCTATAATTTTTTTTGTTACTTTCCGCTAAGAAAATTGAAAATTTTTTTTGGAAATTTTTTTTTTTTTTTTTTGAAAAAAAAATTTTTTTTTTTTTTTTTGAAAAAATTTTTTTTTTTTTTGGAAAATTTTTTTTTTTTTTTTGGAAAAAAATCTTTTTTAAAATTTTTTTTTTTTTGAAATTTTTTTTTTTTATATGGAAAAAAAAAGTTTAAATCATTTGTTATTATTTATTTGTTTCAACAATTTGTTATTGTTTATTTGTTTCAACAATTTGTTCTTTTTTATTTGTTTAAAGAATAACAAATTGTTTAAATAAATAAGAACAAATTGTTTGAACAAATAAACAATAACAAATTCTTTAAACAAATAAAAAATAACAAATTGTTGAAACAAATAAACAATAACAAATTACTTCAACTTTTTTTTTGCAAAAAAAAAAATGAAAACAAGTCAAATAATTTAAACAAACGTTTAAACAAAATGTTGAAACAAATAAACAATAACAAATTATTTAAACTTTTTTTTTCAAAAAAAAAAAAAAAAAAAATTTTCAAAAAAAAAAAAAAAATTTCCAAAAAAAAAAAAAAAAATTTCCAAAAAAAAAAAATTTTTTTTCCAAAAAAAAATGCTCTGGTATGCAATTTCTATTCAAAACTTTGAAAAATTTTGATTTTTTTTATAGGCCCTTTTGGTTTTAGGCTGACAATTTCCTAAAACCAAAAGGACCTATGTCTTAAGATAGGCCCTTTTGGTTTTAGTACATCAAAAATTTTTTTTTTACAGATCTTCACGTTTCAAGCAATTTTAAGAAGAATGGCAAAAAAAAATTTTTTTATAGGCCCTTTTGGCATGGACCCCTATCTTCTTGCTGTAATAGGCCCTTTTGGCATTAGGCACGCGATAAATTTCTCAATGTAAAGCCCACAGGCAAGTATTGTGCATGCTTTGTGTGTGTTTGTGTGAGGTCAACGAGCGCTAAAGGGCGATCATACGGTTTGTCCCTGTTTGATCGAATTAGACAGCAGCTGAGCCAACGACCGAGTTGACCCAGGACGCGAAGTCAAAAAGGGTCAATTGTATTAAATCCTCGGGTCTAATGACGTTTGCACATGCCACATTATATTGAGGATAGTAGCGAAGTTTGTGGGACAATGAGATGCATTGAAAAAATTGACAATATCGTCCCCACATGAAAATATAGTCGAAAGTCTATTTTTTTGATATATTAAAAATATATCATTGGAAAATATCGAGATATACAAATTATTAATTGTATATGAAATATGATTACTTTTATATTAATTTAGTTATCTATTACTTTGAGCATCTTTAATTGAGATACATTCGATTAAAAATTATTTTTGAATTTTTTAATGGAGACCATTTAATTGCAAATTATTTCAGGCATTTCATGCTTAATCATTAAATTACTTGAGACTGAATTTAATTACATTTGTAATTTAATTGATTTACATTTGTAATCAAATGATTTTTTTAATCAAGGTATTTGTCGATTTCTGATGATAAGTATAATCAATATATCTGATGTATTAGTTAAATATCAAATATAAATCCGAAATATATCGAGAATATATCCATGTATATACCAAAAATAATTAAGTATATTATTCTTATATTTTTTGTATAAGAACCAAAAATTTAATTTATTGAAAATAAAATTGAATATCGGTTTGAAAAGATGATTTTAAATTCGATTATATGAAGTTAGAGACCATGCAATGTATGAAAAAATACAATATATATATATGGGTCATTCCATGTCAAATCGACCAAGAGTTGGAATCGACCCCTTTCAATTTCGATGAAACTTGGTCAGAATTTTTTTTTTATCATAAAACGAAGTTCTACCGAAAGAAAAAAATTAATAAATTTTTTTTTCAAAAGTTGTCAAAAATTCAAAATTTTACAATTTTTCAAATCTTTCAAGTTTATTTTTTAAATATCTGGGAAACTATTATAGTTATGAAAAATTCGTCTTAAAGAATATACTTGAGGCTATGAGAAAAAAATGTTCCGAAAATTTTTTGAAAAATGATGAATTTGGAGAATTTTGAATTTTCAAAAATTGTAAAATCCAGGTTCCGTATTAAATTTTTGGTTACATTTTTTTTAATATAATATCTTGGACTGATTTTAAAAGATCCTGAAATTTTTGTAACATTTTTTTTTTTTTACCAAAATTAAAAAATTTATATTTTCTAAACAAAACGACACCATCCTGAAAATTTCAGAATCTTTTAATATCGGTCCAAGGTATTATATAAAAAAAATTTAACCAAAAATTTAAGGTTGATCGTGAATTTACACGATTTTTAAAAATTCAAAAATTTATATTTTTCAAAAAACTAAAAACACCTTTCCAAAAATTTCAGGATCTTTTAAGATCAATACAAGGTATTATACAAAAAAAATTGAACCAAAAAAGTAATACGGAACTTGGATTTTCACGATTTTTGAAAATTCAAAATTCTCCAAATTCATTATATTTCAAAATTTGTTTTCAAAATATATTTTTTTTTATAGTCCTAAGTATACTCTTTGAGTCGAATTCAGAACGATTTTTCGTAACTATAATAGTTTCCGAGATATTTAAAAAATTAATTTGAAAGATTTGAAAAATTGTGAAATTTTGAATTTTTGATAACTTTCGAAAAAAAAAATTTTTAATTTTTTTCTTTTGGTAGAACTTCGTTTTGTCAAAAACGAAAACGTCTGACAAAATTTCATCGGAATTGAAAGTGGTCGATTTCAACTCCTGGTCGATTTGACATGGAATGACCCATATGTAACATTTATATCAAATATATGACTATACTTTATTTTCATGAGGATTAGCTTTCTCCATCAATTTAATCAAATTCTCTGCGAACCAAAGATTAAATATTTTCGCCTGCAACCAATTTTTTTATTTAAAAAAAAAAAAAAAAAAAAAAAAAAAAAAAAAAAAAAAAAAAAAAAACAATGCCAATCGATCGTTGCAGTTATATTGAACGACCCGATGTCAACTTTATTTGGTTAAACGATCGTGCCTCGCCATGAGTAAACTCAATTATCATGTCGAATGCTTCTGAGAGATATTATTTTCATTCTGCTCGTTTCTCCCTTTCTCTTGAGTATTGTGCGTGGGCGACTCGATCTTGGCGTCGAGAAAAAGGCAAATAATGGAGAGAGAGAGAGGAGAAAAAAATAGAAAAAAAAGGAGTGAGGGAAAAACAAAGTCGAGTGCATCGAGGAAGGTCAATAATGCGAGGTCAATGTTGTACCGTTTGTTAACTTCTTGTGGGAGGTTCTCGATATCAACGAGGAAAAGTGAGTGGAGAAAAACGAGAAAAAGCGACCAAAGGGATGAAGGAGAGAAAAAAAAAACCCGAGGGAGAAATTGAGGAGCTACTAAAGTGAACAAGGTGACCCCCAACCAGGTTTGGGCACTACTAATTAATTGATGTAATTAATTACCCGCAAATTACTAATTACATATGTAATTTGTAGATTTACAATGTAATTAGTATCGAAAATTTCACTAATTACAAATTAAAATAGTAATTAGTATCGAAATTTTCATTAATTACAAATTACAAATGTAATAAGTATCGAAATTTTCATTAATTACAAATTACAAATGTAAATAGTATCGAAATTTTCACTAATTACAAATTACAAATGTAATTAGTATAGAAATTTTCACGAATTACAAATTATAAATGTAACTAGTATCGAAATTTTCACTAATTACAAATTACAAATGTAGTTAGTATCCGAATTTTCACTAAATACAAATTAAAAATGTAATTAGTATCGAAATTTTCACTAATTACAAATTACAAATGTCATTAGTATAGAAATTTTCACGAATTACAAATTATAAATGTAACTAGTATGGAAATTTTCACTAATTACAAATTACAAATGTAGTTAGTATCCGAATTTTCACTAATCACAAATTCTAAATGTAATTAGTATCGAAATTTTCACTAATTACAAATTAAAAATGTAATGAGTATCGAAATTTTCACTATATACAAATTAAAAATGTAATTAATATCGAAATTTTCACTAATTACAAATTATAAATTAATTAGTATCGAAATTTTCACGAATTACAAATTATAAATGTAACTAGTATCGAAATTTTCACTAATTACAAATTACAAATGTAGTTAGTATCCGAATTTTGACTAATCACAAATTCTAAATGTAATTAGTATCGAAATTTTCACTAATTACAAATTACAAATGTAGTTAGTATCCGAATTTTCACTAATCACAAATTCTAAATGTAATTAGTATCGAAATTGTCACTAATTACAAATCAAAAATGTAATGAGTATCGAAATTTTCACTAAATACAAATTAAAAATGTAATTAGTATCGAAATTTTAACTAATTACAAATTGCGAATTAATTAGTATCGAAATTTTCACGAATTACAAATTATAAATGTAATTAGTATCGAAATTTTCACTAATTACAAATTACAAATGTAATTAGTATCGAAATTGTCACTAATTACAAATGTAATAAGTATCAACATTTTTACTAATTACAAATTACGAATGAGATTGGTATCGACATTTTCACTAATTTGTACTGACCCAGTACAAATGAAACCTGAATTTGAGTTTCATCCGCAGCACATCCACCACAACAGGTTGCAGTTTACATTTGTAATTAGTGAAAATTTCGATACTAATTACATTTGTATTTTGTAGTTAGTGAAATTTTCGATACTAATTATATTTGTAATTTGTAATTATTGAAAATTTCGATACTAATTACATTTGTAATTTGTAATTAGTTAAAATTTCGATACTTATTACATTTGTAATTTGTAAATACCGAAAATTTTGATACTAATTACATTTGTAATTTATGAAAATTTCGATACTAATTACAAATGTAATTCGTAATTAGCTAATTACAAATTTGTCCAACTATGCCCCCAACGTGGCCAAAGGTCAATTGTAACCACGCTTTTCTCGCAGTTTGTAACGACGGGATGTAAACAGAGAAAAACACGCTGTAACCATCAGCTTGACCACGGGAGATTTCTCGCCCGCACGGTGAAGCTGACCGTGGAACATTTTGTACAATAATTTTAGAAAATAACTTTTGGAATAAAATTTTTCATTGACCAATTGCAAGATTACTTTTTTTGACCAATTTTAAGAACCTCTTAAATTTTTTGTAATTTTTTTTTTACCAATTGTGAGAACCTTTTGAGCGTTATTTATGCTTTTTTAATTTATGACCCATCCCCCCCCCCTCCCCCGCGCCGTTATTTTTTTCCCTTGTTAAATAACGCCGACGTAACGCAGAATTTAGTCGAGTTAACTTGCATCAGGCACGAGCGCCCTCGATCTCCCCCAGGCTCATATTTATGAATATATGGGTCACTCCGTGTCAAATCGACCAATGATTGGAATCAACCCCTTTCAATTTCGATGAAATTTGGTCGAAAGTTTTCTTTTATCATAAAACGAAGTTCTACCAAAGGAAAAAAATTAAAATTTTTTTTTTTCGTAAATTATGCAAAATTCAAAATTTCACCGTTTTTTCAATTTTATTTTTTAAATATCTCGAAAATCATTATAGTTACGCAAAAATCGTTCTGGGTTCGTTTCAAAGAGTTGGGGGTAGGAAAAAAAAAATTCGGAAACAAAATTTTGAAAAACGATGAATTTCGAGAATTTTGAATTTTTTAAATATCATGAAAATCCACGATCAACATTAAACTTTTGATTCCATTTTTTTTATGTAATACCTTTTACTGATCTTAAAGATCCTGGAATTTTCAGAAAGGTCTTTGTTTTTTTATTTAAATTTTTGAATTTGGTGAAAAAAAAATTTTTTTTTTACCAAATTCAAAAATTTAAATTTTTGAAAAAAAAAAATTCAAACCTTTCTGAAAATTTTAGGATCTTTTAAGATCAGTAAAAGGTACAGTATTTAAAAAAAGGAATAAAAAATTAAATGTTCATCGTGGATTTTCGCGATTTTTGAAAATTCAAAATTCTCAAAATTCATCATTTTTCAAAAAAAAATTCGGCATATTTTTTTTTTTCATAGCCCCAAACATACTCTTCAAGACGAACTCAGTACGTTTTTTTCGTAACTGTAATAGTTTTCGAGATATTTAAAAATTGAAAATTGAAAAAATTGTAAAATTTTGATTTTGAAAAAAAAAAACTTCGTTTCGTAGAACTTCGTTTTTTGATCAAAGAAAACTTCTGACCAAATTTCATTGAAATTGAAAGGGGTCGATTCCAACTATTGGTCGATTTTACATAGAATGACCCATATGTATAGCACGCACGTTGGTGTATGTGCCATGTAATATGTAATAATGTCACACATACGTTAAATACTGGTTGAGATAACGGGGTTTCGTGCCGTCGGAAACGGAAACGTCGCCGGAGGCCGACGCAACATCGAGTTACGTCAATTATAATAACTAACAATTGAATCTCTCCATCTCTGTCTCCCATTCGTTTCTGTCTGGGAATCCCGCTCAATTCAATATTTCGATTTTTATCGCTCACTCGCAATTATGAACTTTTTATCAAAGTTATTTAAAAATAATAATAATAATTAATAATAAAATAATAATAATAGAGAAGAGAGAATGAAATTTCGTGAATTTTCCATGAAACGCAATATTTTGAATAACCGGAGAAAATGAATAAGTTGACTTAAAAGAAAATAGTACATATTTACGATATTTTATATCACTCAGTACAATAATGGACGTTTTCACGTCCGCTTGCGGACGTAAAAGCGTCCATTATTGTACTGAGTGATATAAATGATTTTTTTCTCTTGTATTAATTTTTTAAATGATTTTTTCACTTTTATTTTTCAATTGAGAGTTTCTTCCCGAAAAATCAGTTTTTATTAACATTATTAAATTAATAATGAATGCAAAGCGTGAGGAAAATTTGAAATTTTATATTTCATGTGTTTTGCATGGAACATTGATATTTTTGAAAATTTGTTTAATTTAATTTATTATTTATTTAAATTGATTGTTTATCAAAAATTCGATAAAGCGTGAGGAATAATAATTTTTGTCTTTCATTGATTATTGACATTATTTTTTTCAACTCCCATTTTTAATACTTGAGAAAATCTTCAAAATTTATTTCTTTCAAATTTATTTCAAAATAATAATGATTAATAAAGAGCGTGAGAAAAAATTAAAAACGTCATATATCATGCATTCTCTATGAAATATGAAATATTGTTTATATTTCTTGTATTTTGAATGACCTTGAAAAATTTCACGGTCGAAAAAATAATATTTTGGGAAAAAATCGATAGTACCTTTAAAAAAATAATTTTTTTTGTTTAATTAATTTTCAACATTATTTATTTTTCTAATTTTTTTTTTACCCAATACTTGTCCCAAAAAAGATTTTTATCAAATTATTTACAAAATAATAATTGATAAAGTACGTGAGAAAAAATTGAAAATTTCATACCTCATGTATTGTCCATGAAATATCGTTTATTCTATATTTCTTGTATTTTGAATAACCTTGAAAAATTTCAAGGTCGAGAAAAATTGTATTTCGTTAAAAAATCAATGACACTTAACAAAAAAATAATTTTTCCGTTTAAATAATTTTCAATATTAATTTTTTTTGCAATTCTAATTTTTTATCAGTACTTTTCCCAAAATACCTGTTATGAAATTTATTACAAAATAATAATTGATAAAGAACGTGAGAAAAAATTGAAAATTTCATACCTCATGCATTCTCTATGAAATATTAAATATCGTTTATTCAATATTTCTTGTATTTTTAATAACCTTGAAAAATTTCAAGGTCGAGAAAAATTGTATTTCGTTAAAAAAATCAATAGCACTTAACAAAAAAATAACTACCGTGTAATTAATTTTCAACATTATTATATTTTTTAATTCTAATTTTTTCGTCAGTACTTTTGAACAACGTGATAAAAAATGGAAAATTTCATGGATTATTGTCCATGAAATATGAAATATCGTATATTTCATGTATTTTAAATGACCTTCAAAAATTTAGAGGTCAAACAAATCGATAAACGAATAATTATGAAAAACAGACATTTTCCATTTCGTTGACTTCCAATATGGTGATTAAGTTTTTGTTCTTTCACTCACCCGGCTTTCTGCGAGAGCCCCAGAGGACAGGAGGATGCGCGGGGACGGCAGCCTCGGTGACGGCAGCAGCAGCGACGACGGGGTTACCGGCAGAGGCAGCCAGCTTGAGTGCGTTCCGCGAACCTTAACGACATAAAGAGAAGGATGAAATTTATTATTAAAAAAAAAAAAAAAAAAAAAAAAAAAAAAAAAAAAAAAAAAAAAAAAAAAAAAAAAAAAAAAAAAACCGATAATCGTTGTTCGATACGGCGGAATTGTTTCTTGATCCCGGATGGCCCATTGTATTGTAATTTTGTAATGTACTGCACCTAAGTCTATAAGCCAAGTCGCAATACCGATATGTTTGAGTTTACTTTTTTGTAAATATTAATATTTTTCGACTTAAAAAAAAATTTATAAAAAATTAGATGCGACGAATAATTTACACGACTGAAATTGTTGTTCAGGTAAAATAAAAAAAAAAAAGTCCAAAATTAATTACCAGGTGGATCCTTTGAAAAATGATGATTCGGTGGATTAGTCAATTTAACTTCTTCTCAAGCTATATATTCTGCGATTTCTCCCTCATACAGCCTCGTGACCTCGATTAATATATACGTATATATGTATATGGCTCATTCCATGTTAAGTCAAGTTGGCATCGAACCCTTTCAATTTCGATGAAATTTGGTCAGAAGTTTTCGTTTTTAATAATTCATAATAAATATAATAATTTGAGATATTTAAAAAATAAACTTGAACGATTTAGAAAATTTGGTGAAATTTTGAATCTTGCATAACTTTCGAGAAAAAAAAATTTTACATTTTTTTCCTTCGGTAGAACTTCGTTTTATTGAAAACGAAAACTTCTGATCAAATATCATCGAAATTGAAAGGGGTCGATCCCAACTCTTGGTCGATTTGACATGGAATGACCCGTATAATTTTGTGAAAAATTTACTGCCGCGTACGAGGTGCTGGAGACAGGTCGCATTTACGGTGTCTCGTTCGAGTACACGCCTGGTTTGTTTCCAAATGATTATTGTAATAATATGTAAAACCCTGATGCTTCTGTTCCGACGATGACAGAACACTGGAGAATGAAGCCGACGTATTGGAGGCAAGCAGGCGGCTAATTCGTCGTGCCCGAAATTTGTGTGCACTGTGAGTTTCGTGCGAAATTCAAGCACTTCGGTGATTCAACAACGACGACGATTAATTTCATAATCAAGCGCTCGAAAGCTCGATCCACGTTCCACAGAGCAATAAAATGTCAGCATCTGGGATATCGTTGAAAATTCAATTTTCAGAGTAAGTCGTTTGAACATTGAAAGCCCCATGGAAAATTGTGTGAATAGGTTCGTACAGTTAAGTGCGCGCACGTCAAAGTTTCCCCCCTTGGACGATTAATACGAAGAACGAGGCAGGTACATATTGGACACGCGAACGTTCGAGCTTTCTTACGACCCCGAAAAGTCACTATCGTGCAATAAAAAAAAACGTCCCCCGAACAAGGAAACACACTGTAACCTTGAGGCATAAAATCTTACGAGTGGTTTCAAATCTACCAAGATTCTTCGGATTCTCTTCTGGATATATTTAAAATGTTTTCCCGATATATGCATAGTTTGCCTAATTAGTTGCATAGTTGCTAATATCAGATGCACATTTATTCCCGTTAAACAAATAGTTGCCGCTGTTGGCTTGATAGTTGCATAGTTGCTAATATCAGACTCACATGTGCTGCCGTTAAATAAATAGTTGCTGCTGTTGGCTTGATAGTTGCAATAGTTGCCACTTTTAGTCGCATAGTTGCTAAGATTTGTTGCATAGTTACTGATATTAGATGCGTATTTGTTTTCGTTGAACGAATAGTTGCCACTATTGGCTCGATAATTGCATAGTTGCTATTTTTAGTTGCCTAGTTGACGTATTATCTTGCATAGTTGATAAAATAGAATGACTATTGGCTCGATAATGCCATAATTGCTATTTTTGTTCCATAGTTGATGTAATGTGTCGCATAGTTGATCAAATTGAATGGAAAGTTACTTCCGTTTAACGAATAGTTGCTACTAATGGCTCAACAATTGTATAGTTGCTACTTTTACTTGCATAGTTGCTACTTTGACTTGCATAGTTGCTACCATTACATGCATACTTGCTTTAGTTAAGCGAATACTTGCGACGAATGTCTCGATAGGGGCATAGTTGCTACATTTTGTTGCATAGTTATTGTTTTTCGTTACATAGTTACCATTGCAAGTTACATGGTTCCTATTAGTGTCTTTATAGTGTCCATTTACTACTCAGATTTCTCGGTATAGTGCTTCCATCACCCTCAAGCTAAATTCAACATTCTGTGCTTCATCATTTTTTCTCCCAGAAAGTTTTTGTTGTTTTATTAAATGAATTATCCTGCTGTCACAATGAGGTTTTGTTGAAACAAAGTAAATCCGTTTATCCTGGATATGAGATCCATTGGGACTCGTAGAAACTGAGTACGTCTGGCATCTGTTTGCTGCCAGGTTTCTCCCATTATGTCATACATCCGACCAAGTCCGATTCTGCGGTATTTTTGCGATCAATATTACAGCGACTGTGACACACACACACATTCACACTAACACACAAATAAACACCTGTGACGTAGAGCGGAGGCGTGCCCCAAAAATGAGGTTACTTCCAGACACGTGTCGGATTCGAACTTTCTTTTTTTTCTCTCTCTTCTGTCACGCCATCATTTTTATTGCAAAAGCTACTTTTTTTTCATGGGAATACACCGACTGCAAATATCGTTCAATTCTTCTAGAAATTCCTCATATTCGTGCTAGACTTTTCACAGACACGGATTCCAGTCTCGATTGTGGAGAAATAAAAACTCTTTTGCTTACATCGATAAAGTTTCTTCATCGCAATTTCCGTGATTGCAAAAGTCGATTAGGAGCGCATACACTGCAATGCGTGTGTAAACTGTAATTAATAGTTGTCCTAATTGACAAGGTACACGCGATTCCGATGGCGAATTTTTTTCAACCGATTAATCATAATCCTCAGTCCGATTATATTAATTGCCAAGGACGAAAAATCGAGTCAATGGTGGCAACTATTCGTTCAACAAAAACAAATACACATTGAATATCACAGTAACTATGCAACAAATCGTAGCAACTATGCGACTAAAAGTGGCAACTATGCAACTATCAAGACAATGGCAGCAACTATTTGTTTAACGGAAGCAAATCTGCATCTGATATTACCAACTATGCAACTAATTACGGCAACTATGCATGTATCGAGGTAATAGTTTAAGTATATCCAGAAGAGAATCCAAAAGTCTAAAGTATATATTCTAAAGTCCGATTATATTAATTGCCAAGGACGCAAAATCGAATCAATAGTGGCAACTATTCGTTCAACGAAAACAAATACACATCGAATATCAGTAACTATGCGACAAATCGTAGCAACTATGCGACTAAAAGTGGCAACCACCAACTATCAAGGAAATAGCACCAACTATTTGTGTAACGGAAGCAAATCTGCATTTGATAGTAGCAACTATACAACTAATTACGGCAACTATGCATATATCGATGTAATGGTTTAAATATATTCAGAAGAGAATCCCAAAATTTTGGTAGATCTGAAACCATTCGTAATATTTTATGCTAATTTGACAATGAAAATTTCTACACATTTTTTTTTGCAAGTTGAAGGGTGAATGGGGAATGAAAAAAAAGTGAGAAAGAAAACAAATGTGAAACAAAGAGAAAAAAATGATTGGGAGAAAGGTCGTAACGAGTAAGTCGAGATAACGATCTCGCGATCTCTCTGGCGCTCGCCCGGGGACAAGTGATAAGCCTCTCTTGCGACTTATAGATATACTCACACAGTCAAAAAGGTACATATATATATGTTTTATATGTGTATCTACAAATGCTGGCCACCGATACGCACTAACGCACACGACATTCTCGGCTCTATTTATCCAGTCTTACATGCAATATATATACATACAGATATGGATACAGTCAAGCTTCCCTGTTTTTTTTTTCCTCGCTGAATTTTGTACAGTTGATACGCAGTAAAAAATGTCCAATTTTCGTTTATTTCGCGATTCATACTTTTCTTGCTCATTCCGAATTTTGGAAAATCAATAGAGACCCAAAGAAAGATTTTTACTTTTTTTTTAAATCCAAAGTATCAGCTGAGAGGGTTGACTTTATTAAAACCGAATTTACTTCCGTTGGACTTCGATTTCCTTGGAAATAAAATTCTACGAGGATTTCTCATTGCATTTGTCGGGACGAAAAAAAAATCTTCAATAATGATGTTGAAATTTGCATAGTTGCAATGCAATGAAATTAAATTTTTTATTACATTTATTGAAATTTGCATAGTTGCAATGCAATGAAATTAAATTTTTTATTACATTTACTCGATAAATCTGATCAACTCAATAAACTTGAGTTTCGGTCAAGTTAGGGAGGCTCGACTGTATATAATACACATACATATATAAACATATATATTATATAGTTTGCCTAATTAGTTGCATAGTTGTTAATATCAGATGCACACTTGCTGCCGTTAAACAAATAGTTGCTGTTATTGGCTCGATAGTTGCCACTTTTAGTCGCATAGTTGCTAAGATTTGTAGCATCGTTACTGATGTTAGATGCGTATTTGTTTCCGTTGAACGAATAGTTGCCACTATTGGCTCGATAATTGCATAGTTGCTATTTTTAGTTGCCTAGTTGGCGTATTGTGTTGCATAGTTGATAAAATAGAATGACTATTGGCTCGATAATAGCATAGTTGCTATATTTTGTTGCATAGTTGATGTAATAAGTCGCATAGTTGATCAAATTTATTTTCATGATTCATACTTTTCTTGTTCATTCAGAATTTTGGATAATCAATGGAGACCCAAGGAAAGATTTTTACTTTTTTTCAATCCAAAGTATCAGCTGAGAGGGATGACTTTATTAAAACCGAATTTACTTCCGTTGGACTTCGATTTCGATTTTATTTTCCTTGGAAATAAAATTCTACGAGGATTTCTCATTGCATTTGTCATGATGAAAAAAAAAAATCTTAAATAATTATGTTGAAATTTGCATAGTTCCAATGCAATGATAATACATTTTTTTTAATTAATTTTTTATTACAGATCGATAAGAGAACTCGATAAATCTGATAAAATCAATAAACTTGAGTTTCGGCCAAGTTAGGGAGGCTCGACTGTACATAATACACATGCATATATAAACATATATATATTTGTGTGTGTGTGTATATTTCGACCACATGGTATACTTGGCTTACGTAAGAAAAATATTATTCGGCGCAGATTCAGTGTTGCAAGAGAGGAGAGAAGATACAAGAAGGTCCAACGTACACAATATACAAAAACATAGTGTTGAGGGGGATGAAAAATGTTAATATTCATTTTCCCAAGATCTTCCGGAATAAAGTCTCATGCATTTAAATGGATTTTATCCCAAGAATATGAGAACACGATGTGCATGAAATATTCAAGCGTCGGACCGTAAAAAAATGTTGGGAAGCGCCAAAAATGTAATATATTGCGAAGGGGAGAAAAGAAAGGGTCTTAAAAAAAAATTTATGAATACAGCCGAGATAAGGGAAATCCAGGAGAACGAAGAACAATTGCTCATCACGAAAAATCGCGTGGAAAGCGGAATTTTTCACTTCACGAATTTATGAATTTATCACGTAAATAACATTAAAAAAAAAATGGAATATTCATCAACATTTTCTGGCGAGCAAAATTTTGAAAGATAAAAGTGATTTTTTTGTAATTTCTTCAAAATTTTCAGGATCCTCAAAAATGTGTAGCTCTGAAATTGGAATTAATTGCTAATTAATGAAAAAGGAAAGTTGAGGGAGTAATTTTAATATTTTTTTATCAGTTCGATAAGTCAAAAATTACAATAGCTTGATCAACATTATTTTCCATGAGTCAAATAGTTGCTGCCGTTGGCTTGATAGTTGCATAGTTGCTAATATGAGATTCACATTTGCTGCCGTTTAACAAATAGTTGCTGCTATTGGCTTGATAGTTGCCACTTTTAGTAGCATAGTTGCTAAGATTTGTTGCATAGTTACTGATATTAGATGCGTATTTGTTTTTGTTGAACGAATAGTTGCCACTATTGACTCTATAATTGCATAGTTGCTATTCTCAGTTGCCTAATTGACGTATTATGTTGCATAGTAGATAAAATAGAATGACGGTTAGATAATTGCATAGTTGCTATTTTTGTTGCATAGTTGATGTAATATGTCGCATAGTTGATCAAATTGAATGGACATTTGCTTCCGTTTAACGAATAGTTGCTACTAATGACTAACAAGGTGAGTCGAGAAATAAATCTATCGGTAATAAACAAATCTGAGAATTCTAGCGAGTTTAATGATATTGAACGAATTTTTTCTTCTCCATTAAAATGAAATAAAAATCAATTGCACATAATGGCGATTGTGGTAAATTGTGCATCATTCATCAAACGCGTGGAAATTAAAAGAGTCTGTTTGTGTATTCAAATTTCAGTTGAGCAACGACATATGTTCCTAAAAGCCAAGATAAGAGAAAATTTGTGTATACTTTGTCTTTTTTCCTTCTCTTCCTTTAACATATGTCAGGCAAACGTTAAATTAATGTTTCCTGTGCTTAAAAAAAAAATCAGCTCGATAAGTCAAAAATTACAATAGCTTGATCAACATTATTTTCCATGAGTCAAATAGTTGCTGCTGTTGGCTTAATAGTTGCGTAGTTGCTAATATCAGATGCACATTTGCTGCCATTTAACAAATAGTTGCTGCTATTGGCTTGATAGTTGCCACTTTTAGTCGCATAGTTGCTAAGATTTGTTGCATAGTTACTGATATTAGATGCGTATTTGTTTTCGTTGAACGAATAGTTGCCACTATTGGCTCGATAATTGCATAGTTGCTATTTTTAGTTGTCTAGTTGACGTATTATGTTGCATAGTTGATAAAATTGAATGACTTAAAAAATCTAGTATTCATAAAACGGGTTGCCAAAGTCGAACAAATGCATTTCTCAACATTACAAAAATTTGTCTTTGACATAATTGAAAATAGTTTTTAAAAAATCATGTTTTTTCGTGAATTTTTTTTTCCAGCTTCATGTTACATCGATGAACAATGTAAAATTACTGGAATGTCCAAAAATAACGGATTGAGAATCTACAAACTGTTGTTCGTCATAAAAACAATTCAACTGGAAAATAAAATAAATGGCAAACGCAAAGAGAACCCCAATATACGGGAGAGTCTCCTCTGAAAATACCAGTACGTTTCCATATACATTAGGGTGGCCCTTATTTAGGGCTCGGACGAATTTTTTATCAGACGCCCCCCAAATCGACTGCAAATAGTTCAAAAACAATACTAACAACAATAAAAATAATAATTTTTCAAAAAATTACTGCAAGAGATGAAAATATGAAAAAGGACATTGTTTTTAAATTAATTGGAGTCGATTTGGGGGAGCGTGTGATAAGAAATTCGTCCGAGCTCCAAATAAGGACCACCCTAATATACACAGACAAGTACTATGTTGTACGAGTCGGTTGTAACGTCATCGCCGAAATATTTGCAGTCGGTGAAATTTGACCCGCAATGTAGAGGAAAAAAAAATGAAAAAGAGAAACACTAGCTGCGAGAAAAATATCATTGGAGAAAAATAACGTGTGGACGAAAAAAAAAACAAAAAAAAAACTAAATGGCATTGTATCAAATACATCAACTTTATAATATGAAATAAAATTATACCAGTTATTTTATTTTTTCAAAATTTATTCCATAGCCGGAAATTCCCAAAATTCCATATTTCCATGATGACCCAAATTATTATTATTATTAATATTATTATTAATTTCATCGTTCGAGAGAGAGAAAAAAACGTAAAAAAAAATGAAAGGAAGAAAAAAAATCGCACACAATCAAACTCCTCTTTGACTTTGTAAATTCGTAGTGTGTCCTTGAGGACGAGCCAAGAAACGGTCGTTGTTGGTATCGGTATATATGGGGCGTTCCATCCCAAATCGGACAATTTGAAAAACTTTTTTTTTTAATTTCCTTAATTTTTTTATATTTTTTGGTACCCATCAAAAGACCCTTCCAGTTAAATTTTGAGATTTTTTTTTATCACCCGTTCAAAAGATATTAAATTAACCGAAAAATCGCTCTTTTTTTTTGGTATTTTGGTCATAACTTTTTTGATAATCATCCAAATTGGAAGTTTTTTTTTTCAAAATTTTCGTGTTTTGAATGAGTTTTTTGAATTTTAAACTTTAAATCGTGTTTTTGAAAGTATCATTTTTCATTTTTTTTTTAATTTTTCGTTTCAAACGTCTATCTATTCAACAATTTTTAAGACTAGTCCGATCGTGGGATTTCAATAACTACTATTTTTTTTCGATTTTTGAAAATAAATTTTTTTTTCTAATAAATTATATATATAACGATACAAAAGTGTTGAAATAAATTCTAAATATTGAAAAAAATACTATAGAATAACAAAAATTTGTATTCATAATAATTTATGAAAAAAAAAAAAAAAAAAAATTAATTTTCAAAAATCGAAAAAAAATAGTAGTTATGAAAATCCCACGATCGGACTAGTCTTAAAAATTGTTGAATATACAGATGTTTAAAGCAAAAAAATTAAAAATTAAAATAAAAAATGACACTGACTTTTAAAAACGCGATATAAAGTTTAAAACTCAAAAAACTCATTCAAAAACTCGTCGAATATTTTTATCGTATTTTTTTCCGAAAAGGCCATAAAAAAACAAAAATTTTGAAAAAAAAAACTTTCAATTTGGATCATTATCAAAGAAGTTATGACCAAAAAACCAAAAAAAGAGCGGTTTTTTTTGTTAATTCAATATCTTTTGAATGGGTAATCAAAAAAATTTCAAAATTTAACAGGATGGGTCTTTCGATGGGTACTAAAAAATATAGAAAAATTGAGGAAATAAAAAAAAAAAGTTTTTCAAACTGTCCGATTTGGGATGGAACGCCCCATATATATATATTGTGCGTTCGTACGTGTCGTGCTCGTAAAGTGCTATTCATTGAAATTCCGAGTTGTAAATGTGTTATACCGGTTCATTGAAAGAGTCTCGAAAAGAGTGAAAATTCCCATTCACTCGGTACAAACTATAAAATACGTCGACCACACGTATTGTTATTATTGTTGTCATTATTTTAATTTTTTTAATTATTTTCATATTATTATCATTATCATTATCATTATCATTATCACTATCGTTATCACTATCATTATCACTATCACTATCACTATCACTATCACTATCACTATCACTATCACTATCACTATCACTATCACTATCACTATCACTATCACTATCACTATCACTATCACTATCACTATCACTATCACTATCACTATCACTATCACTATCACTATCACTATCACTATCACTATCACTATCACTATCACTATCACTATCACTATCACTATCACTATCACTATCACTATCACTATCACTATCACTATCACTATCACTATCACTATCACTATCACTATCACTATCACTATCACTATCACTATCATTATCATTATCACTATCACTATCACTATCACTATCATTATCATTATCATTATCATTATCATTATCATTATCATTATCATTATCATTATCATTATCATTATCATTATCATTATTATTATTATTATTATTATTATTATTATTATTATTAGAGAATCAAAGAAATGAGCGCCAATGTAACGCCCACGCTTTATGTAAATGATTTTCATTACATGGTCAATGGACTGGAACGAATGCCTCATATCAAACATTTAACGAGAAATCAAACGACTTTTTGCCAGGATTGATAGTGAGAAAATTCCGTTTTTTTTTTTTTTTTTTTTTTTTAAATAAATTTTTCAATTAAATTGAATTTTTATTGAATGATTAAGGGGACGCAGTCGCAATTTTCGAAAAATCGATTTTTCAAAATTTTAATAAATATATATTTTTAGTAATTAATAGGTTTTTTTTGTTACCGATAAATATTTTCCATTTTATAAACAATGAGACAAAAATTTGCATGAAATCGAAATGTTTTTTTTTTTTTAGTAGCCGCCATTTTGTTAAAAATTGATATTTTGCTCATTTCTTCGATCAAATACTAAATTGTGTCGATGAAATTTTTTTTTTATTTTTTTTTACGTTGAATGACCCAATCATTATTTTTTTAGAAAGAAAAATTTCAAAATTGAGTCAAAAGTTACAAAAATATGAATATAAATTTGTTAATAAATTAAAATATCTTTCCGGAAGAAATTCTTGAAAAATCGATTTTTTTACCCCCTTAAAACGAGAAATTAAACTCTTCCCAAAATTGACAGTGAAAAAATTTATTTTTTCCCCCCCCAGGAACTTTTCAATTAAATTGAATTTTAATTGAATACTAATCGAGGCATTGAAAAATGTGGCTTGAAATGTGATAAATTAAGAAAAACGAGCATTCGAAGTTTTGTTGAAGAAAAAAATATAATTTTGAAATTCAGCGCCATTTTGAGTCAGACCCGGGCAAAGCCTCAAAGAATTGATCCAAAGTGGGAAAATTTCATGCCCATTGTTTTGAATTATTCTATGGCTATTTTGGCATGGAACGCCCCATATAAAATACTGCAAAGTCGAAGATTCTTCAGATCTCTTCTCAGCCCCCCCCCCCTCCTTTCTCTTTATCCAGGTGGGCCAACAGAGAGCAGCAGGATCATTTTACCGTTAGAATGGTTAAAACGTCCATCAGAAAGCTTTAACCGTACAACTGAGATATATTTGTGTGCTTACATATATATTAGGGTGATGAAAAAAAAAAAAAATTTCTTCTCGGAAACAGGCTCAAAAGTTTCGTTTAGGTATAAACAAAGGCCTGTTAAAATATGAGCTCTTAATATTAATATTAACAGCGCGCGCATCGCACTTTTCGATTTTCCATAAGAATAATTAATGTGGGAAAAATTACTGTTACCTCTTCTGATCTTTATAACTAGCAAACGATTTATAATACGGGAAACTTAAAGACGTATTTTTGTAGAGAATTGAACGCTCTACAAAAAAGGTTCCAAGTGACTTTTTGATAAGTCCACTCGTTCAGAAGTTATTCGATTTTTTTTTAATTTTTCGTAAATTAAAAAATTAATTAATTGCAAAATGTTTAATTTTTCGTAAACTTAAAAAATTTATTTTTCTATTAAGAAAATGACATTCATTGTACTATGACGGTAAATTTTTATTCGATTTTATTTTTACATAAAAAAAAAAATTTCAAGCTAATTTCTGTTGCACAACTTTGACCTTGAGTAACTTTTGAACGAGTGGACTTATCAAAAAGTCACTCAGAACCTTTTTTGTAGAGCGTTCAATTCTCTACAAAAATATGTCGGTAGAATTCCATTATGATAAATCGTTTGCTAGATATAAAAATTTTCTCTAATCGCCCTAATGTATATGGGGCGTTCCATCCCAAATCGGACAATTTGAAAAACTTTTTTTTATTTCCTCAATTTTTTTATATTTTTTAGTACCCATCAATAGACCCTTCCTGTTAAATTTTGAGATTTTTTTTAATACCCGTTCGAAAGATATTAAATTAACAAAAAAAAAACCGCTCTTTTTTGGTATTTTGGTCATAACTTCTTTGATAATGGTCCAAATTGAAAGTTTTTTTTTTCAAAATTTTTGTTTTTCTTATGACCTTTTCAGAAAAAAATACAACAAAAATATTCGATGCGTTTTTTAATGAGTTTTTTGAGTTTTAAACTTTAAATCGCGTTTTTAAAAGTGAGTGTCATTTTTGATTTTTTTTTTTAATTTTTTTTTTATACATCCATCTATTCAACAATTTTTAAGACTAGTCCGATCGTGGGATTCCAATAACTACTATTTTTCTTCGATTTTTGAAAATTATTTTTTTTTGTTCATAAATTATTATAAAATTTTTGTTACTGTATAGTATTTTTTTAATCATTTTAAATTAATTTGGAGACTTTTTCATTGTTAACAGATTTTAAAAATTAATAATTAATTAATTAATTAAATTAATAAAATTAATAATTAATTAAGTTATTATTGTTCATAAACAGACTTAACGATTAATTATTAATTTTAAGAACCTGTTAACAATAAAAAAGTGTTAAAATAAATTCAAAATATTGAAAAAAATACTATACAATAACAAAAATTGGTATTCGTGATAATTTATATATAAAAAAAAAAATTATTAATTTTCAAAAATCGAAAAAAATTGTAGTTATGGAAATCCCACGATCGAACTGGTCTTAAAATTTTTTGAATATATAAATGTTAAAAGCAAAAAAAAAAAAATTACCCTCACTTTTAAAAGCGCGATTAAAAGTTTAAAATTCAAAAAACTCATTCAAAAACTCGTCGAATATTTTTGTTGTATTTTTTTCTCAAAAGGCCATAAAAAAACAAAAATTTTGAAAAAAAAACTTTCAATTTGGATTATTATCAAAAAAGTTATGACAAAAATACCAAAAAAAGAGCGATTTTTTTGTTAATTCAATATCTTTTGAACGGGTAATCAAAAAAATTTCAAAATTCAACAAAAAGGGTCTTTTGATGGGTACTGAAAAATATAAAAAAATTGAGGAAAAAAAAAAAAATTTCAAACCGTCCGATTTGGGACGGAACGCCCCATATACTCGGGCAAATTATCCGGCAATGATTTCAACGACAAAAATCATCAGAAGGAAAAAAAGAACGGTTTAGTCGGGACAGCAATGGCGAAAGTCCCTTTTTGACCCCGGGCAATTATTCAAAGGAAGGAAAATCATGGAAAAAAAGAAAAAAAAGTACTAATCGATCACAACATCAGAAGCGAAAGACTAATTGCCCTGTAATTACCACAATTAACGCGATGAGGAGGCAGATTAACGATTCCAAGCAATTCTCAATAATAATCGATCGCTCATCAACGAGAAAATGATGATGGAAAAAACATTGTAAATTAAAATTTGCACATTGCCTTCCGCATTATTGATTTTGCGTTTTTTCCCCACAAATTTCAACATTTCATTCTTCACAAATTCTTCATAAATTATTTTTTGCTATATTTTCATATTTTTTCTGATATATTGCTTCATTAATTATTTTTTAATCTGATGCATTAGTTAAAAAAAAAAAACATTTCATTTTTCAAGTATTGAACACACTCAACAAATAACAAGCCAAATTCTCAAATCGAATATCTCTGGAATTAGAAAAATTGCAAAAACAATGTTTGTTTACTATAAATGGTTAAATAAATGATTGGATCATGGAGAAAAATGTTATAAAAGTAATTCAGAATTTTTTCAGATTTTTTGGACGTTTTTTTCTTAGGAAAAACATAAGCAGGACTTTAATGACCCAGAGTACAAACGGAGGGTTAAAAAAGCTTATTTTCTTTGTATTGAACATACTTGAGAAATAACAAGCCAAATTTTCAAATCGAATATCTCTGGACTTAGAAAAATTGCAAAAAAATGTTTGTTTACTATAAATGGTTAAATAAATGATTGGATCATGGAGAAAAATGTTATAAAAGTCATTCCGAATTTTTTCAGATTTTTTGGACGTTTTTTTCTTAGGAAAAACATAAGCAGGACTTTAATGACCCAGAGTACAAACGGAGGGTTAAAAAAGCTTATTTTCTTTGTATTGAACATACTTGAGAAATAACAAGCCAAATTTTCAAATCGAATATCTCTGGACTTAGAAAAATTGCAAAAAAATGTTTGTTTACTATAAATGGTTAAATAAATGATTGGATCATGGAGAAAAATGTTATAAAAGTCATTCAGAATTTTTTCAGATTTTTTGGACGTTTTTTTCTTAGGAAAAACATAAGCAGGACTTTAATGACCCAGAGTACAAACGGAGGGTTAAAAAAGCTTATTTTCTTTGTATTGGACACTCTTGTGAAATAACAAGCCAAATTTTCAAATTGAATATCTCTGGACTTGGAAAAATCGTAAAAAAAAATTATTTGCTATAAATCGTTAAATAAATAATTGGATCATGGAAAAAAACGTTATAAAAGTAATTCAGAATTTATTCAGATTTTTTGGACGTTTTTTTCTTAGAAAAAACATAAGCAGGACTTTAATGACCCAGAGTACAGACGATGTCCCGAAAAAACTTATTTTCTTCGTATTTCAAGGCTGCAAATTTTGACATATTGAAAATAACCTCAATTCAGTCTCATTTCAAAGATGCAAACTTTTTGATCCTTCGGGAAAGTCCTAGTAAAAAAATAAATATTGAAAAAAGCGACTCACTTGTCGCGGCAGAGACTTGAAGCACTGCAGCCGCGGCTGCTTCCCGCAATACCGAAGCGCCGTCGATCGCATCCGATTGCCTCGGTGAACTGTTTCGACCCTTCGACGTGCGATTCTTGGACGGATACGAGACAGACCAGCAGCACCTCTTTCGCTTGTCCTTCGTAACAGTCGTGTCTATGATTCCAATTTTATCCAACGAATCATCGGTCGGGAGAAACGAAAGAAAGAAAAATAAAATGAAACAGTAGGATATAATTCACGTCCTTTCTCTTCGCCCGAGTATTTTTCTCTTCCTCGTCGGAAAACAAAAAAAAACCGCACGTTTCAACGAAGCACCAAACTTCCTTTATCTCTATGTTTTTCTCTCTCTTCAACGTACCGGACATGCGCGCCGATTGTCCTCTAGCGGGAGATTGTCGAACTGAAGGAAGGGAAAATACACTGATCCGATTCACGTCTCTGTTGTCTACGAATTACTGCGGGAAAAAAATAAAGCGAAAAATTAATCATCTTTATCGACCAAAAAAGCGAGAATTTCGATGATGATACAAAAAAACAATGAAGTAAAATAAAATTGTATTTCAAATTTCCCGCGCTCCCGAATTATTATTGGCAAAAAAAAGTTGACTAAAAAGCCGGGAGAGACGCGTGAAAAAAAAACTGACGCTGAAATTTCGCAGTAGACGGAAAAAATAAACACTGAAAAGGGAAACGTACCGACTGGACGCGAAAATCTCGAGTCTGAATTATCGACAGGGAGATTGAAAGATCATCGATAATTCGTGAGAGAAAAAATGTACAAAAAAGAGAAATAAGTGTGTTGAAAGAAAAAAAAAGAGAGAAGTGACAATGGGAACGTGTTTATCGGACGATTTATCGTGTTCAACTGGATGAACGCGCGCGAGAAAACGCGAGTACGACGAGCGTGTAGCGTCGACTGACGTCGGCGGGGGCGGACGTCGGACTGGAGAGGGGGGGAGGGGAAGAAAGATGGATGGCGCGCGCGAGTGGAGGGGGTAAGCGCGGCGGCGGCGGAGAGGGGAGAGGCGATCCGGAAGCACGTAATTCCAGGATGTTCGCGGGCGAAGCGAAGAGTGTGTGCGGGGCTCTCGTTCGCCGGAGCGAGAGAGAGAGAGAGAGAGAGAGAAAAGAAGAGGAGAGAAGGCGACCGGTGACAAGCGCGGGAGTCGCGTGGGAGCGAGTGAGAATGACGAGGAAAGAAAGGCGCGCGAGCGCGCGCGCGACAAAGAAAAGAACTACGGTAAAACCGCGATAACAAAAGTACGGTATTTCTTTTTTTTTTTCTTTATTATTATTATTATTATTTTGTATCCGCGCGAAAGAGTCCTTTGTAATACGAAAAATGTATAACCACCTCCATCGAGCGAAGAAAACGGCGACTGGGGCGATGCTGACGAGAGAAAAGAGTGGGGGAAAGCGAAGACGAGGCTACTCACGCGGAGACAGAGACAGAAGTTTGACCGGCGTTGAAAATTCAAGCACACACTCCGTAAATATGCATGAAAAAGCACTGAAACACACATGTGCAAGGTTTAACGCGGATTGAGAACGCGAAACGCACACGTACGACGCGTTTGTAAACGCGAAGAACTGAAAATACAGTCATAATGTCCATCCGCGCGCTCAAGGAAGTTGAACACACTCGCGTATACATTAGGGTGGTCCGAAAAAAATGCTTTTGTTTCGAGAACACGTTCCTCATCGAGATCTCGGTAGTTTCCCTTTCGATCATCAATATCGCGAAATCGGGGATGTGCAAGATTTTTTTTACTACTGCCTCATCGACTTTGAAAATTTTTCTTTAAAAAAATCGCGTTTTTAGTAACTTTGAAATTCAAATATCCCAATATGCTTTGGTATGCAAATTATCAGTGACAAAATGAAAAAGTTTTTTCAACACTAAACAATTTTTTTTAACCCTTTACGGTCCCAATGGGGTTTATCGGACCCCAGAAATTTTTAACATATAAGTCAATAATAGCGAAATTCACGATTTGTTTTTTAAATCAAAATTTTTATTAGCGTTAATGGCCCTTTTTTAAATTATTTTTTGCGTCTACTAACATTCTTTTTTAATCAACTATTCGATTTTCTTCGAAACAAAAAGAGATACAAATTTTTTTTTCAACGGTATTTGAGGGCTCAAAAACAGCCCAAAATTCAGGGACCCGAACGATGCTTCTAACTATAGAAACAAAAAAGGAGCGCTAATTTTTGTTAACTTTAAGCTAATAGTATTTGAATCATAGGTAATTTTTCTCCCGTGGGGTCTAATGGACCCCATGAGACCGTTATGAAATTCCTAGATAGTAGGACCATTAATAATAACAATAAAATCCTTTAACAATAAAAAAAATATTTCAAAAATTTTTTGATTATGGAAACGAATTGAAAAAATGATTGATATTGCTTTTGAGAAATGATCCGAGTGTGAAGAAAAATAAATTAGGAATAAAATTGGAGGTTGCATGATTTCGCAAGGAATGCCCCATATATATCCATGTATACACGTTTATGGGCGTATAAGAAAAAAAAATATGAAACAATTTTTTTTATGGAAAAAAAAGTTTACGATTGAAATTTAAAAAATGCAGAATTTAACATCGGTCGATTTCGCAAGGAACGTCCCATACATATATTTGTATACAAGTTTATGTGCGTATAAGGGAGATTTTTTTTTCTTTATGAAAAAAATTCTAAATAATTTGAATCTAGTGCTTTTTGAAGGTATGTATTCCTAAAATAAAAAAAATCACGATCAAATTTTAAAAAAGGTGTCGTTTATGGAAAAAAGTCCTAAATAATTTATATTTTGTTCTGTAAGGAGGTATTCTTTAAAAAAAATTCACGATTGAATTTTGAAAAGTGCAGAATTTTCACATTGGTTGATTTCGCAAGGGATCTCCCATACATATCTATGTATGTATATACAAGTTTATGCGTGTATAAGCGAGAAAAACATTTTTTTTTAATTTTTGGTTATGAAAAAAATTTTAAATAATTTATATCTAGTGCTTTGTGGAGGTATTCCTAAAATAAAAATAAAAACACGAATTTAAAAAAAGGCAGAATTTAACCCTGACGGATTTTGCCAGGAATGTCCCATATATATCTACATACAAGTTTAGGCGCGTATAAGCGAGAAAAAAAATATTAAACATTTTTTGTTTATGGAAAAAATCCTAAATAATTTATATTCAGTGCTTCAAGGAGGTATTTCTAAAAACAAATTCACGATTGAATTATGAAAAGTGCAGAATTTAACATTGGTCGATTTTGTAATGAATGTCTCATACATATCTATGTATACAAGTTATGCGCGTATAAGTGAGAATTTTTTTTTTTTAATTTTTGTTCATGAAAACAAAATCTAAATAATTTATATTTATTGCTTTGTGGAGATATTTCTCAAAAAAAAATCAAGATTGAATTTTTAAAAAGGCAGAATTTAACATTGGTCGATTCCGCGAGAAATGTCCCATACATATCCATGAGGAATGTCCCATACATATCCATGAGGAATGTCCCATACATATCCATGAGGAATGTCCCATACATATCCGTGAGGAATGTCCCATACATATCCATGAGGAATGTCCCATACATATCCATGAGGAATGTCCTATACATATCCATGAGGAATGTCCCATACATATCCATGAGAAATGTCCCATACATATCCATGAGGAATGTCCCACCCATATCCATGAGAAATGTCCCATACATATCCATGAGGAACGTCCCATACATATCCATGAGGAATGCCCCATACATATCCATGAGAAATGTCCCATACATATCCATGAGGAATGTCCCATACATATCCATGAGGAATGTCCCATACACATCCATGAGGAATGTCCCATACATATCCATGAGAAATGTCCCATACATATCCATGAGGAATGTCCCATACATATTCATGAGGAATGCCCCATACATATCCATGAGAAATGTCCCATACATATCCATGAGGAATGTCCCATACATATCCATGAGGAATGTCTCATACATATCCATGAGGAATGTCCCATACATATCCATGAGGAACGTCCCATACATATCCATGAGGAATGCCCCATACATATCCATGAGAAATGTCCCATACATATCCATGAGGAATGTCCCATACATATCCATGAGGAATGTCCCATACATATCCATGAGGAATGTCCCACACATATCCATGAGGAATGTCCCATACATATCCATGAAAAATGTCCCACACATATCCATGAGGAATGTCCCATACATATCCATGAGGAATGTCCCATACATATCCATGAGGAATGCCCCATACATATCCATGAGAAATGTCCCATACATATCCATGAGGAATGTCCCATACATATCCATGAGGAATGTCCCATACATATCCATGAGGAATGTCCCATACATATCCATGAGGAATGTCCCATACATATCCATGAAAAATGTCCCACACATATCCATGAGGAATGTCCCATTCATATCCATGAGGAATGTCCCATACATATCTATATCCAAGTTTATGTGCGTATAAGTGAGCAAATTTTTTTTTTTAATTTTTGTTTATGAAAAAAAAATCCTAAATAATTTAGATTTCGTTATTTAAGGAGGTATTCTTAAATAAAAACCACGATTTAATTTTGATAAGTGCAGAATTGAACAACGGCCGATTTCGCCTGGACCGCCTTATACATCTATATACATATATATATATATATATATTGACATATACATACGTTGATACGCGCATAAGTGAAAGACGAGCTCGCAGGCACCGGCGCCGGCTGTTGCTCTTCTCTCTCTCTCTCTCTCTCTCTCTCTCTCGCGCGCCGCGAAACGATCCAAAGACGGTGTAATAATACGTAAACACACCGAGTTTGCGCCGTTCTCGCGTTTCTTCTTCTCTCCTCCCGCGACGCTGTCAATTCTCCACAAAAACTTGACACTCGAAAGCTGACGATTGAAACAAACGAAGAAAAAAAAAAGTAACGGATTGCAACAAAAAAAACACACACACACACAACGATGCCTCAAACACGTTTTACGCGTGGGTTAAAAACGAGAGTCGAACACAGATACGCGGGTCGCTGCACGTTTTCGTAACACGAGTTTTATCACTATTATTAGACATCGATGCCCCGGAGAGTTCCCGCAACACGATGCCGAGTCTTCGTGCTAAAATAATTTTGCTTTTTTCTCTCATTGCCGTATTCTTCTTTCCTCCTACTTTCCGAAAAAAAACAAAAAAAAAAGAAAATAAATGCACACGCGCGTTGTTTCCTCACATTTCTCGACGTCTCGCGGAAGAGAAGCGACAGACGCGAAAAAAAGTTTTCCTCGAAATGCGCTAAAAAAATAAATAAATAAACCAAGAGACTCCAGATGGCGCGAATATAGTTTTTCGGATTTGAATTTCCCGCGTCAATTTTCACCTCGACGCTTTACGCGTGTTTGTGGGCTCATGCTTTTTTTCCCTCCCTTCTTCTTTTCTCTATTTTTTCTTATTTCATTCCTGTGTTATTTCCGAGGATTCTCGCGGGACCGGCTCTCGTTTTCCTCGACAAAGCCGGGCTTGCAGATTTTGTTGTTCGAACGCTTCGGCATGAGACTTTCGTTTTTTTTTTTTCCCCTCATAACATCATTCGCACGTTTTATCGTTTGTATCGGGCGTTTCGTTGTTGTTTTTTCACTGGCTCGGAGGATCATAACGGAGAGGAAAAATATTGTCTCGCGTGTTTTTTTTTTCCGGCGCGCAATGGAAAATTTACACGCGGTGCAATAAAATCACGCACCAAAGAATCCCACCGGACGAGCGGAATCTCTGTCCGACACTGAATAAAGCTTCGCGCGGACACGGACTGTGCTGTGCGAGCGATAACTATAGCCGCGCGCTTGTGTGTGTGTAAAGGATAAATAACAACCGCGAGAGGCGCTCGTGAAGCGAAGACAGAGAGAGAGAGAGTTGCGCGCGCGCGCGCATCGCGCCTCGATAAAGGGGAAAATTTATTCACCGATCAGACTGTGACGTATATATATATACAGGGTGTTCGAAAAATTATCGTCAAGCAATAAACGAATCGCACAGGGGATTTCAATTTTTTTTAAAATTTTGAAATTGTCCAAGAAATTTCGTTTATGCTTCGTACATAGAGAGTGTTCGATAAATTATCGAGACCATTATCGTCAGGCAATAAATTGTTTGTTTTTTTTTTTAGTTGAAAAGATATTTTGCACAAGAAAAATTTCTTCAAGTATGCTTCTTCATTAAACAAAAAATCTCAATTATCATGCATTGCAATTTTCAATAATTTGTTATGCTTTAAATTTTTTCCCTTGGAATCTATAAAGTGTAATTTTTTTTTAACTCATTTTTTTTACATGCTTTTTTTTTTAATTTAGAGAAAATCTATGATTTTAATTTTTTTTTAATTTCGAAATTGTTTTTCGAAATATTTTTAATGAAAAGCAAAATTTTTCTCATAGAGAAGCGAAATAAAAAAAAAAAAATTAATAAAAATACCGATGCAAATTGATAAAAGAATTGTTGAAAATCGATAATAAATTAATGAGAATCAGTGATCGGCAAAATCGATATTTTCGTCAATTTAATTACCGCTAATTACTCTGTGTTAGAAGATTTTATAATTGTTCCAATAAATATTACTCATTATTAAGGCACTCAGTAATTAGGCAGTAAGGTATTTCTAATATTCGAAAATTCGATAATTCATGATCGATTATTATCCAATAAACCTAAAACTTGTAATTTAGATCAAATAATTACTCAATAAACAAGTAATTAAAATTTTGCTCTTATGAATTATTAATTTTTTTTAAAATTAGGTAATTGTTCCTTCTAATTATCAATTATCCAAATAATTAAATACTTGAATACTCTACTTACTAATTTTTTTATGAAATTAGTTAATTATTCTTTCCCATTATTAATTGTTCGAATAATTAGATAATTAATTCTTGTAATTACTAATTTTTCAAAAAATTAGTCAATTATTCTTTCCGATTATTAATTATTCAAATAATTGGTAATTGTAATAGTTTAATTGCCAATTACTTGGATAATTAGCAATTTAGATATTCAGCGTGTTAAATAACTAGATAATCTGATTAGGTTCACCGTGTAGAGCTCGCCAGAACGAAAAATAAGCTTTTTTTTAAATTGTAATACGACAAAAATTGGCTTAGTTATTAATGTTTTAAGCTGACCAATGACGGCTAGAATCTAGGAGGAATGCTACTGGTGAGCCGCGTGGTGGGGGTAACGGTGGGCGTGGCCAAAAAACCCCCACCAGCGATATTTCACCTAGATTTTAGCCGTCATTGGTCAACTTTAAAAACAATGATAACTCAGCCAATTTATATCGTACAAAATTTTTAAAAAGAGCAAATTTTTTGTCTTGATGAGCTCTACACAACGAACCTAGTCAGGTTGTCTAATTGCTTAACATCCTGTATACATTACTAATTATTCAAATAATCAATAATTGACGTAATTCAATTATAAATTATTCTAGTAATTAGTAATTAAAATAATTCAATTACTAATTAGTTCAATAATTTATATATTTAAACATAAATACTATTTCAATTATCAATTATTTGAATAATTGATCATTTAAATAGTTCAATTACTAATTACTTGGATAATTAGTAATTTATATATACGGAGTGTTGAGTAACTAGATAATCTGACTAGTTCACCGTGTAGAGCGCGCCTAGACGAAAAATAAGCTTTTTTTAAAATTGTTATACGACAAAAATTGGCTTAGTTATCAATGTTTTAAGCTGACCAATGACGGCTAAAATCTAGAAGCAATGCTACTGGTGAGCCGCGTGGTGGGGGTAATGGTGGGCGTGGCGTAAGAACCCCCACCAGCGACATTTCACCTAGATTTTAGCCGTCATTGGTCAACTTTAAAAACATTGATAACTCAGCCAATTTATATCGTACAAAATTTTAAAAAAAAGCAAATTTTTTGTCTTAATGCGCTCTACACAACGAACCTAGGTTGTCTAATTGCTTAACATCCTGTATACATTACTAATTATTGAAATAATCAATAATTGACGTAATTCAATTATAAATTATTCTAGTAATTAGTAATTAAAATAATTCAATTACTAATTAATTTGATAAGTATTTTAAAGAATACGATTACTAATTTATCTAATAATGAATAATTCAAATACACATATTCAATATCTAAATAATTCGTGGTATTGGTCTTTAAATTACTGATTATCGAAATACCTCACAAAATAATGATCATATTTTGTAAATAATTAATGAAAAATATAAAAAAAATTTTTTGCCCATCACTGGCTTGGAGCATAAATCCACCTTATAAGAGGGATAAAAAAAAAAACAAAAAAGCCGCTCATTGGTCGCGAATTTTTTGGACACCCCGTATATTCGACGTCGCGCGACACGCTATTTCTCCTTCTCTCCCTCCCGCAGACACTGGCGCCAGCCTCTGTCCTTATGTCACAGTAAAATAGTTACAATTCACTTTTATAATGATAATGCACGCGATATCGTTTTTTCCTCTTCTTTTTCCTTCCTTTTCCTCCGCTTTCTCAATCGCAGTAAAGTCGATTTTTACACGCTCCAGATTACAAAACCTCGTAACAAACAAATACAAATATTTTCTGTATTCGTGTGATTTTGTAGCTTGGATTATTTTTCGTAGAAATGAAATTTTGAGGATTCATCATTTTGAAAGCGAGCGGAATCAGTTTAATGCGGCCGAAGATTAATGTAAAATACAGCCACGAGGATCTCCTTGCTTACGACTTAGGAAAAACAGTATCTACGGGCTTCTCCGTCTCTTTTACAACAATTATGATACAAGTAACGAGAAAATTGAGATTAATCAATCGTCGTCGGGAGGAATTCCAAGCTCCTCGTCGGTCCACAGCGACGGATCGGGATAATCGAATTCGCCCTGCGGCACAATTCAAAAATTACAATATCGATATTTCCATTTTTCGAAATTTTTTAGTCATTCGTGAAAAGTATGATTACAAGTAAAAATTACTTACGACGATGTGACCCCAATCGTGCCAACAGTGCCATAAAATCCACCACCACATAAATCCACCCATTATTTCGGTCACTATGAATTCCGATTTAGGAGGAGTCGGAATATCGCGATAAAAGGGTCTGAAAATCAAAAAATCGAAAATTTGTAGCTGAACATTTATTCGAGAGTGCCAAAAAAGAAAAATCATGATTTTGAGAAAAATTGTTGATTAGCAGAAGACTTTTTGCTTGAATTTCCGGTAATTTTTCAAAAAAAAAGAATTGACGGAATGCAAAATAATTATTAATATTCATTATTGATTGATTAATTAATAATCGTAAGACCCTCAATAATGCCTAAAGCTCCAGTATTCTTTTTTTTCGTTATTTAATCGATAAATCTATGGAAATGCATCGAAAAAGTTTTGAGGTTATGTTGACCTTAAAGAAAAAAAACAAACGTTGCATAACCTGAAAAGAAAAATACTCACTCGGCGTGGGAATTTCTCGATGGGACGACATTTTGCACGTTTTTCTTGGCGACTTTGTTGACGATGTTTCTTAACAAACAAGCACCTCGAGAGATCAACATTTTTTCTCTCTTTTCGCGAAAATAATCGAGACCGAACGTCACTCGTTCCTTGGTCCCTCGATTCTCGCCTCTCCGTCGATAGTTGAGTAAACCGCCGCTAGAGGCGTCGCGATCGACAAAGCGCGCGAAATTTTAAAAGAGTCCTTGAACCGGAACATTTAAGGAGGTTCTATCTTTTCTCATGCGTTAGATAAATTCCAAGTTTAATTGTTTAAAATTCGTATGAAGCTTCTTAACAATCATACTCAACTGTGGGTAAAATTTGAAAAAGTTTGAAAGTCTAGAAATCGAGTTATTTGTTGTAAAATATCGTCATTTTTCGTAACTTCCCACAAGACCTTGTGTCAAAGTTGCGATTTTATTAAATACTGAATATCTCGATTATCGGACGGTGAAACCTTCTCCAATTTTTTTACACATTGTAATACGAGGCTCAAGAAGATTCACGCAAAATTTCAAAAAATTATCTTGGAAAAATTGTATCTGATGATTTTGCCGTTACTTTGTATATACTATTATGATTATGGCGATAGAACTAGGAAATTACATCGAAATCAGTGATCGGCAAAATAATTTAGATTTTTAATTAATCGTTATTTACAATATTAATATTATCATCGATTTTTTTTTTAGGTATTTCGATTATCAGGAATTTAAAGACCAATACTACGAATTATTTAGATATTGAATATGTGTATTATTTGAATTATTCATTATTAAAAAAATTAGTAATCGTATTCTTTAAAATACTTATTAGTAAATTAATTAGTAATTGAAGTATTTTAATTGCTAAATACTAGAATAATTTATAATTGAATTATGTCAATTATTGATTATTTGAATAATTGATAATGGATATATCCAAATTACTAATTATTCAAGTAATTAGTAATTGAACTATTTCAATTACCAATTATTTGAATAATTAATAATTTAGATATATAAATTACTAATTATCAGACTAATTAGTAATTGAATTATTTCAATTATCAATTATTTGAATAATTAATAATATAGATATACACTGAGAGAAAAAATTACTAGGACGAAAAAATCGTTTCTTTCATTATTTGCCAGAAAATATTTGTTTGGTTCAAGTAAATATTTCTGGAACCGAAAAAATATTTTTTTGGTTCTAGTAATATTTTTTTGGTTCTATAAAACCATTTTTGGTTCTCTAGAACCAAAACAATATTTTTTTGGTTCCAGAAATATTTACTTGGACCAAAAAAACATTTTCTGGCAAATAATGAAATGAACGATTTTTTGGTCCTAGTAATTTTTTCTCTTAGTGTATAAATTACTAATTATTAGACTAATTAGTAATTGAACTATTTTAATTACTAATTATTCAAATAATTAATAATTGCAAAGTATGATCAACTAATTTTTTGAAAAATTAGTAATTAGAAGAATTAGTTATCTAATTATTCGAATAATTAATAATTGGAAGGATTAATTAACTAATTTTTTGAAAAATTAGTAATTAGAAGAATTAATTATCCACTTATTCGAATAATTAATAATTGGAAAGAATAATTAACAAATTTCATGAAAAATTAGTAAGTAGAGTACTCAAGTATTTAATTACTCGGATAATTAATAATTAAATGGAACAATTACCTAATTTTTTAAAAAAATCAGTAATTCACAAGAGCAACATTTTAATTACTCGGTTATTGAGTAATTATTTGATGTAAATTACAAGTTATAGGTTTATTGGATAATAATCGAACATGAATTATCGAATTTTCGAATATTAGAAATTGCCTAATTACCGAGTGCCTTAATAATTATTAATATTTATTGGAACAATTATAAAATTTTCCAACACAGAGTAATTAGCGGTAATTAAATTAGCGAAAATATCGATTTTGCCGATCACTGATCGAAATTTCGTCTGATACGAAGATTAGAAGAAATATCTTATGGATTTTTTATCAACTTTATCTCAGTCCAACGATAATTCCGGAATTAAGAATTTATCGATCGCAATCAAATTGGTACATCTTTCTTTTGAGTAACATCATTATCTCTCTGCTTCTCGGTCATCGTTAATTCTCCTGAAAATATCGATCAAATTCGATAACGTATTTTCAAAAATTTAGCTCTCTTTCCAGAGAAGTTTCGTTAAAAAAAAAAAAAAAAAAAAAAACCCGAAATCGTATATTATATTAGTATACAATATTATTATATAATTATTCATTATAATATTATATTATTTTTATCGTTTCAAAGTCTCTTCATGAGGAAATTTATTTTTTATTTTTTAGGAATTAAAACTTGTTTTTTTTCATCGCACTTACTGTTCTCGGATCATCGTCGTGGAACAATTTTGCACACGCTCAATATCCTTAAAAAAAAAAAACTAGATAATCTGATTAGGTTCGCCGTGTAGAGCTCGCCAAAACGAAAAATAAGCTTTTTTTAAAATTGTAATACGACAAAAATTGGCTTAGTTATCAACGTTTTAAGCTGACCAATGACGGCTAGAATCTAGGAGGAATGCTACTGGTGAGCCGCGTGGTGGGGGTAACGGTGGGCGTAGCCTACAAACCCCCACCAGCGATATTTCACCTAGATTTTGGCCGTCATTGGTCAACTTTAAAAACAATGATAACTCAGCCAATTTATATCGTACAAAATTTCAAAAAAAAGCAAATTTTTTGTCTTGATGCGCTCTACACAACGAACCTAGTCAGGTTGTCTAATTGCTTAAGATCCTGTATGCATTACTAATTATTCAAATAATCAATAATTGACGTAATTCAATTATAAATTATTTGAATAATTGATAATTTAAATAGTTAAATTACTAATTAGTTCATTAATTAGTAATTTATATATGTAAATAATTAATTATTCAAATAATTGGTAATTGAAATAGTTCAATTACTCGGATCATCGTCGTGGAACAATTTTGCACACGCTCAATGTTTATCCTTAGAAGAAGAAAAAAAACTAGATAATAACTAGATAATCTGATTAGGTTCATCGTGTAGAGCTCGCCAAAACGAAAAATAAGCTTTTTTTAAAATTGTAACACGACAAAAATTGGCTTAGTTATTAACGTTTCAAGCTGACCAATGACGGCTAAAATCTAGGAGGAATGCTACTGGTGAGCCGCGTGGTGGGGGTAACGGTGGGCGTGGCCTACAAACCCCCACCAGCGACATTTCACCTAGATTTTGGCCGTCATTGGTCAACTTTAAAAACAATGATAACTCAGCCAATTTATATCGTACAAAATTTCAAAAAAAAGCAAATTTTTTGTCTTGATGCGCTCTACGCAACGAACCTAGTCAGGTTGTCTAATTGCTTAAGATCCTGTATACATTACTAATTATTCAAATAATCAATAATTGACGTAATTCAATTATAAATTATTTGAATAATTGATAATTTAAATAGTTCAATTACTAATTAGTTCATTGATTAGTAATTTATATATGTAAATAATTAATTATTCAAATAATTGGTAATTGAAATAGTTCAATTACTCGGATCATCGTCGTCGAACAATTTTGCACACGCTCAATGTTTATCCTTAAAAAAAAAAACGCAATCGAGGCACGACGCAAGGGAAGTAAGATAAGATATAATTTATTAAATACTTACGTCATATATATATATATATCTATTTTTCTATACACCATTTTGTTTTTTTTTCCAGATTAGCGTGCAACGCTAAAATGAAACAATCTCGTCTAACAAAACTGCAATTACATTATTCTCGTTTCGCGCGAAGAGAGACTCGTCGATTTTCTCTCTCTCTCTTACAGTTTCTTTTTTTTTTTTTTATGTACAGATCGATGGATCGAGATTTCCATGAAAAATCGCCGATACTCAATCGAATTACCAATAATTCGCTATTAGTGGCCTATTTTTTTTGTTTCGAATCTTTCGAACGAATCTGTTTTTTTTTTCCCCATTCGTTCGAACGAACGGGAGAAAAAAAAAGAAAAACAACGCTCGAAGAAATATTGAAAGGAAAAAAAAATCGAGTGGCTCGATAAAACGAGATAAGGGAAAGATAAAGCGATTTCTATCGTTTGATGGAAACACGCCGAAATCGCTGACGAGAGAAAAAGAGCCGTTTTACCGATTTCTCGTTTTTCCTTCCGACATTTGCAATTTACGTTTTTTCATCGCCAAGGATTTATCATTGCGTGTTATTTATAATGTCGTGTTTATTAGAATGGTCGTTAGAAATTTAATTTTTTTCTACGACCCCTAAAAAGATTCCGTTTGATGGAAGGTTTTTTTTTTTTTTTTTTTTTTTTTTTTTAATTTAAATAAAAAAAACCTACCGCAAGACGATCCAAGTTCATTTTCATCGAAGAACCATTTTTTTTTTACAAAAGGATATTCTTAGAAAAAAATAACAGCTCATAATGTTCATAATAACTAATGAAAACAGTTACATTTTTTCGGTAATTATTTTTTTTCCTCCAGGATAACGTTCTGGCACAATTGTAAAAATAAATTTTTTTGTGTTCAACTATCCCATGTAACGTCTCAAAAATTTCAAATTGATCGGAGAGGTACTTTATATTTTGAAAAATAAAAAAAAATTACATTGAAAAATGGGTTTTTATTTTTTTTAAATACGAAGTAACTCTTCGATCAATTTGAAATTTGGAGACATTACATGGGATGGTAAAAGGAAGAAAAAAAAAATCATTTTCATAATTGTGCCAGAACGTTATCCTGGAGAAAAAAAAATAATCACCGAAAAAATTAACTGTTTTCATTAGTTATTTGGGTTATTTGGGTTTATTTGGGTTTATTTCGGTAATTATGAAGATTACGAGCTGTAATTTTTTCTAAAAATAGCCTTTACGTACCTTTGTAACGTGTTCAAATTTCATTCAAATCGGTGGAGCCGTTTGTAAAAAAAAAAATTTTCTTCGATGAAGATTGAAGTGTTGCGTCTTGCGTCTTGTGTTATTTTTAATTAAAAAAAAAAAAAAAAAAATTATCTCGCGTTTTTTTATTAAACGGAAGCTTTTTAGGGGGCGTCGCAAAAAATTTAGTTTTTAACGACCACTCTAGTTTTTATGCGATGCGCGATACCCGTGTGCGCATGTTTTTTTTTTTAACGCGCATCCAGATCCGATTGTACTAAATTCGGCGTTTTTTGGGCCATTTTCCCTTTTTCGTTATCGAACGAGGACACTTACTTATAACAACATTGTCGTTGGATTCTCGAGTAGACTCTTGAAAGCGGAAAGCCATTTTGCGCCGACAGCGCCATCGACCGTGCGATGATCGCAACTCGCCGTAACCGTCATAAATTGAGCGGTTGTGAATCTGAGAAAAAAAAACGAAAATTAAATATAAAAGGAGAAAATTAAATATGAAAAAAAAAGAATTTAAGTCGAAGGAAAAATTAATGATGAACGAAAGTGTAATTTGGGAGAATACGGAATTTAAATATAACGGAAAGTTTATAAATAAAGTGTATGGAAAGTTAAATAAATGTAAGGAAACGGAAAATTAGATATAAAAGGAGAAAATTTAAGCCGAAGAAAAAATTAACGATGAAAGAAAGGACAAAACGCTATAACGAAAATTGAGGAGAAACAGATGAAAATTTAAATATAAAATAAAAAATTAAAAGGACATAAAAAACCAAATAAAAAAATAAAATGTAACACAAAATAGAAAATGAATCAAGTAAAAAAACAAAATGTAACGCAAAATAGAAAATGAATCAAGTAAAAAAACAAAATGTAACGCAAAATAGAAAATGAATCAAGTAAAAAAACAAAATGTAAAGCAAAATAGAAAATGAATCAAGTAAAAAAACAAAATGTAACACAAAATAGAAAATGAATCAAGTAAAAGAACAAGATGTAACGCAAAATAGAAAATGAATCAAGTAAAAAAACAAAATGTAACGCAAAATAGAAAATGAATCAAGTAAAAAAACAAAATGTAACGCAAAATAGAAAATGAATCAAGTAAAAAAACAAAATGTAACGCAAAATAGAAAATGAATCAAGTAAAAAAACAAAATGTAACACAAAATAGAAAATGAATCAAGTAAAAAAACAAGATGTAACACAAAATAGAAAATGAATCAAGTAAAAAAACAAAATGTAACGCAAAATAGAAAATGAATCAAGTAAAAGAACAAAATGTAACACAAAATAGAAAATGAATCAAGTAAAAGAACAAGATGTAACATAAAAGATAGAAATAGATAAATTTAAAAAAAAGCAAAAATGAATTTCCATATTTTTTGAATTTGCAAATAAGGGAGATGGAAAATCGTTGTAAATGCAAAAGTACAACGAATACCCTTTTTCGTTATCAGCTGGTATGAGCCTCATTTCGGTTCCACCGACAGCGAGAATAATCGATTGTGGAGGATTGATGATCGCCGAAAAGCTTTTTATACCGAACATTCCCAAATTCGAAACGGTTATAGTTCCACCCTGAAATTCCTGGGGCTGAAGTTTACCCTCCCTCGCTTTTGTCGCCAATGCTTTGACGTCCTTGCTGATCTCGACGATGCCTTTTGCGTCGGCGGCAAAAACGATTGGAGTTATTAAACCGTTATCCGTGCTAACGGCGACGCTCACATCGACGTGATCGTACCTGTTTTGGTGAATAATATTTTTGTTTTATCAATGTGCAACAAAAATTGTAAATTGCTCGGTCGATAACAATGAAATTTTGATGAGATTATTTGAAATGGACTAAAAAATAAAATAGTATATATTGTATATCCTTATTTTGAGTTATATTGTAATCATTTTGTAATATGTATAATTGTAATCATTATTCATAAATTATATTTTTAAAAATTGTAAATTGTTCGGTCGATAACATTGAAATTTTGGAATTTTGATGAGATTATTTGAAATGGACTAAAAAATAAAAAAGTATATATTGTACATCCTTATTTTGGGTTATATTTTGTAATGTGCATAATTGTAATAATTATTCATAAATTATATTTTTAAAAATTGTAAATTGCTCGGTCGATAACATTGAAATTTTGGAATTTTGATGAGATTATTTGAAATGGACTAAAAAATAAAATAGTATATATTGTATATCCTTATTTTGAGTTATATTGTAATCATTTTGTAATATGTATAATTGTAATCATTATTCATAAATTATATTTTTAAAAATTGTAAATTGCTCGGTCGATAACATTGAAATTTTGGAATTTTGATGAGATTATTTGAAATGGACTAAAAAATAAAAAAGTATATATTGTACATCCTTATTTTGAGTTATATTTGTAATATGCATAATTGTAATAATTATTCATAAATTATATTTTTAAAAATTGTAAATTGCTCGGTCGATAACATTGAAATTTTGGAATTTTGATGAGATTATTTGAAATGGACTAAAAAATAAAATGGAATATATTGCATATCCTTATTTTGGGTTATATTTTGTAATATGCATAATTGTAATCATTATTCATAAATTATATTTTTAAAAATTGTAAATTGCTCGGTCGATAACATTGAAATTTTGGAATTTTGATGAGATTATTTGAAATGGACTAAAAAATAAAATGGAATATATTGCATATCCTTATTTTGGGTTATATTTTGTAATATGCATAATTGGAATAATTATTCATAAATTATATTTTTAAAAATTGTAAATTGCTCGGTCGATAACATTGAAATTTTGGAATTTTGATGAGATTATTTGAAATGGACTAAAAAATAAAATGGAATATACTGCATATCCTTATTTTGGGTTATATTTTGTAATATGCATAATTGTAATAATTATTCATAAATTATATTTTTAAAAATTGTAAATTGCTCGGTCGATAACATTGAAATTTTGGAATTTTGATGAGATTATTTGAAATGGACTAAAAAATAAAATGGAATATATTGCATATCCTTATTTTGAGTTATATTTTGTAATATGTATAATTGTAATCATTATTCGAAAATTATGTTTTATTTTATGAGCAAAATTATCATGTTTGGGGATAAAATTCAATTCTTTTGTACAAGAATTAGTTTCAATTTTGAAATTATCGTAAAAAGGATTTTGCTTTAAAATAATTTTTAAATTCGCAACTTTATTATTAAATTTATTTATTTAAAGAATGAATAATAATCATTGCATTTTTAAAACAATCACTTGTGCAATTCTGAATTTAAGAAATTAAAAATATTTTTGAGAGTTATAAAAAAAAAATCGTACCTTCCTTTTTTTTCTATCGTTCATCGAGCTTCTTTCAAACTTTTTTTAAAAATTTAAATAATGTAATTTATTTAATGATTGAATAATAATAATTGAATTTTTAAAACAATCACTTGTGCAATTCTAACTTTACATTTTTTTCCATAATTTATTGAGCTTCTTTTAAGCTTTTTTTTTTTTAATTTCAATAATTCAATTTATTTAATAATTGAATAATAATAATTGAATTTTTAATCACTTGTGCAATTCTGATTTAATAAATGTAAAATATTTTCAATGATTATAATTATTACAAAAATTTGTACTATCCTAATTTTTTCCATCATTCATTAAATTTCTTTTAAGCTTTTTTAAACATTTAAATAACTTCATTTATTTAAAGATTGAATAATAATAATTGAATTTTTCATCACTTGTGCAATTCTGATTCAATAAATTCAAAATATTTTCAAGGATTATAAAAAAAAAAAAATCGTACCTTCCTAATTTGTTCCATCATTGATTGAGCTTATTTTAAGTCGAAGCTTTAAATATATTCGAATTTTTCATAAATATATTCCAAAATTCTATACTCACTGTCTTATAACATCGCCGAGCCACGCGCTGTTGCCTTCGGGAACTTTTTTACACGCCATCGCCATTCCCTTGATAATAATGTCATTGACGCTGAGCTTGACCTTTTCCTTCTCCAGCATCTTGTTGAACTGCGCCCTCATCGTGAGAGCGGCGTCCATGTTAACGTCAATGGTGAGATAATAATGGGGAATCGTTTGTTTGCTCTCCAACAATCGTTTGGCGATGACGCCGCGTATCGACGAAACAGGAATATCCTGACCACCGGGAAAAGCTCCAGAGATGGCAGCACCGGGAGTCGTCATTTTTGCGCCAGCCGGAGACGCTCCGGCAAGATCTTTTGAGGTTATGGACGCGAATAAGCCGGAACCGGCGATTCCCTGGAGACTCAAACCTTGCTCCGCCGCAAGACGTTTGGCCAATGGACTCGCGAATACTCGATCACCGGCAGAGGTTGGAATCGACGGCGCTGAGCTAGCTTTCGGCGCCTGCGCAGTTGGGGCCGGCGCAGTTGGAGCCGGCGCAGCTGGAGTCGGCGCAGTTGGAGTCGGCGCAGCTGGCGCAGGAGCACCGCTATCCTTGAAATCCTTAAACGCAGCGACGCTTTCCTGATCAGAGACGATGATGCAAACGAGTTGGCCTATAGAGACGTTCTTTGAGCCCGCTTGAACTATTATTTTGGCGAGATAACCTTCCTCCGGCGTCTCGAAACCCATCGTTGCCTTATCAGTCTCAATTTCGGCGAGCAAATCGCCCTCGTTGAGTTTGTCACCTGATCGAAATCATTCGTTGTTAACCAGGGTTGCAAATAATGCATTACTTTATAATTTTTAGTGCATTTACATTTTCATTAACCGTTAACGTTTAATGGTTAATGGAAATTGTTTTCATTAACCATTAAAATTTAATGATTAATGGAAATTATTTTCATTAATCATTTGAATTTAATGGTTAATAGAAATTATTTTCATTAACCATTAAAATGTAATGGTTAATGTACATTGTTTTCATTAACCATTAAAATTTAATGGTTTATGGAAATTGTTTTCATTAACCATTAAAATTTAATGGTTAATGGTTAATGGGAATTGTTTTCATTAACCATTAACCATTATAATGTAATGGTTAATGGAAAATATTTTCATTAACCATTAAAATTCAATGGTTAATGGAGATTATTTTCATTAACCATTAAAATTTAATGGTTAGTGGAAATTGTTTTCATTAACCATTAAAATTTAATGGTTTATGAAGATTCTTTTCGTTAACCATTAAAATTCAATGGTTAATGGAGATTATTTTCATTAACCATTAAAATTTAATGGTTAGTGGAAATTGTTTTCATTAACCATTAAAATTTAATGGTTTATGAAGATTCTTTTCGTTAACCATTAAAATTTAATGGTTAATGGAAATTGTTTTCATTAACCATTAAAATTTAATGGTTTATGAAGATTTTTTTCATTATCCATTAAAATTTAATGGTCAATGGTTAATGGGAATTGTTTTCATTAACCATTAACCATTATAATGTAATGGTTAATGGAAAATATTTTCATTAACCATTAAAATTCAATGGTTAATGGAGATTATTTTCATTAACCATTAAAATTTAATGGTTAATGGAAATTGTTTTCATTAACCATTAAAATTTAATGGTTTATGAAGATTCTTTTAATTAACCATTAAAATTTAATGGTTAATGGAAATTATTTTCATTAACCATTAAAATGTAATGGTTAATGGAAATTGTTTTTATTAACCATTAACATTCAATGGTTAATGGAGATTATTTTCATTAACCATTAAAATTTAATGGTTAATAGAAATTATTTTAATGAACCATTAAAATGTAATGGTTAATGGACATTATTTTCATTAACCATTAAAATTTAATGGTTAATGGAAATTGTTTTCATTAACCATTAAAATTTAATGGTTTATGAAGATTCTTTTCATTAACCATTGAAATTTAATGGTTAATGGAAATTGTTTTCATTAACCATTAAAATGTAATGGTTAATGGAAATTATTTTCATTAACCATTAAAATTCAATGGTTAATGAGGATTATTTTCATGAATCATTAATCATTAAATTTTAATGGTCAATGAAAGTAATTTCCATTAACCATTAATTTCATTAGCCATTAAAAAAGTAATGGTTAATGCATTACTTTTTCATTAAAAATTTCGCAACCCTGTTGTTAACCATGTACAACGTTTGTACGATTTTTTCTTTCACAAAACTATTATATCGTCATTCAACCGGAAATGACACTGACGTTACTATGGCGACGCAGGCGGCCATTTTGGATACTGCTCGCGCCTGCGCAGTGGGTGAAAGTGGGGATAGAGAAGGGCTGTAACTGGTGCGCGCGGTGAAGCTGATTGATTTAGTACGAAGCGATTTGATAAATCGGTCAATTTCACCGTGCGCACCCGTTTTATGGTCTCTCCCGATAATTCAATTCATAAAATATCATTTATTCAATTCGACTCTTTTCCCCACACTCCATCTGCCGTAATATTGATGATCGATCGATTTATTGTTTATTTATTTATGTATTGATTTATGATCGATCCTCAAGATTTCTGCATTTTTGGATTTTGACTCAGTGTAACTTGTAATATATATATTTAGAAAATTTATAAATAAATAATAGAAATACATATTAGAAAAAATTAAAAATCAAAATCAATAAATATTGAAAATAAACATTTAGGATGTATAAATATAGATATCTAGAACATTTTTAAATTCCAAATTAAGGGTGGTTTTTTTTTCGTTTAAAAGATTTGTCAGAATTTCACTCCGAAACTAATATTACGGATTTGTTGTTAATGAACTTTTTTTTAAAATTTTGTTCATTTTTTTATATGAGAATTTCTTGTGAAAGTTTTTTTCATTTAAAAAAAAATAGGATTGTTTAGTTTTTTTTTACTTCTTCTTATGAATAAATTTTTTTTTTCGACAAAAACTCTGCGTTATTTGCAATCAGCGGTAAATTTCCTATTTAAAGAGGGTTTGAAAACGATAAAAAAAAAAAAAAAGAAATTCTCATTTTTGGGCGACTTTTTGGAAATCTCAAAATAGCGAAATTTCAAGCGCTCATAACTTTCGATTGGTTTAACCAATTCCAATATTTTTTTTCATGCTCAAAGGTTGTCACTAAACTTAAAGAATGGCGTTTGGTTCATTCCGATAACTTAATTTTTGCAGAAATGAGAATACTTTGAAAAACACCGAAAAAAATGGAAAGGGGTATGCCTTAAAAAATTGGCCAAAATCGATGGTCGAATTTTGAAAATCTGGCAAAAATCGAAAAATTTTCCGAATTATATGAACAAAGTGGCATTTCGAAGCTCGAACGATCCCGAAGAGAATGAGCGCATGAAGAACCCAAAATTCTATCTAGAAAATAAATTACAGTCATTTTAGTGAACCGATTCAATTTTGGCCAAAACGCGAAATTTTTTTTTTTTTTAATTTAATTTTTTCATACCTTAAATCAATGTATTTTGCCCCCCGGAACTTGAATCTACCAATAGTTTTCTCAAAAATCAAAATTTTTATGAATTTTCATCTAAAAAAAAAATTTTCCAGATTTTTTTTGCTTTTTCTTGAGAATAAATTTTTTTTCCACAAAAACTATGCACGATTTGCCAGCTAATGTTGAAGTTTGATCGTCAGAATGCAACGGAAATAAGTTTTCGCTACAAAATTCACCATTTTGAAAATAAATCCCCAAAAAAAGTTACTAAAACATTTTTTCGAGCTCTCCATTACAAATTGTCATCGCTATTTGTTAAAAAAACGATCGAAGGATACCGAATATGGAAATCCAATTTTGATGCGTTTCAACAATGCAAACTTCGACATCGTTAACATTTTCCGTAACGGATGAATCTTGATCATGAAACTCGAAAGAAAAAAGCAAAATCCATGAAAAGGGAAAATATTTGAGACTGAAATCTCACCCTCTTTCTTTTGCCAACTGATAATCGTGCCAGTTTCCATCGTCGGCGAAAGCGCCGGCAACGTTACTTTTATGTGATCCGGATAATCGGCGTAAAATCTCAGCTGTTGCCTCCAAGGTCCAGCTGTCGTTCGTTGAGCATTGTTTACGTGTCCTTGACACCTAATTAACGTGAGAAATGAAAAAACAATCCTCAATTCTCAGCAAAAACCAAGAAAGTAAAAAATCGACGACATAACCTCAAAATTGCGAAAAGAGAACCTGAAATCGCGAGCTTTGCCGAATGATTCGCAGCGTTTTAATCACGAAAAAGGTGGAAAAATGTCATTTTACCGAGGGAAAAAGTGGGATATTTACCTCTGGAGTAATTTTCTGTGAAGACATCGAGTCGACAAGCATCGAATGGAATTCGCACGAACGTTGTTACGTAGAGTCAATCTAGCCAATTCATAACGAATATTCGTCGTCGTTCTCAACAACATTTCTCACTCTTTTTGAATCTTTTTACGGCGCTTTTTCCTCTAATTCGATTTTCGAGATTTTTTTGCTCGTATCCTCGACACAAACTTTGCGAAGGAAGGAAATTCTTGATTTTTTCGTCTGCTTCGACTTCGGATCAAGACTTGCGCGATGAACGAAGAAGCGAGAGGGAAGCGTGGCAAAAGTGAGAGAATAAGCGAGAGAAGCGTGGCAAATGTGAGATATTAAAGGAGAGAAAAACCTAGGTTATAATTCAGACGAGAAAGAGAGAAAAGACTTGCTCGATCGAGATTCTATTTCAGAGGTCGTTTACAAGGTCACGTGCGATATGGAGGGGGGGTTAATTTTCATTTTCCGGAAGCGGCAAAGCTTCCGGTTTTCGGATGAAGCTTTTCGTGCGAATCTCGTCGAGATTCTTTGTTCGGTGTTATTCTCGACATTGGAGAATCCTTTTTTTTCGAGAAGAGCGTAAAACAAAATAACAAAGAAGAAAAATGAGTTTTTCCGGTTTGCGACAAAATGTTGGCCAAAAAGCGACAAAATCGTTAGACGATAGTTCTAAAAGTTCAGCGCTGTCGGCGTTTTCGCACAGGTGGCGCCACCTGCTGCTTCTTGATTCAGAGCGGCATGATTTATAAATTGACGGTTGTGGAGGTTAAATTTTAAATAATTTTTAATATCCAGATGAACATCGTGATGGAATTCCGATTGAGCGCCATATTGTTTTTAATTTCGACGGCTTTTCGCAGTTTTTTCTCACGCCTCGTATATTTTCCAATTGTGTCTTCTTTTTGACAGTTAAAAGTAAAAGTCTTATAAGATCGCCCTCGTCTGTTTGACATAAAACAGCTGTTCTCGAAAACAATGTAAGGTGAGAATTTGAAATTTTCCATTATCTTATTTTCGATTAAAATTATAATTTTATAATTTAGAATAAAATTATAACACATTAAAATAATCTAAATATAGATGATAAAATAATATACATGCATAATATAAAATACATGAAATATAAATAATGAAATAAGGAATAAAAATAAAAGACTGCTCGAAACAAAAAAATGAATTAACATATCGTGTAAGGTATCGTTTGAAAGAGCTTCTTTTGAGGATTCTGAAAATCTTCTTTTAATAATTTTTGATTTATTGGCTTTAACAATATGGTCGAAAGTTTGCTAGGAACCATTTCTGAGTTTCTAAGGTTAAAATATAAATTTTAATGAGATTAGTAAATATTGGGTCATACGTTAATATTAACAAGGCGCGTTTATTAGTGACCTTGACGATGACCTTCAAGGTGATTTCAAGGTCAACTTTTTTTTTTTAATGGAAACTTCTATTTTTGTGTTCTGAAATCAATGGAACGAACAGTTTTACATTTACATAAAAAAAATTCGGAAAAAATCAGTCAATTTTTTCGGAAATTCAAAAATTGATATTTTGAGGGCTATTCATCAAAATGAAAAAATTCACCGAACTTGTTTTACATATATTTCAAGTACATTCGAGCATATCCGATGAAGGAAATGAATTCGAAATTTTTATACAACGCCGTATACAGTAACCATTTAATCATATTTGGATATTTACAATGTTTTTTTCTCGCATCTCTAAACATGACTACACCTAATTCCCGTCTCAAATTTAATTGCAACTTCCATCAGCGAAAGATCAACTGCATTCAACGGAAGCTTCATTCTCAATGCTCCCATTTTTTTGAAAATCGATACTTTTCTCGAAATTTTGCAACGAAGAAGTTTTTGAAAATTCGCAAATTTCTCGTAGATTCAAAAAATTTCTTCATGAGCTCATTCTGCAGTTTCATAATTTTCCTCTCAATAATTTTGACTTTGAAATTTTCGCGTTTACGAAAAATCTCAAAACTGCAAATTTCGTGCACATTGAACCGTTATTTTTGTTCTTCTATCCGACAGGTTTCATTTTTTATTTTTCTACGTGAAATTTTTGAGTAGAATTCGCGGAGAATATTACATAGTATCGGTGACTTTTTTTTTTTTTTTTAAATAGAGAGCTTTTTCAAATAATTCGGAGAGCATAGAAATAGTATAACAAAATATATGAAATATTTATAAAACAGTTGTTCTCATCGTGAGAGACTGAAGTTACGATCCGGCATTCGTATTTAGAGATATACAGAATATTCGGCCGATTCCCGATCAGCCTGACAATTATATAATATTATTTTACCGGATCGTCGACATTCGTGATAATGGAAGTGAAACAGTTAAGTTACATTTCATCGTGCATGGCTCAAGCCGTGCCTTATCACCAGAGTTGGGCACTACTAATTACTTGAAGTAATTAATTACCCTCGAATTACTAATTACAGAGGTAATTAGTATCGAAATTTTCACTAATTACCAATTATAAATGTAACTAGTATCGAAAAATTTACTAATTACAAATTACAAATGTAATTAGGATCGAAATTTTCACTCATGACAAATTATAAATGTAATTAGTATCGAATTTTTCACTGATTACAAATTACAAATGTTATTAGTATCGGAATTTTCACTAATTACAAATTACAAATGTAATTAGTATCGAAATTTTTACTAATTACAAAATACAAATGTAATTAGTATAGGAACTTTCACTAATTACAAAACACAAATGTAATTAGTATCGAAAATTGCACTAATTACGAATTATAAATGTAATTAGCATCGGAATTTTCCCTAATTACAAATTATAAATGTAATAAGTATCGAAAATTTCACTAATTAAAAATTCACAATGTAATGAGTATCGAAATTTTCACTAATTACAAAATACAAATGTAATCAGTATCGAAATTTTCACTAATTACATATTATAAATGTAATTAGTGTCGGAATTTGGACTAATTACCAATTATAAATGTAATTAGTATCGGAATTTTCACTAATTACCAATTATAAATGTAACTAGTATCGAAATTTTCACTAATTACAAATTACAAATGTAATTAGTAACGAAATTTTCACTAATTACGAATTAAAAATGTAATTAGTATCGATTTTTTCACTGATTACAAATTACAAATGTTATTAGTATCGGAATTTTCACTAATTACAAATTACAAATGTAATTAGTATCGAAATTTTCACTAATTACAAATTCAAAATGTAATTAGTATCGAAATTTTCACTAATTACAAAATACAAATATAATTAGTATCGAAATTTTCACTAAATACAAAATACAAATGTAATAAGTATCGCAAATTGCACTAATTACGAATTATAAATGTAATTAGCTCCGGAATTTTCCCTAATTACAAATTATAAATGTAATAAGGATCGAAGTTTTCACTAATTACAAATTCACAATGTAATGAGTATCGAAATTTTCACTAATTACATATTATAAATGTAATTAGTGTCGGAATTTTCACTAATTACAAATTATAAATGTAATAAGTATCGAAATTTTCACTAATTACGAATGTAATTAGTATCAACATTTTCACTAATTACAAATGACGATTGTAATTAGTATCCACATTGCAACCTGCCGTGAATGAAACCTCAATAAATGTCGATACTAATTACATTCGTAATTTGTAATTAGTGAAAATGTTGATACTAATTACATTTGTAATTTGTGAAAATTTCGAGACTAATTACATTTATAATTTGTAATTAGTGAAAATTTCGATACTAATTACATCTTGAATTTGTAATTAGTGAAAATTTCGATACTTATTACAAATGTAATTTGTAATTGGCTAATTATAAATTTGCCCAACTCTGCTTATCACACATTTTTATTATTACTTCCCCCCCCCTCTCGATTTCCACTTCAATTATTTACAAAACATTCAATTGCATATGAGATATGGTTATAATTATCGTTATTTCTTTCATTCGGCAAATTTACAGCACTTATTTCTCTGCCAGAAATAAATTTCTACAACAATAAAACATTTTTGCGAAATAGAAGCGTTTTAATATCTCTAAAGATAACAAAACTTACCAGAAAAAACCTCCACCAAGTGTTAACTCTCTCAAATGATATATCTACCACAAAATTTGTCTTAAATACGGCGATTCCTTCCTTACCGACCGCAGGGGCGCGCCCCAACGTCGGTAAGTTACCGGCCGAGTTTTATCGTGCTATTTCCGGTAGAGAAATAAATGATAGAGCTGGAAATGTGCCCTTTCATTCATTTAAATGCTAATTATTATATTTATATATATACACAATACAATAATAATAATAATAATAATAATAATAATAATAATTTGAGAGTCTACTATACATAATAACGTGATCAGAGTGTCGAAGTTTCATCCGCAAATCTACTTTTATACATTTTTCGTGGTTTTTCGTGGTTCAACAATTTTTTTAAATATTCTTACACAACGTCAAATTGGACGATTTAGAATTTCTTTCCCCTCCATTCCTTTTTCAAATTTTTACTGCTTGAAATCATTTTTTTTTCAATGGTTTCTTCTTTTTTTTCAAAATAATTGACGAAACTCTAAATGATAACGAATTTTAGCTTTCTTAAAAAAAGAAGTTCCCTTTGCGAGAGAAAAATATAGAAAATGATAAAATAATAGCAACAATTTTGACATTATCTTATTGCTACTTTCAAGTGCTATAATTTCGTAAATATTTCATATTTCAACTTTTAGATTCGCCAGAATACTCTCAGATTGATTTTTGACAATTGTAAAGGGTTTTCCTCTGTTGAAACAAGAGTTGAAGATTGCAGAATATGAGGAATATTTTAATTTCCATGATTTTTTGAAAATTTTAATTTTTAGGTTAGAGTAACTTTTATTCCCTTTTGATTGGAATTTTTGGAATTTGATTGAAGCTTAAGAATTTTGAATCAATTGAAAATTTCAGGGGAGAACGTTAATTGCTTTTTTTTCTTCTGGTAAAACGGAAGATGAAGAGTACGAGTCACGATCGCATAACGAATTATTATATCCTTCCATTAGTTTGTTTCCCATCCGATATACATAATTATATGTCTCACGATATATCCTAACTGATCACAGCGTTTCACATGTGGAATGTGACAAGTGTTGATTATAACGAAAATACTTTCCGAAGTAGTATGTTAATATATGATCTTTCGACATTGATATATAGAATGTAAAGCAATTAGATAACCTAACTAGGTTCGCCGTGTAGAGCGCATCAAGACAAAAAATGTGCTTTTTTTAAAAATTTTGTACGATAAAAATTGGCTGAGTTATCAATGTTTTTAAAGTTGACCAATGACGGCTGGAATTTAGGAGAAATGCCGCTGGTGGGGGTTTCTACGCCACGCCCACCGTTACCCCCACCACGCGGCTCACCAGTAGCATTGCTCTTGGAGTCTAGCCGTCATTGGTCAACTTAAAACATTAATAACTAAGCCAATTTTTGTCGTATAACAATTTTAAAAAAAGCTTATTTTTCGTCTTGGCGCGCGCTACACGGTGAACTTGGTCAGGTTATCTAGTTACTTAACACCCTGTATATATATATGTACTTATAATATACCTCATTTTTTTCAAAATGAAGATGGGTCACTCCATGTCAAATCGACCAAGAGTTGGAAGCGACCCCTTTCAATTTCGATGAAATTTGGTCAGAATTTTTCGTTTTCAATAAAACGAAGTTCTACGAAAGGAAAAAAAAAAAATTTTTTCGAAAATTATGCGAAATTCAAAATTTTTCAAATCTTTCGAGTTTATTTTGAAAAATCTTGAAAACTATTATAGTTACGAAAAATTGTTCTGAATTTGTTTAAAAGAGTATACTGCGAAAAGAAAAATTCCGAAAAAAAATATTGAAAAATGATGAATTTGGAGAATTTTGAATTTTGAATTGAAATCGTGAAAATCCCAGTTCCATATTGTATTTTTGGTTTAATTTTTCTTATATAATATCTTGTACTGATTTTAAAAGATCCTAAAATTTTCAGAGGTGTTTTTTTTTCAAAAATATAAATTTTTGAATTTCGGTAAAACTTTTTTTTTTCAATTGTCATTAATTGAAATTTTTACTGCTAAGAATTACAGAATTACATGATTGCTTAACTTGAGATAAATAAAAAATTTTACAAAAATTAAAAAAAAAATATTTTTGAAACAAAAACACCATCCTGAAAATTTCAGGATCTTTTAAGATCAGTTTAAAAAAAATTAAACCAAAAATACAATACGGAACTTGGATTTTGGCGATTTTTGGGAACTGAAAATTCTCCAAATTCATCATTTTTCAATATTTTTTTTCAGAATATTTTTTTTTTCGTAGCCCCAAATATATTCTTCAAAACGAATTCAGAACAATTTTTCGTAACAATAATAGTTTTCGAAATATTTAATAAATAAACTTGAAAGATTCGAAAAATTGTGAAATTTTGAATAACTTTTGAAAAAAACAATTTTAATTTTTTTCCTTTGGTAGAACTTCGTTTTATTGAGAACGAAAACTTCTGACCAAATTTCATCGAAATTGAGAGGGGTCGATTCCAACTTCTGGTCGATTTGACATGGAACGACCCAGATATATTTTAATTATTATAATGATATATTTATCGAAATATATTTTAACTTATTTAAAATGCCTCTTTCTCGCTAATCTCGAACGCGACGCGATATGATTCATCCGATATTATTAATTTTTCTCTTTTCTCACTTTCGATATGTTTAAATAACGTTTTGGCCGATTGATTAATTTTGAAAATGCTCTTCGATCCTATTCAAAATTGACGGTTGAAATTTTTCAAATCACAGAAAATCTCAGAATATAAATATACCTCACAAATATATTCGTAACGATGATTTGGTTAAAAATTCAAAAGAAAAATTATACGTGGCAGTGGTTTTTGAAAAATATTTTTTTTTCCCATTATTCCCAAAGATGATGACTTTTTGTTCACAAACGAATGAAGATCGGACGTTTGAGGATCTTATTTCGATAGGCCTTTAAAATTTAATCCCTTCGTTGGTGTGAAAAACGAATGATCTTTCAAGCTGATCATACGAGAGTTGATTTTTATTTTTTCAGATCTACCATTTTGTAATATTTCAATTCAAATTTGTATTCACTGATGCCAAAAATTGTAGGATTCAATTATCGAAGGGATTAATTGTAGAAAAAAAAGGGGAAGGATCTAAAACTGCGCTTGGCGCGATATTCTTTCTTTTTCTTTCTCAATAATCGTCGTCGTGATAATTGTTTTTATCGAAACGCGATTGTTTTCTTTTTTTTAACCACCTCTTCGAAATCAGAGTTGTAAATAATGCATTACTTTGATAATGCATTACTGGATTTATTACCCATTACAATTAAAGAAGTAATGTGTAATGGATGCGCGTTCCATTACAATTAAAAAAAGTAATGTGTAATGGATACATGTCCCATTACAATTAAAAAAAGTAATGTGTAATGGATGCGCGTTCCATTACAATTAAAAAAGTAATGTGTAATGGATGCATGTTCCATTACAATTAAAAAAGTAATGTGTAATGGATGCGTGTTCCATTACTATTAAAAGAGTAATGTGTAATGGATGCGTGTTCCATTACAATTAAAAAAAGTAATGTGTAATGGTTGCATGTTCCATTACAAATAAAAAAGTAATGTGTAATGGATGCGTGTACTATTACAATTAAAAAAGTAATGTATAATGGATGCGTGTTCCATTACAATTAAAAAAAGTAATGTGTAATGGATGCGCGTTCCATTACAATTAAAAAAGTAATGTGTAATGGATGCATGTTCCATTACAATTAAAAAAAGTAATATGTAATGGATGCATGTTCCATTACAATTAAAAAAGTAATGTGTAATGGATGCATGTCCCATTACAAATAAAAAAAAGTAATGTGTAATGGATGCGTGTTCCATTACAATTAAAAAAGTAATGTGTAATGGATGGATGTTCCATTACAATTAAAAAAAGTAATGTGTAATGGATGCATGCCCCATTACAAATAAAAAAGTAATGTGTAATGGATGCGCGTTCCATTACAATTAAAAAAGTAATGTGTAATGGATGCATGTTCCATTACAAATAAAACAAAGTAATGTGTAATGGATGCGTGTTCCATTACAATTAAAAAAGTAATGTGTAATGGATGCATGTCCCATTACAAATAAAAAAAATAATGTGTAATGGATGCATGTCCCATTACAAATAAAAAAGTGATGTGTAATGAATGCGTGTTCCATTACAAATAAAAAAGTAATGTGTAATGGATGCATGTCCCATTACAAATAAAAAAGTAACGTGTAATGGATGCATGTCCCATTACAAATAAAAAAAAGTAATGTGTAATGGATGTGTGTTCCATTACAATTAAAGAAGTAATGTGTAATGGATGCATCTTCCGTTACAATAAAAAAAAGTAATGTGTAATGGATGCATGTCCCATTACAAATAAAAAAGTAATGTGTAATGGATGCGACTTCCATTACAAATAACAAAGTAATGTGTTATGGATGCATGTCCCATTACAAATAAAAAAAAAGTAATGTGTAATGGATGCATGTCCCATTACAAATAAAAAGAAGTAATGTGTAATGGATGCGGGTTTCATTACAATTAAAAAAAGTAATGTATTATGGATTCATGTCCCATTACAAATAAAAAAAGTAATGTGTAATGGATGCATGTCCCATTACAAATAAAAAGAAGTAATGTGTAATGGATGCGGATTTCATTACAATTAAAAAAAGTAATGTATTATGGATTCATGTCCCATTACAAATAAAAAGAAGTAATGTATTATGGATTCATGTCCCATTACAAATAAAAAAGTAATGTGTAATGGATGCATGTCCCATTACAAATATAACAGTAATCTGTAATGGATGCGTGTTCCATTACAAATAAGAAAGTAATGTGTAACGGGACATGCATCCATTACACATTACTCTTTTATTTCTAATGGGACGTGCATCCATTACACTATACTTTTTTTTATTTGTAATGGCACATGCATCCATTACACATTAATTTTTTAATTGTAATGGAACACGCATCCATTACACATTACTTTTTTAATTGTAATGGAACACGCATCCATTAGACATTACTTTTTTTATTTGTAATGGCACATGCATCCATTACACATAACTTTTTTAATTGTAATGAAACACGCATCCATTACACATTACTTTTTTTAATTGTAATGGAACAAGCATCCATTACACATTACTATTTTTATTTGTAATGGAACAAGTATACATTTAACATTGCTGTTTTTTATTTCTAATGGAACATCCACCCATTACACATTACTTTTGTAATCTGTAATGCGAAACTTGTCCAATATACATTGTTCAAAGTAATGAGTAATGCATTACTTTTACATTACAATTTTCACAACTCTCCTCGAAACAAGATAAACGGGATTCAAACGTTTTCAACGAATCATCCCTTATTTTCGTTTTTTTTTTTAAATTATTAACTCTCCTCTCTAGTTGCTTTTTCTTTTCCTATTGTCGCGAAAATTTGTCCGGGCTCAGCTGTCGCACTGATCGAATTTGAAGGAACGAGATTTCGGAAGATACTCGAGTCCGTGGAAGGCCTGATACCAAGATGAAGATTCGTCGGCGTCACCCGCGCTAAAACTATGCGGCAAATCGCTCGCAGGATCCCAACAAGAGGATGGTGCAACGTAACCTCGTGGCATTACCGTTTCGTCACGACTGTTGCACATTGCGTAACTCGTTTTTCCTGTGAGAAAAAAAATTGTGCATATTAGATTATTTTTAGATTTTATAATTAATTTTTTGAATAATTTTAGAAAAAAGTTTCCGGACAAAACTTTAAAAAAGGTCTGGAACGTTTTTTTTTTGCCATTTCGCCGGAAGTCAACCGAAACAAATTTAAAAAATGGCATTTTGGAGGGGAAAAATTTGGCTTCATTTCATGTTTTTTTTTTTAAATTATTTATACAATTTGTTTTTAGATTTGGACTCTATTTTGAAAACAACTGTTTTTCGCCCTTTTCTCCCCTCTCTTCTTCACCCATCTTCTGGAGGAATTTTTTTTTATGCATTTTTACGATTGGATTCACAAAGGGAAAAGTTTGAGCTTCAATTTCCTTTTTTTTTTAATTTTGAGCGATTTTTTTTCCAGAAGTTATTCTGTTTTTTGTGAAAAAAGAGGAAATTTGAAAAATCCCGTGTAACACGAAAACAAAGAGGATTCATGAAAAACGTCAAGAGAGCAAAAAGTTGCGTCTGTTTTCGTTGAGTTCAGAGGAATTTTTTCAGATTTTTTTTTCAATTTTTTTTTCTCATGTTGAGGCTGAAGAAAAAATTTGGGAAAGAAATTTGAAACAAAATTCCAATGTGTTCAAAACAGTGATCGGCAAAATCGATATTTTCGTCAATTTAATTACCGCTAATTACTCCGTGTTAGAAAATTTTATAATTGTCTCAATAAATATTACTCATTAAGGCACTCAATAATTATTATCCAATAAACCTATAATTTGAAATATAGATAAAATAATTACTCAATAACCGAGTAATTAAAATTTTGCTCTTATGAATTACTGATTTTTTTTTAAAATTAGATAACTGTTCCATCTAATTATAAATTATCCGAGTAATTAAATACTTGAGTACTCTAATTACTATTTTTTTTATGAAATTAGTCAATTTTTTTTTCCAATTATTAATTATTCTAATAATTGGTAACTGAAATAGTTCAACTACTAATTTATAATTGAATTATGTCAATCATTGGTTATTTGAATAATTAGTAATGTATATATTTAAATTACTAATTATTCAAGTAATTGGTAATTGAACTATTTCAATTACCAATTATTTGAATAATTAGTAATTTAGATATATACATTACTAATTATCAAAATAATCAATAATTGACATAATTCAATGATGAATTATTCTAATAATTAGTAATTGAAGAATACGATTACTTTTTTTTAGATAATGAATAATTCAAAGAATACACATATTTTTGAATAATTCTTTAATATTCTTTGAATTATTCTTCAATAGCTTGAAATTAATTACTTTGAAAATTGATAATTAACATAATGAAATTACTAATTACTCAAATAATTAGTAATTAAAATTGTGCAATTACTAATTAGTCTAATAATTAGTAATTTATACATCCAAGTTATTAATTATTCAAATAATTGGTTATTGAAATAGTTCAATTACTAATTACTTGAATAATTATTCATTTAGATATTTACATTACTAATTATTCAAATAATCAATAATTGACATAATTCAATTATAAATTATTCTAACAATCACCAATTAAAATAATTCAATTACTAATTAATTTAATGATAAGTATTTTAAAGAATACGATTACTAATTTTTTTAAATAATGAATAATTCAAAGAATGCACATATTTTTGAATTATTCTTTAATAGCTTGAAATTAATTACTCCGAAAATTGATAAGTAATATAATGAAATGAATAATTACTCAAATAATTAGTAATTAAAATTGTTCAATTACTAATTATTTATATATCTAAATTATCAATTATTCAAAACATTGATAATTGAAATAGTTCAATTACTAATTAGTCTAATAATTATTAATTTAGATATCTACATTACTAATTATTCAAATAATCAATAATTGACATAATTCAATCATAAATTATTCTAATAATTGGTAAATAAAATAATTAAATTGCTAATTAATTTAATGATAACTATTTTAAAGAATACGATTACTAATTTTTTAAATTACGAATAATTTCAAGATTTCATATATTCTTGAATTATTTTTTAATATTCATGAATAGCTTGAAATTAATTACTCCGAAAATTGATAATTAATATAATGAAATTACCAATTACTCAAATAATTGGTAATTGAAATAGTTCAATTATTGATTATAAATTATTCTAATAATTAGCAATTAAAATAATTCAATTACCAATTAATTCAACGATAAGTATTTGAAAGTATTTGAAAGTATTTGAAAGTATTTGAAAGTATTTGAAAGTATTTGAAAGTATTTGAAAGTATTTGAAAGTATTTGAAAGTATTTGAAAGTATTTGAAAGTATTTGAAAGTATTTGGAAGTATTTGAAAGTATTTGAAAGTATTTGAAAGTATTTGAAAGTATTTGAAAGTATTTGAAAGTATTTTGAATGAATAATTCAAAGAATACACATATTCGATATCCAAATAATTCGTAGTATTGGTCTTTGAATTACCGATTATCGAAATACCTCAAAAAATAATGGATGTTAATATTAATTTCGTAAATAACGATTAATTTAAAATTTAAGATTTTTTTCTCTTCTTAATGCGAAATGAGGACAAAAATGGGGGGAAAAAATTTTTTTTTACCCGGAGTATCGGGATGAGATTGTGGGGTCGGCGATTGCGGAGGTGTCCCGGCGATCGACGATAGTGGCTCGTAAGGTGGAGGCGGTGGGGAAGACGGCGATGGAGTCGGCGATGGAGGTTGCATTATCCTGAGTGACTCGGGATCGAGGCCGAGAATTCTCAGAGCATTGTGCGGATTCGAGCGTAGCCAGACCTCGAACAGATCGACGGGCCAATCGGTTTGCGTCGTTGCATCGACGAGTCGATCCGGTGGATTCCAGCATAAAGCGTCGGGCGGATGCGACGAACATCTCGCCAATACGCTTCGACTTCCTCGACCCGCCGGTGTCGGTAAGTTAGGATTACTCTGGGGCGAACGAACGAGGATCTGCAGAGCTTGAATGGCGCTTCTCATCTGTGAAGACGAAAAAAAAAAAAACGAACGATGAAATTTGGCCCAAGAGTTACAAAATGGTCGAAATAAAGGGTCAAAAAGGTCAAAATCGAAGAATTTTTAATCCATGTTATTATGACCAGGGTTGGGCAAATTTGCAATTGAAATTATTCGATGTAAAAATACTTTGAGCATTGTAATGGAATTTGAATTTTGATGGTAATTATTTTCAGCATTGTATTTAGTACAGAATTTCATTACAATGCGGGATGTAATTAACGTCAAAATTGAAATGATGCCCAAAAAAATCGTTGTTCAATATAATTTTATTACATCCATGTAATTTAATTACATCCATGTAATTCAATTACATCCATGTAATTCAATTACATCCATGTAATTCAATTACAACCATGTAATTTAATTACATCCATGTAATTCAATTACATCCATGTAATTCAATTACAACCATGTAATTTAATTACATCCGTGTAATTCAATTACATCCATGTAATTTAATTACATCCATGTAATTCAATTACATCCATGTAATTCAATTACATCCATGTAATTTAATTACATCCGTGTAATTTAATTACATCCATGTAATTCAATTACATACATGTAATTCAATTACATCCATGTAATTCAATTGCATCAATGTAATTCAATTACTTCCCTGTAATTCAATTACATCCATGTAATTCAATTACATCCATGTAATTTAATTACATCCATGTAATTCAATTACATCCATGTAATTTAATTACATCCATGTAATTCAATTACATCCATGTAATTCAATTACATCCATGTAATTCAATTACATCCATGTAATTCAATTACATCCATGTAATTTAATTACATCCATGTAATTTAATTACGTACATGTAATTCAATTACGTACATGTAATTTAATTACATCGATGTAATCCAATTACATACATGTAATTCAATTACATCCTTGTAATTAATTGACGATAATGTATTTAAATTACGATGATGTAATTGAGTTACGTGAATTGGCATAAATTATAAGTAATTGCATTACTTCTAGCATAAATTACAAGTAATTGCATTGCTTCTAGCATTAATTACAAGTAATTGCATTGCTTCTAGCATCAATTACAAGTAATTGTATGATATTCTTCTGAATTACATGTAAGTAAAATGCATTCGGTGATCGATGACGGAAGTAATAAGTAATTGAATGATATTCAATTACATGGCTCAAAATAATATGTAATTAAATACGTAATTTAATTGAAAATGTAATTGATGCTGCCTAACTCTGTTTAAAATACATCAAGTTCTTCGAGCATGAATTATAGGTAATTGAATTACTTTGAGCATCATTACAAGTAATTGCATTACTTCCAGCATCAATTACAAGTAATTGTCTGATATTCTTCTGAATTACATGTAATTAAAGTGCATTCGGTGATCGATGACCGAAGTAATCAGTAATTGAATCCAATTCAATTACATGTCTCAAAATAATATGTAATTTAATTACAAATGTAATTGAAGCTGCCCAATTCTGATTATGACTCTCTTAATTATAAGATACGTTGGGGAGAATTAATTGGTATCAAATTTGGGTTGCTCAAAAATTTGAGATTTCATGAAATTAGACAAAACCCCTTAAACATCCCAACTTTGGATAATTCTGAACTTTTACGCGGAAATAATTTTTTTTTGCTGCTTTTGCACGAGGCAATGAGAATATGGAATTTGGAAAAATTTCTTGAGGGAAATTTTACAAAATATATTGATTAAACAAAATAATCGAATGCTCGTTAATGCTTCAACTTTGGTAATTTTGCGACTAATTTGATTTAATTAATTTATTTGTTTATATTTATTCATTTCAATTGATTTATTTCAATTTATTTATTTCAATTTATTTATATTTATTTATTTATATTTATTTATAATGTCGATTTAGTACCTCGTAGCTCAGAGTTGCAATATCAGGATGCATCATGGGAACTTGAGGCTCGAGTCTCTCGGCAGAACAAATCCGCGCGTGATCCTCGATCGATTCTTGAGCAATGACTTGAGTCGTTCTGCCACGCATCAAAACGCCCCTTCCTACTCTTCGACCTTCTCGATGTTCGTCTCTGCGCGGAAGAAAAAATAGTAAAAATATTTTTAAAAAAAATAGAAAAATAGAAAAAAAAATTAACAATTCACGAACAGGAATGATAATAACTGGAGTACATGAAAAATTATTGTTATTATTATTGCAAAGACATAAATCTGATTAAATTAATTAATGACATTTTTTTAAATTAAATTTTCAATTCCATGCAATTAAAGCTTTTCACCGGTGGAATTAAATTACAATGGCTTTTGATTAAATTTTTTATGCTAAATTTAATAACATGAAAATATCAATTTAATAACATAAATTTGTCGGAATAAAAAATAATATAAATTAATAACAATATTATTATTAAAAATATATATATATATATATATATTATTTATTAACAACTATAGATAAAAAATTTAAAAAATCGAAAATCAGGAAATTGTCGTTATTATTGGCGCTGATAAAATTGAATCTCGTCAAAAATTAAATTGCAAAAATGAGGGGGGGGGGGGGGGCGCAAAATGGACATTCTGAATAATCGATGATAACGTATCAGCGAATAATACTGGACTAAAATTGTTCTCTGATAAAAAAAAAAAAAATTTGAGCATACCTGAATTTTGCGTGTCTGGGACTCGATCCAGTATGCAAGGGTGATCTATTTGGTGGTGATAGGGGCGAAGTTTCACCCTCCTCTGGCACATTCTCATCGTCCTCGCTTATCGAAGGCAGAGTCAGTGATTGTATGCCATTCATGTCAGATTCTTGCTATTGAATTTTAAAAAAAACGAAAATTAATTTCATAAACGAAATTTGATAAAAAAAAAGAAAAACCAAGATTAGGGGATGAAAAAATTAATTCGGGGCGGGGTCGAAGAGTCGACTAACCAATATTTCGAATGGCCGAAGTCCCGAATTTTACGATTACGAGCGTTAGAATAACGAAGCGCCGAAATCCCGATCGCCAGAAAAGAGAAAGTCAAGCGAGCCGCCCCATGCGTAAGAGAGAGAGGAGGCGCATCTCTCTCTCTCTTACGCATGGGGCGGCTCTCTCCGCTGTCGCTTTTCTAGCGTTCGGGATTTCGGCGCTTCGTTATTCGAACGCTCGTAATCGTGAAATTCGGGTTTTCGGCCGTTCGAAATATTGGTTAGTCGACTCTTCGACCCCGCCCCATTAATTCATGGTTTTTCCGACCAACTTTATCATCCCCTTCGACAATTTTCTACCAAATGATAAATTGAAGGGTAGTTTTAAATTATCAAAATTATCAAACGAGGAAAAATAATTCGATAAGCGAAACGTAATTTGATAAAAGAGAAAAACAAAGAATAGGGGATGAAAAAATTAATCCATGGTTTTCCCAACGAACTTTTTCATCCCCTTGGACATTTTTTTACCAAATGACGAATTAAGGGTAGTTTTATAATATTTTTATAAGATTATAAATCTTTTTTTGCCAGATGATAAATTGAAGGGTAGTTTTATATTATCAAAATTATCAAACAACGAAAATTAATTTCATAAACGAAACGAAATTTGATAAAAAAAGAAAAACCAAGATTAGGGGATGAAAAAATTAATTCATGGTTTTTCCGACCAACTTTATCATCCCCTTCGGCAATTTTCTACCAAATGATAAATTGAAGGGTAGTTTTAAATTATCAAAATTATCAAACGAGGAAAAATAATTCGATAAGCGAAACGTAATTTGATGAAAGAGAAAAACAAAGAATAGGGGATGAAAAAATTAATTCGTGGTTTTCCCAACGAACTTTTTCATCCCCTTGGACAACTTTTTACCAAATGATGAATTTAAGGGTAGTTTTATAATATTTTTATGAGATTATAAATCTTTTTTTTCCAGATGATAAATTGAAGGGTAGTTTTATATTATCAAAATTATCAAACAACGAAAATTAATTTCATAAACGAAACGAAATTTGATAAAAAAAGAAAAACCAAGATTAGGGGATGAAAAAATTAATTCATGGTTTTTCCGACCGACTTTATCATCCCCTTCGACAATTTTCTACCAAATGATAAATTGAAGGGTAGTTTTAAATTATTAAAATTATCAAACGAGGAAAAATAATTCGATAAACGAAACGTAATTTGATAAAAGAGAAAAACAAAGAATAGGGGATGAAAAAATTAATCCATGGTTTTGCTGACCAACTTTTTCATCCCCTAGGACAATTTTCTACCAAATGACGAATTTAAGGGTAGTTTTCTAATATTTTTATAAGATTATAAATCTTTTTTTGCCAGATGATAAATTGAAGGGTAGTTTTAGATTATTAAAATCATCAAACAACCAAAATTAATTGCATAAACGAAACCAAAATTGATAAAAGAGAAAAACAAAGAATAGGGGATGAAAAAATTAATCCATGGTTTTCCCCATAAACTTTTTCATCCCTTTGGACAATTTTCTACCAAATGATGAATTTAAGGGTACTTTTCTAATATTTTTATAAGATTATAAATCTTTCTTTGCCAGATGATGAAATTGAAGGGTAGTTTTATATTATTAAAATCATCAAACGAAAATTAATTTCATAAACGAAACGAAATTTGATAAAAGAGAAAAACAAAGAATAGGGGATGAAAAAATTAATCCATTGTTTTCCCCATAAACTTTTTCATCCCCTTGGACAATTTTCTACCAAATGACGAATTTAAGGGTAGTTTTCTAATATTCTCATAAGATTATAAATCTTTCTTTGCCAGATAACAAATTGAAGGGTAGTTTTATATTATTAAAGTCATCAAACAACGAAAATTAATTCGATAAACGAAACGAAATTCGATAAAAGAGAAAAACAAAGAATAGGGGATGAAAAAATCAATTCATAGCTCTCCTGACCAACGTAATTTGCTAAAAGTGAAAAACAAAGAATGGGGGATGAAAAAATTAATTCACACCTTTCCCAACCAACTTTTTCATCCCCTCGGACAATTTTCTACCGAATCATAAATTAAAGGGTAGTTTTATAATATTTTCATAAGATTATGAATCTTCCTTTGCCGGATGATAAATATAGTCTTATAATATTTTCCCGAAATAATAAATCGCAAAGTTTCGGTTGGATAAAATGGGGTTGTTTTAGTCGCGAAGTTTTTCGTTTTAGTTTACGACGTCGTATGTTCGAGTTTGTCCCGATGGACGTAAAATTACCTCGGCCTCGTATCCCTCCCTAAGGTTGTACGTTAAATCGTGAATAATGTCTTGGGCGAATTGCTGCTGATACTCGGGATAGAGTCGTAAAACGTCGACGAGACCCTGCATGTTTATGCACTTGAGGTAACAATAAGTCAGGGCTTTTACGTCGCAGCTCGATTTAACGATAACGTCGGTTGATCCGGAACCACCCCCGCCGGTTCCACCCCCATTATTGCTGTGTTGAAGGTGCACCGTTATGTCGCATCCCACCAAATCGCCCTTTCCTGAAAATTGACAAAAAATGTTCTTTCACTCACCAAATAATAGTATCGTACGAAATATTATTGCACGAGTGCGCAAAGTGCCAGTTTGAGCACGCGCAGCGTGCGTAAAATGGGCACTTTGCGCACGTAGTGCCAGTTTGAGCACGCGCAGCGTGCGTAAAATGGGCACTTTGCGCACGGAGTGCAATAAAAATACGTTTTTCCATGGATAAAGACCAAATCGAAAGAAAAAAAACCAATAATTCAAAAACAACGGATTGAATATTAACGGAAAGTTATAACAATAAATCTCACTAGTGATAGTAGAATAGTGACATACTTTCACAGAAATATAGTGACATAATAGTTACTTTTTTTGTTTGAATAGTCACAAAATAGTGACATTTTCCCTACCAACTTAGGTACTTTTGTGAAAGCTAGTGCAGTATTTTCATGAGAAATTTGTGGGATATCGGAAGTTAACGAAGGACGAGACGAGACAAACTTGAAAGTGATTTTTTTTTCTTTTTCCTTCAAATTTGTATTTGTATTTCATCCCCCTGAACGAAAATTTACCAATTGTTTTCTCAAAAAATCAAAAAGTATCGGAATTTTCATTAATTTCAAATTACAAATGTAATTAGTATCGGAATTTTCACTAATTACAAATTACAAATGTAATCAGTATCGAAATTTTCACTAATTACAAATTAAAAATGTAATTAGTATCGAAATTTTCAATAATTACGAATGACAAATGTAATTATCGTCAACATTTTCACTTATTACAAATTACGAATGTAATTCGTGAAAATGTTGATACTAATTACTTTTGTAATATATAATTAGTGAAAATTTCGATACTAATTATATTTATAATTTGTAATTCGTGAAAATTTCGATACTAATTACATTTGTATTTTGTAATTAGTGAAATTTTCGATAATAATTACATTTGTATTTTTTAATTAGTGAAATGATCGATACTCATTACATTTGTAATTAGTGAAATTTTCGATACTCATTACATTTTTAGTTTGTAATTAGTGAAATTTTCGCTACTCATCACATTTGTAATTATCTAATTACAAATTTTCCCCACTCTGGTTGGAGCACGCTCCTTCAGTCGGTAAGTAAGGAATCGCAGGATTTTCCTAGTGATATTACGGTAGTGTTTTATTGTGACAATGTATTTCCGGTAGAGAAACAATTGGTAGAGTTATAAATGTGCCATTTTACTTTTAGTTTTTATAGTTTTATCGTTTAATTTTTTTTAGTTCGAGGCTAAACCACGCCTCCTCCGCCTTTCCGCCATTTTTAGTGCAACAGATGCAGAACTTAAATTTCAAACGCATTTTTCTCAAAAACGGCTAAACGGAATGAAAAAAAAATAGTTGGGCCGTTTTCGTGCCATTTTTCTACAATGAAATGCTAAATTTGGTGATATTGTGCTGCGCCGTTGCCGAGAAAACTGCGTTGAAAGTCTTGAGGTGTGAATTTTTATAACCTCAAAATTCTTTAAACACGTTTTTCTCGAAGATGACGGGATGGATTAAAAAAATAAAAAATGGGACCATCTTCGTAATTAACATCTAAAAGTGGCTCGACTGTTTTTTTTTAATAATTTTATTGCGTCGTTCTGAAAAAATATTAAAAATTTTGATTCTCCAAAAATTACCTAATATCGCCACGACCATATTATTTTGTTCGACCTCCATCGAACCGTTGCACAGATAATATATGTACGAGAGTGCATCGCCTTTTCGTATGAGATATTCCTCGGGCGCGCAAAAATTGCTCCGAATATGCAACGACAGCAGTTTGAGGCAACCCTGAGAGGAAGCTTCGAATATCGGGAGACTCAATATCTCACGATGAAGATGCATCGATACGTCGCCCCTCAGCTCTTCCGGAAACTCTTTCAGGGTCTAAAATCGAGATTGAATATATACATACATATATATATTTGTCGTTGTTGAATCGACGAAAATAGCCGTTTGGTCAATGTGCTTGAAAAATATTCGATGAACCTTAAGGGGGGTAATTTGGAGCAATGATAAGAAATTTAGAAAAATAATGGAAATCCTTAAGTTCACTTCTCAAACCGCTAAAAAAATATTCCAAAAAAAAATCGTGGAGATAAAAAATTCTTTTTCATTGAAAATTGTCATATTTTATTTATTTAAAAATCGATCTTTCCAAAATTCGATTCCAAACTACCCCTGCACACTTTTTGAGCATACGTGATTTTTTTAAATTTGATTTTTTTAAATCTCATTGTGAATATGCAAATGTGCTGAACAGTGTTGGGCAACAGCAAATTACATGTAATTAATTACATTTCCATTAAAAATTACAACTGTAATTTGCAATTTAAAAAAAAATGATCAATTACAATTTTAATTTGTAATTGAACCGAAATCCATTATCCATTACAATTGTAATTTGTAATTGAACCGAAATGCATTAACCATTACAATTGTAATTTGTAATTGAACCGAAATTCATTACCCATTACAATTTTAATTTGTAATTAAGGCGAAATTCATTAACAATTACAATTGTAATTTGTAATTAAACCGGAATCCATTATCCATTACAATTTCAATTTGTAATGAAATCGAAATCCATTAACCATTGCCACTGTAATTTGTAATTAAACTAGAATCCATTACCCATTACAATTGTAATTTGTAATTAAGGTGAAATCCATTAACCATTACAATTGTAATTTGTAATTAAACTGGAATCCATTGCCCATTATAATTTTAATCTGTAATTAAACCGAAATTCATTAACCATTACAACTGTAATTTGTAATTAAATCGGAATCCATTGCCCATTTCAATTGTAATTTGTAATTAAATCGAAATCCATGAACTATTACAATTGTAATTTTTCATTTGGTAATGGATTTCGGTTTAATTACAAATTACAATTGTACTGGTTAGTGGATTCCGGCTTAATTACACATTACAATTGTAATGGGTAATGGATTTTGGTTCAATTACAAATTACAATTGTAATGTTTAATGAATTTTGGTTTAATCACAAATTAAAATTGTAATGGTTAATGGATTTTGGTTCAATTGCAAATTATAATTGTAATGGTCAATGGATTTCCGTTTAATTACAAATTACAATTGCAATGGGTGATGGATTTCGGTTTAATTACAAATTACAATTGTAATGGTTAATGGATTTCGATTTAATTATAAATTAAAATTGTAATGGTTAATGGATTCCGGTTTAATTACAAATTACAATTGTAATGGTTAATGGATTTCCGTTTAATTACAAATTACAATTGTAATGGTCAATGGATTTCCGTTTAATTACAAATTACAATTGCAATGGGTGATGGATTTCGGTTTAATTACAAATTACAATTGTAATGGTTAATGGATTTCGATTTAATTATAAATTAAAATTGTAATGGTTAATGGATTCCGGTTTAATTGAAAATTACAATTGTAATGGTTAATGGATTTCCGTTTAATTACAAATTACAATTGTAATGGGTAATGGATTCCGGTTTAATTACAAATTACAATTGTAATGGGTAATGGACTTCGGTTCAATTACAAATTACAATTGTAATGGTTCAATTACAAATTACAATTGTAACGGATAATGAATTTCGGTTTAATTACAAATTACAATTGTAATGGGTAATGAATTTCGATTTAATTACAAATTACAAATTGTAATTTGTAATTTGTAATAAATTAATTACAAATTCGCCCAACACTGGTGCTGAATTATTGAAAAAAAGTGATTATTTCTACAAAACTTTGGTGTCGAGTATAGAATTGTGATTTTAATCGAGGATGTGCGTTCGAAAATGTTTAACATTGTGAAGATAATATTAATTTTAATGCTTATAATTTTTTCAATGTGATTATTTTTTGAAAAAGAGGGTTTGTCGTGATTATACTAGATTTACTAAAAATAGCTCACGATTTTCCGCTCATCCAAAACTATTTTATTTTCAAGGATTAAAAAAGTCTCACGTTTCCAGGCCTCGTGATTGAAAATAGACAATTAATGAAAGAATTTCAGCTCATCGATAAATTGTACATGCCTGTCGTACCTCGTGTATGTCGATTCCATGATTCAACGACCACGTCGTTTGAAAATAATCTTGCATTCGCTGCTTCAATTTGTCCGGTATCTGATGAAGTGCGAGAAAATCCTTCAGATCTCGCCATTTTGTTTGATAGAGCGATCTTCGCGAATAAATTCGTTGAATTATCGCTGTCACGTTACCAAAAACGAGGGCGTGCATCAGAGCTGCAAAAAAAAATCATAATTTGATAAATAAAATTTTTTAAGTATTTTTTTTGCGGTGTTAAATTTTCATTTTGATCCTGACAAGTGAAAGCATGTTGTTTGTTGATACAATTTATGAAAACGAACCGGGTAATTTTTAGTTCGAGGCAAAACCACGCCTCCTCCGCTTTTCCGCCATTTTTAGTGCAACAGATACGGAACTAAAATTTCAAAAGCAATTTTCTCAAAAACGGCTCAACGGAATAAAAAAATAATAGTTGGACCGTTTTCGTGCCATTTTTTTACATTTACATGCTAAATTTGGTGATATTGTGCTGCGCCGTTGCCGAGAAAACTGCGTCGAAAGTCTTGAGGTGTGAATTTTTATAACCTCAAAACTCTTCAAACACGTTTTTCTCGGAGATGACTGGATGGATTGAAAAAATAAAAAATGGGACTATCTTCGTAATTAAGGTCTCCAAGTGGCCCTACTGTTCTTTTTTAAATTTTAAGGCATCGTTTTTGAAAAATATTAGAAATTTTAGCTTGGAAAGGAAGAGAGGGGTCTTTCTGGTCTTAAAAGCATGTTAAAAAAAAAAATGTCGACTCAATTATGCTACAAAATGCATAACTTACCGCCGACGAGCATCGTGCATATTGAAAAAATCTTTTCGGAAGTTGTGTTAGCCGAAACGTTACCAAAACCAACGGAAGTGAGACTGCTGCATGTGAAGTAAAGAGCCGTGATGTAACTCTCGGTTCGCGTTACATTTTGGACGGGAATTTTCAATCTATCGGCGAGAATGTGTATCCACCCTGTTTAAAATTCAATAACGTGATTAATTAATCGAGCTATAAGATAAAAAAAAGGAGGTCATGGGGTCATAATGACATTTAAGGGAAGATTAAAATCCGAATTAATTTCCGGTCAATCGTTTCACCGGATAATTTTATTCACCCTTCTGACCCAATTCGAGGGTGCGATGTATTTACATTATTAAATAATGATGACTTTAAAAAACAGGTACCATTAAAATCAGGTGATTTGAGTCTCGATTCGTCATTTTCGTTCAATTGAAAACCAGAGCAAATCAATAATGATATAATAATTAATGATTAATTTGCAAATTAATAATTTTGGAATTTCTTCCAAAAAAGGGAATATATGTTTATCGAGGTTTATATATGGGGCATTCCACGCCAAATCGGAATTTTTTCCAAAAAAGGGAATATATGTTTAGCTAGGTTTATATATGGGGCATTCCACGCCAAATCGGAATTTTGTCCAAAAAAGGGAATACATGTTTATCTAGGTTTATATATGGGGCATTCCACGCCAAATCGACCAGCTTTGAACCCGACCCCTTTCGATTAGGCTGCAACGTTTTTTTTATCTTTTTCTACCCTTTTAAAACATTTTTAAGAATTTTTTTCAAGTTTTACCCAACCAACAAAAAGTTGTGAATTTTTCAAAAAAATGGCTTTTTATCTTTCAAATATCTATAACTTTTTCAAAAATTGACTTATCGGGACGTTTTTTTTTTGAAAATTTTTGTTTTTGAATGTACTTTTCAGAAAAAAATAGAAAAAAATTATTTGGACCGATCTTCAACGTTTTTTTTTTAATTTTTGGAAAAAAACAAAAATTTCTCGATGATTGTCATTTTTAATTTTTGTTTTCTTTTTTTTTTTCAATTCAAAAAAATTTGGATTTGGGTCGAATTTGCTTGGGAGGAGGGAACATTTCGTTTCGAGAGCTTTTCTCTCGACGAACGATTTCCCACGGGTTTACCCTCGATGACAAGTGAATAACCCTTAATCTCGTCGTTCGACGTTAAACCGCGAACCTCTCTTTTTTTTTTTATCTTTTCGTTGACGCCCTCCGAGAGACGCAACAGGCAGTCTCTTCGAGACCAAAATGTATATGGGGCATTCCACGCCGATTCGACCTGAGTCTGACCCTTGACCTCTCCGATTTTGTCCGCAATTTTTTATGGCTTTTTACTACCTCTGAAGAGCACTCAGGATTTTTTTCAGATTTTTTTGGAGCGTTTTGACTTGACCACAATTTTACAAGTTATTTTTAGCCCAAATTTAAAAATCTGAAAAAAATGACAACAATCCGGTTTTTTGTATAAAAAATTTCAAACATTGAGCCAAAGTTAAACAAACGTTATCCAAACATTTTTGTATGAATTGAAAATGTTTTCAAAAAATGTTTGAAGAATAAAAGGGATTTTTGTGAATTTTTTCATATTTTCAAATTTAGGCTAAAAATAATGTGTTTATAAAATTATAGTTGAGTCAAATCGCTCAAAAAAAATCTTAAAGAAATTCCGAGTGCTTTTCAGAAGTGCTACGAAATCATGAAAAATCGTGAATCGGTGTGGAATGCCCCATATATATGGGGCGTTCCATTCCAAATCGGACAGTTTGAAAAACTTTTTTTTAATTTCTTGAAATTTTTTATATTTTTTACTACTCATTAAAAGACCCTTGCTGGTAAATTTTGAGATTTTTTTAATTACCCGTTCAAAAGATATTGCATTAACAAAAAAAAACCGCTCTTTTTTCGGTATTTTGGTCAAGTTCCTTAATAATGGTGCGAATTAAAAGTTTTTTTTTAAATTTTTGTTTTTTTTTATGAGCTTTTCAGAAAAAAATACAACAAAAATATTCGACGAGTTTTTAAATGATTTTTTTGAGTTTTAAACTTTAAATCGCGTTTTTGAGAGTGTATATATATTTTTTTTTTTTTTAATATTTTGTTTTAAACATTTATCTATTCAACAACTTTTAAGAATAGTTCGATCGTGGAATTTCTATAACTACTATTTTTTTCGATTTTTTAAAACTGAAATTTAATAATTGATTAATTATAATTGAAGTTGATAGAATTGAATTTCGTCAAAAATTGAATTGCAAAACGAAAAGGGAGGCACAAAATGGACACCATAAAAAATTATGAAACAAAAATAGAAATTTAGAAAAATTAGAAAATCAGGGAATTAAAAAACTGGCTTTGGTAAAAATGAATTTCGTTAAAATTGAAATTAGCCAAAAATTTAATTGCAAATAGAAAAGGAAGGCGGAAAATGAAAAGTGGAGGCAAAATGGACACCATAAAAAATTATGAAACAAAAATAGAAATTTAGAAAAATCAAGGAATTAAAAAACTGGCTTTGATAAAAATGAATTTCGTTAAAATTGAAATTAGCCAAAAATTTAATTGCAAAACGAAAATTGGGGCGTAAAATGAACAATGGAGGCAAAATGGACAGCATAAAAAATTATGTAACAAAAATAGAAATTTAGAAAAATTAGAAAATCAAGGAATTTAAAAACTGGCGTTGATAAAAATGAATTTCGTTAAAAATTGAATTGAAAAAATGAGAGAGGGACGCAAAATAGACCGTACAGGCAAAATAAATCAGTGATCGGCAAAAAAAATTTATCTATTTTTATTATTCAATTTTTTCAAAAAATTAATAATTGGCAAATAAATATTATTAATTTTTCTAAAAAATTAGTAATTAGTGACAAAATATTACTAATTTTTCTAATAAATAAGTAATTAATTACAAAACATTTCTAATTAAAAAAAAAATGAATAATTAACGATAAAATATTACGAATTCTTTCCAAGAATTAGTAATTAGCGAGAAAGATATTGCTGAATAATTAAAAAAATCAATAATTTATAGAGAAATATTGTATTAATTTTGGAAAAAGTAATAAATAAATAAAAAATTACTAATTATTATTTCAATAAATAAAAAATTACTAATTTCAATTACTAAAAATTAAAACTTTACTTTTCTACAAATTACTGTTTTTTAAAAAATTGATTAGTAAAACTTGGTAATTTTTTTTGGCTAATTACTAATTTTTTTGGAAAAATTGGAAATATTTTCTTACTAATTACTAATTTTTTGAGAAAAATTACTAATATTTTATCGCTAATTATGAATTCGTATGAAAAATTAGTAATAATTGTTGACTAATTATTAATTTTTCGAAAAAATTATTAATAAAATCAATATCGTTGACGAAAAAATCGATACTGCCGATCACTTAAATAAACACTATAAAAAATTCTAGAACAAAAATAAAAATTCAAAAAATTCGAAAATTATGATTATAATTAACGTTGATATACCAAAAAAAAAAACACCCAAGCAAAATCAGATCTAGATTTCGACATTTTTCTGACAATCGTTTATCAAGAGTTGAAAATTTGTTAGAAAAAAAAAATTGTAATTTTCATCCCTTAAAAAAAAACCAAAATACTCTAATAGTATTATTTAAACCCATTTTTACTAAAATACTTCTAGTTTCTAAATTTTACTAAAATACTGGAAACTAAGGAAATCGTTTTTTCAACGTTTCAGCATCAATTTCATAATTTACCTGAATTTAAAATAAAAAAATCGTCCATTTTGCCCCACCCTCTCTTATATTTTTCCATGGATTTTTTTTTAAATTTTTTAATTTTTTTTTGTTTTTTTATTTTTTTAATCTTTTTTTATCTTTTTTATTTTTTTTATTTTTTTTATTTTTCTTTTATTTTTCTTTTATTTTTTTTTAAATTTTTAATTTTTCTTTTATTTTTTTAAATTTTTTATTGTTTTAAATTTTTTTAAAAATTTTTTATTTTTTTAATTTTTTTAAAAAATTTTAATTTTTAATTTCAACCTCAATAACTGCAATAAACTGCAATAAACTGCAATAAACTGCAATAAACTGCAATAAATTTTTTAATTTTTTTTTTTATTTTTTTTTTTTACTCACCGAGATCCCAATCCTTGTCGTTTCGTAGTCTCTCTTTTTCGGCAATGACGTACCAAATGCAAGCGAGCCAATGAGCCAAAAGGGTAAACGAGAGCATCAATAGAGTAAGAATCATCGCGCTGTATTGCGAATATCTGTCCATTTTTTGCAAAAGCCTTGCGAGTCTCAAAAGCCTCGTGAGTTTTACCAAATGTATGTGACTGTGTCCGGATTCCTAAAAAAAAAAAAAAAAAAAAAAAAAAATAGGACATTTACCTTTTTCGCGACAACGAAAAATGTGCTGAAAAATCAACAATTAATTAATTTGGACATTCCCATTGAAATTATAATATTTAATAATATTTTTCAAAATATTTTTCAAAAAATATACATTCTAGAATATTTTGTGGGTCCATTTGGCAAGCAATATATTGAAATAATTTTTTATATTTATTATATGGGGCGTTCCAAATGGGCCGTTTATTACATGGGGCGTTCAATCCCAAATCGGACAGTTTAAAAAACTTTTTTTTTATTTCCTCAATTTTTTTGATATTTTTTAGTACTCATCAAGAGACCCTTCCTGTTGAATTTTGAGATTTTTTTTATTACCCGTTCGAAAGATATTGAATTAACAAAAAAAACCGCTCTTTTTTTTTTGGGTCATAACTTCTTTAATAATGGTCCAAATTGAAAGTTTTTTTTTCATAATTTTTATTTTTTTATGGCCTTTTCAGAAAATGGAACAACAAAAATATTTGAGTTTTTGAATGAGTTTTTTGAGTTTTAAACTTGAAATCGCGTTTTTAAAAGTGAGTGTCATTTTTGATTTTTTTTAAATTTTTTGGTTTAAACATTTATCTATTCAACAATTTTTAAGACTAGTCCGATCGTGGGATTTCAATGACTACTATTTTTTTCGATTTTTAAAAATTAAAATTTTTGTTTTTTCATAAATTATTATGAATACCAATTTTTGTTACTGTATAGTATTTTTTTCAATATTCAGAATTTATTTTGACACTTTTTTATTGTTAACAGGTTCTTCAAATTAATAATTAATCGTTAAGTCTTTGAATTAATCGTTAAGTTTTTATTTATTCACGTATTTTTTTGAAAACCTTACATATTTTAAGGTTAAAACTCAAAAAACTCATTCAAAAACTCGTCGTATATGTTTGTTGTATTTTTTTCTGAAAGGGCCATAAAAAAACAAAAATTTTGAAAAAAAAAACTTTCAATTTGGATCATTATCAAAGAAGTTATGACCAAAATACCAAAAAAAGAGCGGTTTTTTTGTTAATTCAATATCTTTTGAACGGGCAATCAAAAAAATCTCAAAATTTAACAAGAAGGGTCTTTTGGTGGGTACTAAAAAATATAAAAAAATTGAGAAAATAAAAAAAAAGTTTTTCAAACTGTCCGATTTGGGATGGAACGCCCCATATGCATTCCACATATAAAAATTAATTCTCTTTATTTTAATTTTTTTAAATCCATGTATGCAGAATATCCAATAATAAGAGATTTAATAATAATAATAATAATAATAATAATAATAATAATAGAAGAAGAATAAGAGAAGAGAAGAAAATTCTCGAAGAAATTTGTTAAAAAACGATCAGTCGATTTTTCTATTTATTTACAAATAATATAATAATATTTATAAATAATAGCGTACATAAAAAAAAATGGAAAAAAGCTCACCTCGCCGCTGTAAACGTCCGAGGCATAGAGAAGATCGAAAGGCAAAGCTGCAAGTAAATCGACCAAAAACCAGCTCTTCAGATAGTTGAGAGCGATGCTCTTACCCTTGATGACTAGTTTGCCCTTTCGACTCACGTAGGTCGTTCTAAAGTTGAGGACTATATCTGCGAAAAAAACAAAAAAAAATATATGTATATATTTCACTTCGATGGAAAATTAAATCGCAATTGACAAAAATAATCGATTCGTCGAAATGGAAATCGCATGAAAAAGAAGAAATGAGTTTGTCCACGGAAACACTGCGCATGCGCCAGAGACCTCGGCTCAGAAAAATAAAATCTGCGCATGCGCGAGAAACCTCGGCTTAGAAAAATAAAATGTGCGCATGCGCGAGAAACCTCGGCCGAAAAAAAATTCCTTCAGTTGGAAGAATAACGATATTTCACAAGTCGTAGACGAATTGAGCAGTTTATTAATCTTGAATATTTCATCCTGTATCTGTGGAAAGAACGCTATATATTTTTTTTGCTAAAGCGCGATATTTTTCGCGATTTTATTTACATGTTTTTCGTGTGTATGAATCGACGTGTACGCTCTCAACTCGGTCTCACTCGTACAACGGCCGCGACGCTACTGCGCTTGTCGTTTGGGGCCGGCTTCCGGCTGTCCCGTTCTCTCTTACCCCCACTCCGCGGCGCCCCCTACTCCTCGTACGAGAGCCTCGCGCGCGTCAAGCTTCAGTTTCCGGTTGGCGGTCGAGCCGTGCGGACGTCGTCGAGGCTCTCCGCGAAAAGCCGGTACGCGTGAACCGGAAGTGCCGGACGCGGCGGATCGGGCGAGTGTGAGTGAAAGCCATAAATATTTTGAAACGAAATAAAATAAAAAAACTGCGCGAATTTTGCAATTGAACTCTTTCGCCTCGCGATCGCGAATAGAATCTTGTGGAATAGCTTTGGCGCGTCTAGATTTTTTTTTCATCTGTCGCGCGAACAAAGTAGAGAATAAATTCGGAGTTGCGCGAAAAAAGTGTAGAAAATTCGATGTTGCGAGAAAACGAAGCTTTGTCCTTTTCGTTTTGTATTTTAATCCGCGGCGCGAGAAAAAAAACAATTAGTGTTGAAAGAAAAATCCAGTGATCGTTGGAACTTTGCAAAGATGGCGTCGGGGCCGTTCCTCCCGGCGTACGTTCTCCCCCTTCTCCTATCTTCTCGAATGGCGTTGAAAATAAATTCCCAGTTGCGCGAAAAAAAGTGTAGACAATAAATTCGATCTTGCGCGGAAAAAAAGCTTGTATCGTTTTCTATTTTAATTCGTGTCGCGAGATGTGAAAAAAACAATGCGTTACCGTGTTTAAAATCGAGTGACCGTTGGAATTTTGTGTGAAAAAAAAGCGAGTGGAAGCTTCGCGGATACGGCGCCAGGGCCGTTCCTGTTGGCGTGCTTTCTCCCCCTTCTTCTATACTTCGCATGGCGAAGGTGTGCGCGGGGCCTCAGTGCAGTTTTTTTGTATCTCTCCTCGCTATTTCCATCACACATCATCGGTGAGTCTTTTACAATGCTTATTATACACTGTTCTACGATATAACACGGTATATATGTATTTATTTCCTGCTGCAAAATCTTGTCATACATATTTACGTATATAAATCGACGATCGAGAAGAGAGAGATAAACATTGACTTCGAAACATTATTCTCACATATTCTCAAATATATTCGTTCTTTTAGTGAATTTATATATATGTATCTCAAGCGTGTGTATTGAAGTAGAAAATTGAAAACATTCGCTGCTGGTCGCTCTCCCTCCCCACCCCCCTACTTTTCTTCGAACTCGGTCCTCGCGTCAGTTCCCAGAATTCTCCAGTTCTCGGCGGCCATACTTTTTTTCTTGTCTCTCTCTCTCTCTCTCTCACGCGTTCTAATGTGGCGCTTTACGCGCGAGATCGCGGCGCTCTCGTCGCTAATATTTATTTCACGATTTTTTACGTTTGTTTTTATTTCGATTTCGTTGATTTCTTGCCATTATTTTTTGTATATCCTTTGTAATATGCGGGTTAAAATCCTTTTTTCATTTTTGAATTTTATAAGACGTTTTTCGTCGCTCTCGCGTGAAGCATCTCACCCCCCTTTTTTTCTCGGCGCTCGGCCTCGAGTTTTTTCGCAGAATTAAGAGTCGGTGCCGTGCAAACTACGGCCCCCCCCCTTTTTCTTGCGAATTTCAACCACTATCTAACGCGGCGTGTTTTTTTCACAATATATAAGTATATTTTTTTTACATGGTTATTCGAAGCGCTCGTTTCTTCTCATGATTTTTCTCCGCTATGTTAATTGTATTTGCGACGTTAAAAAATATGGCGAATTCTTCATTTTTAATCTTTTTTCAAAGATAAGTTTTTTTTTTAAATAGGTTTCATTTAAAGATTTAATTAAATGGAAATTGTGGGTTTTTTTAAAGATTAATTTTTTTTTTCAAATTGCCGGTTTTCAAAAAATATTGATTGTGAAAAAATGATCGGTTTTTTGAAAGATTGATTCAAACTAAAATTGTAGGTTTTTTTATAAAGATTAATTTTTTTTAATTGCAGGTTTTTTAAAAATATTGATTGTGAGAAAATGGTCGGTTTTTTGAAAGATTGATTCAAACTAAAATTGTAGGTTTGTTAAAAAGATTTATTCAAAAGAGTATCGTAGGTTTTTTTAAGAGTTACATTTATTTAAAAATGGCAGTTTTTTAAGGATTGATTTTAAAAAATAGGTTTTTTAAAGATTGATTCAATAGAAAAGTTTTTTAAGGATTTTAAAGTTTTTTAAAGGATTGATTTTGAAAAATGGTAGGTTCCATTGAAAGCAGCGTTGGGCAGCAGCAAATTACATGTTGTAGTTAATTACATTTCTATTACAAATTACAGCTGTAATGTGTAATTAAAATTACAATTGTAATGGTCAATGGATATCGATTTAATTATAAATTACAATTGTAATCGTTAATGAATTCCGGTTTAATTACAAATTACAATTGTAATGGTTAATTGATTTCCGCTTAATTACAAATTACAATTGTAATGGTTAATGGATTCCGGTTTAATTACAAATTGCAATTGTAATGAGTAATGGATTTCGGTTTAATTACAAATTACAATTGTAATGTTTAATGGATTCCGGTTTAATTACAAATTACAATTGTAATGGGTAATGGATTTTGGTTAAATTACAAATTACAATTGTAATGTTTAATGGATTTTGGTTCAATTACAAATTACAATTGTAATGGTTAATCGATTTCGGTTCAATTACAAATTACAATTGTAATGGTTAATGGATTTCGGTTTAATTACTAATTACAATTGTAACGGGTAACGAATTTTGGTTTAATTACAAATTACAATTGTAATGGTTAATGGATTTTGTTTGAATTACAAATTAAAATTGTAATGGTTAATCGATTTCGGTTCAATTATAAATTACAATTGTAATGGTTAATGGATTTCGATTTAATTACAAATTACAATTGTAACGGGTAACGAATTTCGGTTTAATTACAAATTACAGTTGTAATGGTTAATGGATTTCCGTTTAATTACAAATTACAATTGCAATGGTTAATGAATTCCGGTTTCATTACAAATTACAATTGTAATGGTTAATCGATTTCGGTTCAATTACAAATTACAATTGTAATGTTTAATGGATTCCGGTTTAATTATAAATTAAAATTGTAATGTTTAATAGATTTTGGTTCAATTACAAATTACAATTGTAATGGTTAATCGATTTCGGTTCAATTACAAATTACCATTGTAATGGTTAATGGATTTCAGTTTAATTACAAATTACAATTGTAACGGGTAACGAATTTTGGTTTAATTACAAATTACAATTGTAATGGTTAATGGATTTTGTTTGAATTACAAATTACAATTGTAATGGTTAATCGATTCCGGTTTCATTACAAATTACAATTGTAATGGTTAATGGATTTCGATTTAATTACAAATTACAATTGTAACGGGTAACGAATTTTGGTTTAATTACAAATTACAATTGTAATGGTTAATGGATTTCCGTTTAATTACAAATTACAAATGTAATGGTTAGTGGATTCCGGTTTCATTACAAATTACAATTGTAATGGTTAATCGATTCCGGTTTCGTTACAAATTACAATTGTAATGTTTAATGGATTCCGGTTTAATTACAAATTAAAATTGTAATGTTTAATAGATTTTGGTTCAATTACAAATTACAATTGTAATGGTTAATCGATTTCGGTTCAACTACAAATTACAACTTGTAATTTGTAATTTGTAATAAATTAATTACATATTCGCTCGACACTGATTGAAAGATTGATTTCAAAGAATAATGCAAATTTTTTATCGAAAGGTTGATTAAAAAAAAAAAAAAATGATTGGTTTTTTTAAAGATTGATTTTCAAAAAATTGTTTTTATTTTAAATTTCGAGTACTTACCGAAAATAAATAGAGCCTCGACGACGACATCGCTGACCATCGTCGGTCTGTCGGTGCTTATGAAGCTCGCGTTGTAGGGAACGACGACGGCAACGTAAAAAGTCGCGATTAGTATCAGCCAATCCCAGCATGACTTGAAACTTCCGTAATGACTTAGAATAAATTGCGCCCTCTCGGCGGCGGACGTCTTGTACTCTGGTAAAGGTGCCTCGGTGGAATGAAGAAGTGGCTGAGTAAATCAAATTTAAACTTTTTTTTTTTTTTTTTTTTTTTTTTTTTTTTTTTTTTTTTTTTTTTTCCCCCCTCATCCACTTTTTCGCTCCATTTTTCACATTATTCTTGCGTCGCAATTTCCCAAACGTTTTTTTCTCGCCGGTAAAACATTCGGAATATATTCCACCCTCGGCACAATAAAGTAATTTTTTTTTTTTAAATTCCCATCTCAATTTTAATGGACATTCTGAATAATGACCATTTATTTTTTTGAGATTGTTTCGCTCGACCTTAAATCTTGATTTTATTTCTACAAAATAAATTTAAAAGTTAACGGTTAAAATTTTGCAGATGAAAATGAGCGTTGTGACGCTGAATGAAATTTTTGAATTCTCGAAATAATGGAGAAAAAAAATTATTATTGAAATAATGGAATTGATTGGGAAAATGACCTTTATTATTGGGAATTAATATTCGATGTGCGTTTATTTTGCCACACGAAGATTGAAACCAATAGAGGAAACTTTATTCACACGCAAACATATATATCTATAAATATATGGGGCATTTCACGCCAAATCGACCACTTTCGAACCCGACCCCTTTCGATTTGGCTGAATTTTTTTTATCTTTTTCTACCCTATCGAAAACATTTTTCAGAATTTTTTCAAATTTTTTTACCAAACCGATAAAAAGTTATAAAATTTACAAAAAAATTGGCTTTTTATTTTTCAAATAGCCATAACTTTTTCGAAATTTGACTTATCGGAACGTTTTTTTTTTCAAAAATTTTAGTTTTTTAATGTACTTTTTGAAAAAAAATACAAAAAAATTATAGAAACCCATCTTCATTGTTTTTTTTTTTTTTTTTTTTTACATTTTTCGAAGAAATCGAAGATTTCTCGATGATTGACATTTTTGATTTTTTCTTTCTTTTCATTATATCAAACTTTGACATTTTCTGCAAATCCTCAAATTTTTTCAGAGCGGTGTTTTTTTTATTTCGATTTTTTTCCCATTTGAAAAAAAAAAACAAAAATTGAAAGTGGTAATCATCGAGAAATACTCGATTTTTTCCAAAAATGAAAAAAAAAAACGATGAAGATGAGTTTCAATAATTTGTTTGTATTTTTTCAAAAACTACATTCAAAAACAGTAATTTAATTTTTGAAGATAATTTGCATTTTCGTACTTAGTTCAAGATTTATCGACGCTTATTCTCGGGCAATCGTAAAAAAAAAAAAATAAAAAAGGAATTAAAAAAGAAAATAAGCCTCACGAAAAGTACTAAAATTTGGAATTTTCAAGTTTAGTAAAGAGTGAAAATTTTATCTATTTTGTCGATAATCGTCGATGTCGAAACTTAAAATTTTTTTTTTTTAATTCCGTGAAAAAGTTTTTTTTTTTTATTATTTCGAAAATTTCTCGCTATAATTTTTTCTAGGGAAATGCGATACAAATTCGTATCGCTAAAAATGAGTAACAAGGTCAACATTTTTTTCAATTTCACATTTTGAACGGTTTATTTATAATATTCAGTAGCGATTCGATCAGTACAAAGCTTTTCAATTCCCCCAAAATAATTTTTGCGAAATAATCGTAGAAAAATTAACGAATAAAACGAATAAAAATTCATATAGTTGAAAATTGACCGTTAAGGGGTCAAATTTTTCGAAAATCCATTTTTAACGTTTGATTCGTCAAATTTAGAAGCAATTTCATCAGAATGGAGCTTTTCAATTCCTCTGAACGAATTCTTGGAACTGAATCTTTGTGGAAAATTAATTATTATTAATTAATATTATTGATATTGTTAATATTATTAATATTTTTAATATTATTAATATTATTAATATTTTTAATATTATTAATATTTTTAATATTATTAATATTTTTAATATTATTAATATTTTTAATATTATTAATATTTTTAATATTATTAATATTATTAATATTATTAATATTATTAATATTGTTAATTATTCTTACCTTGTTAAGATTAATTTTGTGTTTACGGTCTTGCTTGTAATGACCGGAAAGCGTGTAAAGGACGGCGCGACTTCTTCTTCTGCCATAATTTGCGGGTGGTGCTTCCGGATCAGGATCCCCATTTGCATCTTAAAAAAAAAAAAAAAAAAAAAGGAAAAAAAAATTTTTTCCCTCAGATTTAAACTCCATATTTTTCTCACGTCGAATTTCGTCCACCATTTTTGAGTGTTCGGTGTAAAAATTTGCATCTACCGTTTTTTTTTTTGCGAGGGAATATAAAGCCGGATGCACGAAAAATGGAAATGAAATTGGGTGGGAAATAACGTCGAAAAAAAAAAATCTGCATCATGTCTCAACCTACATTTTTGACTCGGAGAATTTATTTTTCATTTGAAAAAAAAAAAAAAATCTTCAGCACGAATTTCGTCCCAAACTTCATTTTCGAGTCGTAGAATTTATATTTTTATTTTACGAATTTATTTATTATTTGAAAAATATATATTTTTTGTATCCCAATAATATTAACTTGCGCTCGAATGTTTTTGCACGCGGCGAATAAATTTTTTTTATTTGCGGCTTGGCCAAGGGAAAGCGAGAGAGAGAGAGAGAGAGCGAGAGCGAGAGAGAGAGAGAGAGAGAGAGAGAGAGAGAGAGAGAGAGAAAATATGATTAATCCATTTCCATCCTGAGAGTGCGACGAGGAATAACGAGGGTTTTTCTAAAAGTGGATTTTATGCGGTCTGCCTCTAAATATACCGCGGAGGAGGGGGTTGTTTTTTTTTTTTATGCAACTAGATGGCAGGGGTGAAAAAAGAATGTGATTAAAGTTGCGATGAGGGTGAGAGAGCGAGAGAGCGAGAGGGAGGGAGGGAGGGAGAGGGAGGGGGCGAGGGTGGGAGGCAGGGCGGGAGAGGGAGTGGGAGGGCGGGAGAGGGAGGGAGCGAGAAGGAGGAGTGGGAGGGAGGGCGGCGAGGGAGGGAGGACGGGAGGGGGAGGGAGGGAGGCAGCGAGGAAGGGCGGGAGAGGGAGGGAGTGGGAGGCAGGGAGGGGGGCGAGGGAGAGGGAGGGGGGCGAGGGAGAGCGTGTTTCTTGGGAAAAAAGCGAAAGCGTGCACTCACCACCGTCGTATAACTCACAGAGCTGAAGTTTCTTCGTGTGCGTTATGTCCTTGTGCGACGCTAGGAAAAGGACGACGTCACCTTTCTCATTCTTTATCGGCACTATGTCGAGCAGACAGTTGAACGCTGTCTCTGAAAAAAAAAAAAAAAAAACAAAAACAAACAAACACTTCGAATGAATTCATTCTCGGCTTCGTTTAAGGTTCCTTCTTGCGGAATCTGCAATGTTCCCTATTTTCGTGGTATTGCAACGGAAATAAATTATTAAAAATTTAATAAATTTTAATAAATTTTAAAACCTCAATTTTAGAAGGTTCACGTTTGTAATACCAAAATATTAAATTTGCATCGTTGCAATATTGCAACGGAAATAAATTATTAAAAATTTAATAAAGTTTAATAAATTTTAAAAATAAATAAATTTTTAAACTTCGATTTTAAAATAAGGTTCAGGTTTGTGATACCAATATATTATATTTGTTGCAATATTGCAACGAAAATAAATTTTGAAAATTGTAATAAATTTTAATTTTAATCAATTTTAGAAAATAATAAATTTTAAAACCTCAATTTTAAAACATTCACGTTTGTGATATTAAATTTATTGCAATATTGCAAAAATAAATTAATAAATTAATAAACTATCATCATAGTATTTTTTTCAATATTTGCAAGGATTATTTCAAGGAATAACAAAAATATATAAAAATTCAAAAGAAATAAAAAAATAAAAATTAAAAAATTAATCATTATCAAGGAGTCTTTTTTTAATGTTCGTGAAGATTGATTATTTAAAAAAATAGCAAAATAAAAATAAAAATTTTAAACAATGAAGGAAATAAAAATAAAAATATTCGCGAGGATTAATTATTTTTTAAAATAACAAAAAAATAAAAAAAATTTAATTAAAAAATTACTCATTGTCAAGTATAGTATTTTTTTCAATATTTGCGAGGATTAATTATTTAAAAAAAAATAACTGAAAAAAATGTTTTTAAAAAATAACACATTGTCAAGTAGTATTTCTCCCAATAGTCAGCCTTCGTTCGAGCGAATTGCTATAAAACGATATTTCACTCGTATAATTATTATTATTATTATTATTATTATTATTATTATTATTTTATTTTTTTTTCCTCATTAGTACTGCAATTAGTGCAATTTAAAAAATTTGTAGCTTTTTAGTCTTTTTTTTTTTTTGCAGAAAAAAAAAAATCTGAAAAATAGTTAAATTTGCAAAAAAAAAGTCTCGCTAGTTAAATTTTCTTTAATACTGCAATTTGATTTTTTTTCGAGTAATTTTCGATTTTCGATTCTTTTCGATTCTTTTTTTCGAATTTTCGTTTTTTTTTGGATTAAAAAAATTGTAGTTTTTTTTTAATACTTTTTTTTTTTTCAAAAAACCTTTCCCAAAAAACCTTGAAACATTTTCCACGCGAAAAATTTTTCTTCACAAAAGTTTTCAATTGTGCTGAATTATTCGAGTCTATTTTGACGCGGACGTGAGCAAAAAATAGAAACCTTCGCATCGAGCGAAAACCACTTTAATTCGCAGCGAGTGATAAAAATGCATCCACTTTGCTTCGCGTTCCAGCTTTTCGGTTAGACGCCGCATTAAACTCGTCACACGGATTTTCTTTCGTTAACGATGATATTTTTAGAAGGGGGCTTTTCCGCAAACACGTGTATGGGGCATTCCATGCCAAGTCGACCTGCGCGTGGCCCTCGACCTCGCCGATTTCGTTTACGATTTTTTATAAGATTCTTTCGACTCAAAATAGCATTCGGAATTTTTTTCAGATTCCAAAAACCAAATTTGTGTACTTAATGATTTTTTGAATTTTTTTTTCGAAAAACTCGAAGACAGTGGTTTAAAAATCTGAAAAAATTCTCAAAAATCCGGTGTCAAAAATGAAAATTTTTGACCCAAAATTCATGATTTCCAGGATTTTCCTTCCACCTCGATTTTAGGTTTTTATGAAGAAAACGAAAAAAAAAAAATAGATGCAAAAATTGATCCACTGTGAAAAGTGGCGTGAATATTTTTATCGTTGACCAATTTCCAAAAATAGTTGGTTAATTTCTGCATCTATTTTTTTTACGTTTTCTTCATAAAAACTTAAAATCGAAGTGGAAGCAAAATCCTGGACATCATGAATTTTTTATCAAAAATTTTCATTTTTGACACTGGATTTTTGAGAATTTTTGAGAATTTTTAAATCACGTCCTCGAGATTTTCAAAAAAAATGTTCAAAAAATCATAACGTACTCAAATTTGGTTTTTGAAATCTGAAAAAAAATTCTGAATGATATTTTGAGTTGGAAGAATCATATAAAAAATCGTAAACGAAATCAGCGAGGTCGAAGGTCACACTCAGGTCGACTTGGTATGGAATGCCCCTTATATTTTCTACACGGGGTATTCTAAATTTCCAATTCCACGAAACTTTTACCTCCATCGAAATATTTACATTTTCTACTTTTTTCAAATATTCGTAATTCGCGCTTTTTTTTAGAAATATCAATTTTGGTCCCCAAAAATAAAAAAAATCTCAACAAAAATTAGGATGCCTTTCATAGATTTTTACCCTCTTTTTTTCTCTTCTGAGACTCAAAATCACTTTTTAAAAATTTCAAATCTTCTCAAACTGCACTTTTTTAAAAATAAATATTAATTTTTTTCTCCAAAAATGTCGAAATTAAAAATCCAATAATAATTTTAAAAAACAGCAATCCCAAATAGTCCAATTCCTTTTGTTTCTATGGGCCGTTTTTTCGAAAATAATATTTTTTAATCCTTGAGATGAAATTGCAGCTTTTTTAAAAAATTTCCGATCATCAAATTCCAAAATTTAAATTTTAAGAACGAAAAAAATTAAAAGACGGGTTTTCAGGAAAAATCTGAACAAAAATTGTGGGGTCAAAAAACGTTCCTGTTTTAAAATAATAATGATAATGATAATGATAAAGATAACGATAATGATAACGATAATGATAACGATAATGATAACGATAACGATAATGATAACGATAATGATAACGATAACGATAATGATAATGATAATGATAATGATAATGATAATGATAATGATAATGATAATGATAATGATAATGATAATGATAATGATAATGATAATGATAATGATAATGATAATGATAATGATAATGATAATGATAATGATAATGATAATGATAATGATAATGATAATGATAATGATAATGATAATGATAATGATAATGATAATGATAATGATAATGATAATGATAATGATAATGATAATGATAATGATAATGATAATGATAATGATAATGATAATGATAATGATAATGATAATGATAATGATAATGATAATGATAATGATAATGATAATGATAATGATAATGATAACGATATTGATAACGATAATGATAATGATAACGATATTGATAACGATATTGATAATGATAATGATAATGATAATAATTTAGTAGATTCAGCTCGATAATTTTCGTGTATTTTGAAAAAGGTTTTTCCTGCGCCATTTTATTTTTTTCCCCCTCGGGATTTTCGTGAAAGCTCGAAATTTGGCGGAAAAAAGTATCACTGAGAGCTTTTTTTTCTCTCTCAATGAAACGTCGGATAAAGTGAAAAAGGGCGCTCAACGTGTTTTTTTTTTTTTTTTTTTTTTTTTCGTGAATCTCGTTTTGATACAAGCATTGAGAGTATCCAATATATTTCGGGGTTTGAGAGAGAGATTGCGAAAGAATGGAGAGATAGACAGAACATATGGGCGATTCGAGGTCTCAATTGCGCGTGGGGTGGAAAAAAAAGCTCTCCTTTGTCATCAATTTGGAGGGTGGGCAAAAAAAATACCGTGAAAACAGAAGAAAAAAAACGCTCTTTTTCATTGAATTCTCCTCTTTCTCGTAGTGACCCAGTTGCGACGCGAATTCGCGGTCCGATTACTTTTAATCCTCTATATGGGTCATTCCATGTCAAATCGACCGAGAGTTGGAATTTCGATGAAATTTGATCAGAAGTTTTTGTTTTCAATAAAACAAAGTTCTACCGACGGGAAAAAAAATTGAAATTTTTTTTTCGAAAGTTATGCGAAATTCAAAATTTCACAATTTTTCAAATCTGTCGAGTTTGTTTTTTTTATATATCTTGAAAACTATTATAGTTACGAAAAATCGTTCCGAATTCGTTTTGAAGAGGATATTTGAGGCTACGAAAAAAAAAATATTCCAAAAAAATTTTTTGAAAAATGATGAATTTGGAGAATTTTGAATTTTTGAAAATCGTGAAAATCCAAGTTCCATATTTTATTTTTGGTTCATTTTTTTTTTATTCAATAGCTTTTTTTGATCTTGAAAGATGCTGAAATTTTCAGAGTGGTGTTTTTTTTTCTTTCAAAAATATAAATTTTTGAATTTTTGAAAATCTTGAAAATCCACGATAAACATTAAATTTGTGGTTAAATTTTTTTTATATAACACTTTGTTCTGATCTTGAAAGATCCTGAAATTTTCAGGATGGTGTATTTTTGTTTTAAAAATATGAATTTTTGAATTATGGTAAAAAAATTTTTTTTTCTAATTGTCATTAATTGAAATTTTTACTGCTCAAAACTACAGAATTACTGATTGTTCAACTTTACTTAACTTAGAGGAAAAAGAAAAAAAATTTTTTTTTCAAAATTCAAAAATTTTTATTTTTGAAAAAAAAAACCGCTCTGAAAATTTCAGGATCTCTTTCGTAACTATAATAGTTTTCAATATATTTAAAAAATAAACTTGAAAGATTTGAAAAATTGTGAAATTTTGAATTTTGCATAACTTTCGAAAAAAAAAATCATTTTTTTTCCTTTGGTGGAACTTCGTTTTATGGAAAACGAAACTTCTGACCAAATTTCATTGAAATTGAAAGGGGTCGATGCAACTCTTGGTCGATTTGACATGGAATGACCCATGTACAAATATGTAGAAAAATGGGGCAAAATGGACACCGCTCTAAAATTTTGTTTAAAAAATTCAAGTGAACAAGGAAAAACGTTAAAAACACGATTTTTTTCGCTTTATTTTAATATCCAAGATTTTTTAAATTAAATATTTGGCAAAATTCAATATTAATCGTAGTTGTATTGTCTAATATTTTTTTACGATTTACCATTGTGCCTCATTTTCTTTTGGCCTTCGAATTATCGAAGTATTTTGCTAATATATTGCTGAATATGTTTAAAATATATTTTTATACGAGCGGAATACACTCCAAAAATATCCCAATTGGTTTTTTTTTAATGCAAAAAAAAAATAACATTTTAAAAAACTAAATTCCAACTTCTCATAGGAAATTGTTGTGAAAATATCAAATCTAGATTTGATTTTGAGTGAGTAAATTTACTTGAGTAACGTCAATTATAATGATAATCCCTTCATTTTCAAAATTATTGAATTTTTATTTTTAAAAATAATTTTTAACTGGTCCATTTTGCCCCCATTGTCCATTTTGCCCCCATTGTCCATTTTGCCTCCACTTTCGGTATTTAAAAAAGTTTCAGCCAAATCGAAAAGGGTCGGGTTCTAAAGTGGTCGATTTGGCGTCGAATGCCCCATATATAGCAAGGAAAATTTTTTATTTCCGGTATGTAAGAGCTTTCTCGTTTCGCATTGATGTTTCTTTATTCTTCATAGAAATTCGTGGCATATTTCGGATAATTGATTTTCCCTCCTTTTCCTCTTCGGATTTGTGCAGAATGGCCCGAGGACGAGTATGAAATTTCGTCCTCGTTCCATCAGCAGAGATAAAGCGAAATTTGAAGATTTTCAGTCGCAATATGTACGAGTCATTCTGCTCGAAATGTAGCAATTTTTGAAATTTTTTTAATCATCAAATATTAATTAATAATTTTATTAATTAACAAATTTTAATTACCAATTTTATTAATTAACAAATTTTAATTAATAATTTTATTAATTAACAAATTTTTGATTAATAATTTTGTTAATTAACAAATTTTAATTAATAATTTTGTTAATTAATAATTTTTTTAATTATTTCAATTGTTGCTTAATTATTTTTTTCTTCTTGACTCGATTTTACTTTTCCTTCCTCAAATTTGCGAATTGAAATCAAAATAAAAAGACTCCGCCAAAAAAGGTTCGACTTTACATGGAATGTCCTGTGTGTATTATTGGGGATCAAGTTTTATCGAGTGGAATGCAAGAAACGAGAAGATGAAAAAAAAAAATAAGAAGGGACGTAAAATATTGAGGGAATATTGAGTGGAATCTTCGATGCTTTGAGCTCTCCATGTTGTACTTTGCCAAAGGAGTAAGCGTCTTTTGGCCCGACTATTTCGATTGAATCATCGTAGCATGTAAGCTCTCCTCAAGAGAGAGAGAGAGACAGCTGAATCTTTCCCATACCCATTTCTCTCGTAGCTCGTAGATTGAAATCGATCGGATTTTCCCGTCTACGGTCGGTAACGAGATTTCCCTCTCTTGATATGAATTTTTTTTTTTCAAACAAGGGCCACAAGGTCAAGGAAAGGTCAGGAAATTTTTAATTTCTGCTTCTTCAAGATTAAGTCGAAAAATAATTTAGTGAAAAAGCTAATGAAATAATTTTAATAAATTCTGTATACTAAGCTAACTAAAAAATCAGCTGATAGAATAGTTTTAATAAATTCTGAATACTTAGTTAACTAAAAAAATAGCTGATATAATAATTTTAATAAATTCTGAATACTATGCTAACTAAAGAAACAGCTGATAAAATAATTCCAATAAATTGTGAATGGTTAGTTAACTAAAAAAACAGCTAATAAAATAATTCCAATAAATTGTGAATACTAAGCTAACTACAAAAACAGCTGATAGAATAATTTTAATAAATTCTGAATACTAAGCTAACTAAAAAAACAACTGACAGAATAATTTTAATAAATTCTGAATACTAAGCTAACTAAAAAAACAGCTGATACAATAATTTCAATAAATTCTGAATACTAAGCTAATTAAAAAAAAACAGCTGATAAAGTAATTTTAATAAATTCTGAATACTAAGCTAACTAAAAAAACAGCTGATACAATAATTTCAATAAATTCTGAATACTAAGCTAATTTAAAAAAAACAGCTGATAAAATAATTTTAATAAATTGTGAATGCTTAGTCAACTAAAAAAACAGCTGATAGAATAATTTTAATAATATCTGAATACTAAGCTAACTAAAAAAACAACTGATAAAATAATTCCAATAAATTCTGAATACTAAGCTAACTAAAAAACAGCTGATAGAATAATTTTAATAAATTCTGAATACTAAGCGAACTAGAAAAAAACAGCTGATTAAATCATTTTAATGAATTCTGAATACTAAGCTAACTAAAAAAATTGCTGATAGAATAATTTTAATAAATTCTGATTCCTAAGCTAACTAAAAAAAACAGCTGATGAAATAATTCCAATAAATTGTGAATGCTTAGTTAACTAAAAAAAACAGCTGATAGAATAATTCTAATAAATTCTGAATACTTAGTTAACTAAAAAAACAGCTGATAGAATAATTTTAATAATTTCTGAATACTAAGCTAACTAAAACTAACTGAATACTAACTACTAACTAACTGAACTAATTACTACTAACTGAAAGCTAACTGAATACTAAGCTAATTTAAAAAAACAGCTGTTAAAATAATTTTAATAAATTCTGAATACGAAGTTAACTAAAAAAACAGTAAATAAAATAATTTCAATAAATTCTGAATACTAAGCTAACTAAAAAACAGCTGATTGAATAATTTTAATAAATTCTGAATACTAAGCGAACTAGAAAAAAACAGCTGATTAAATCATTTTAATGAATTCTGAATACTAAGCTAACTAAAAGAACAGCTGATAAAATAATTTTAATAAATTCTGATTACTAAGCTAACTAAAAAAAACAGCTGATGAAATAATTCCAATAAATTGTGAATGCTTAGTTAACTAAAAAAAACAGCTGATAGAATAATTCTAATAAATTCTGAATACTTAGTTAACTAAAAAAACAGCTGATAGAATAATTTTAATAATTTCTGAATACTAAGCTAACTAAAACTAACTGAATACTAACTACTAACTAACTGAACTAATTACTACTAACTGAATACTAACTAAAAGCTAACTGAATACTAAGCTAATTTAAAAAAACAGCTGATAAAATAATTTTAATAAATTCTGAATACGAAGTTAACTAAAAAAACAGTGAATAAAATAATTTCAATAAATTCTGAATACTAAGCTAACTAAAAAATAACTAATAAAATAATTCCAATAAATTATGAATATTTTGAGGGGTTAGCGCGACTCCATTTTTAAATCTCATATTCCCGATTGAATCGAAATTATTTTTAACACTTTTTTTTAACATAAAGAAGAAATTAGTGAAAAAGAAATGCGAAAAATCGGCTCAAATAGAATTTTTTCGCAATTTCATTTTTTTTCGACCAAATTAACGCTCTTTGAATCAAAGAAATACCCGATCGATCGATAATTACGTATTTGTTTGATCCAAATGAAATTCCAATCTCGATTAAAACGTGGGTCAAATTTATTAACTGTATTAATTAAAATTACTAATTCGATATATTTTTTCTCTGGGGTCAAAAATGTCCGTCATACGCATAATAGTCATTTTTTTCTTAAACTCAGGAAAATACCCAATTTTCATAAGCAAGTGGAAAAATCAGAGTTGACTCACCGTCCTTTTTGTAAAATACGACCTCGAGTTTGAGCTCGGATTTGCTCTCGAGGCTCTTTGATATGAGCGCCTTATCCTCCTCGGTCGTTTCCGGTCCGTAAAGAAATTTGCAGGCGCATCCTTTTTGCATTATTTGAGCTCTGGGATGTCCCGTGAGCTCGCAAAAACCGTCCGAGCAATAGACGATCGGGTAGATCGTCGGGACTTGCGCATTTCCCAGGACAAAGTTGCTGTCTGCAATGAAAAAAAAAAATACTTTTTTTTTTATCTCAATATTAACAATATTGCATTTTTAGTAAAATATAAGTGTAATATACAGGATGTTAAGTAACTAGATAACCTGACTAGGTTCACCGTGTAGAGCGCGCCGAGACGAAAAATTAGCTTTTTTTAAAATTGTCATACGACAAAAATTGGCTTAGTTATTAATGTTTCAAGCTGACCAATGACGGCTAGAATCTAGGAGCAATGCTACTGGTGAGCCGCGTGGTGGGGGTAACGGTGGGCGTGGCGTAAAAACCCCCACCAGCGGCATTTTTCCGAGATTTTAGCCGTCATTGGTCAACTTTAAAAACATTGATAACTCAGCAAATTTTTATCGTACAAAATTTAAAAAAAAAGCAAATTTTTTGTCTTGATGCGCTCTACACGGCGAACCTAGTCGGGTTATCTAATTTCTCAACATCCTTTGTATGGGGCACTCAACGCCAAATCGTCCACTTTAGAATCCGACCCCTTCTCGATTTGGCTGAAACTTTTTTGTCTCTTTCTACCTTATCAAAAACATTTTTCAGAATTTTTTCAATTTTTTTCACGCAACCGATAAAAAGTTATAAATTTTTCAAAAAAATTGGCTTTTGATTTTTCAAATAGCTTTAACTTTTTCCAAATTTGACTTATCGGAACGGTTTTTTTTTCAAAATTTTCGTTTCTCGATGTACTTTTTGAAAAAAAAATACAACAAAATTATAGAAACCCCCCTTCATTGTTTTTTTTTTAAGATTTATGGAAAAAATCGAAAATTTATCGATGATTGCCATTTTTTCTTTTTTTTTTCTTTTCATTATATCAAACTTCAACATTTTCTGCAAATCCTCAAACTTTTTCAGAATGGTGTTTTTTTATTTCTATTTTTTTTTTTTATAATTGAAAAAAAAATTAACCCATCTTCATCGTTTTTTTTTTTTAGATTTTTGGAAAAAATCGAAAATTTTTCGATGATTACCACTTTCAATGTTTGTTTTTATTTTATTTTTCAAATTTGGAAGTTCTCTGAACACCCTCAAAAATTTTCAGAAAGGTGTTATGAGAAATAATGCTAGTTACAAATTTTTTTTTTTTCAATTATAAAAAAAAAATAGAAATAAAAAAAACACCACTCTGAAAAAATTTGAGGATCTGCAGAAAATGTGAAAGTTAGATTTAATAAAAAGAAAAAAAAATCAAAAATGGTGATCATCGAGAAATTTTCGATTTTTTTCAAAAATCAGAAAATAAACAATGAAGATGGGTTTCAATAAATTTGTTGTCTTTCTTTTCAAAAAGTGCATAAAAAAACGAAAATTTTGAAAAAAAATTCGTTCCGGTGAGTCAAATTTTGAACAAGTTATAGCTATTTGAAAAATAAAGAGCCAATTTTTTTTTTGAAAAATTCATAACTTTTTTTCGTTTTGGTAAAAAAATTTGAAAAAATTCTGAAAAACGTTTTTGATAGGGTGAAAAAAGATAAAAAAAAGTTTCAGTCAAATCGAAAGGGGTCGGGTTCTAAAGTGGTCGATTTGGCGTGGAATGCCCCATATACAAAATTGGCAATTTTTTGTTTGTATTTCAAAACGTTTTTTATAATTAATCACGTACGAAATTGCACAATCGATATCGGCTCCATTTGCCGTAATACGTCCAATCAGCATGAAAAATGTTTGATACTTTTCACGCCCAATGGGCGCCTTTTAATCAATTTTCACGGTCGTGGTTTAACGAAACACACAATCGTTCAACTGTAACGCGATTAGCGAGTGGATAAAATTAATGTAAAAATAGTTTCGAGCTCGCAGAATGACGTCAAAGAGAGGGAAAAATTGATATTTAATAATAATAATAATAATAATAATAATAATAATAATAATAATAAATGAAAAATCTATTACTTTTATTGATTTTTTATTCAACGTGAACGATTCAACGATTTTAACTGCTATTTGCGTTTAACAAGGATGATGATAATAATTACATTTTTCAACGATATTATTTATTATGAAAAAATGATAATCGAGAAAATCGTGAAAATTAACAAAAAGTTAAACTCCGCGAAAAAAATAGCAAGAAATATTTATAGGGACGAAAAGCTCAATCTTTTCTATTTTAAATACGCCTGAAAAAAAAAAATTGTTTTGCAAGTGCAAAATAAATTATAACAAATATGACAAATTTTACCTGTAGAAAAATAATGTAGGGGAAGAGGGGCAAAATGGACACTGTTATCGAAAATTATCAATTATCTCAATTATAAAATAGCAAACAATTATAAAAATGACAAAATTGAAAAAAAAAGAAAATTAAAAAAACGTCAAAATGAGGGAATTATCATTGCAAATCATGACACTTTAATATAACAAATTTTCCCGCAACAAATTTTACCTATGAGAGAATAATACAGGATGTTAAGCAATTAGATAACCTGACTAGGTTCGCCGTGTAGAGTGCATTGAGACAAAAAATTTGCTTTTTTTTTAAAATTTTGTACGATAAAAATTGGCTGAGTTATCAATGTTTTTAAAGTTGACCAATGACGGCGGAAGAATGCCGCTGGTGGGGGTTTTTACGCCACGCCCACCGTTACCCCCACCACGCGGCCCACCAGTAGCATTGCTCCTACATTCCAGCCGTCATTGGTCAGCTTAATACATTGATAACTAAGCCAATTTTTGTCGTATAACAATTTTAAAAAAAGCTAATTTTTCGTCTCGGCGCGCTCTACACGATGAACCTAGTCAAGTTAGCTAGTTACTTAACACCCTGTATTTTTACATACAGGTTTATCGTCAGCTTTGATCAGTTTCAAGGACACTGGGCCAAAAAATACATAAATATATTCTGAAAATTTCAAATGCGTTCAGAAAAATTGAAAAACTTTGGTTTTCATCGATATCGATAATTTTTCATCTCAAATCCTCCCTTTTGCTCAAAATTCTTTCTCCAAACGGCAATTTCTCAGAATCAGCCAAAAATTAATGGCTCGTTTGCGTGACATTCATTTTCAGCGATGAATCAGACCGCTCAATTAACGAGTCCCTTTTTTTTGGCTTTCCTTCAACAAAATCGCGTTGGAAAAACGAGGTTCATCAATCATCCCGCGATATTGTAGTTGGGTCGTTCCATGTCAAATCGACCAATACTTGGAATCAACCCCTTTCAATTTCGATGAAATTTTGTCAGAAGTTTTCTTTTATCATAAAACAAAGTTCTACCAAAGGAAAAAAATTTAAAAATTTTTTTTCGAAAGTTATGCAAAATTCAAAATTTCACAATTTTTTCAATTTTATTTTTTAAATATCCCGTAAATTATTATAGTTACGAAAAAATCGTTTGGGGTTCGTCTTGAAGAGTATCTTGAGGCAACGAAAAAAAAAAAAATTTCCGAACAAAAATTTTGAAAAATGATGAATTTGGAGAATTTTGAATTTTTTAAAATCGTGCGAATCTACGATCAACATTAAATTTTTTGTTCAATGTTTTTTAATAATACCTGTTTTTTTAAATGTAAAAACAGAAACATAATTGAATTTGCATTTTTATTTATTTGGTAAAGCATTTTCAGCGTAAACTCAAGAGCAAATTCAATTATTCAATTTCAATTATTTTTCTGTTTTTACATTTTTATGTCATTAATTGAAATTTTTATTGCTCAAAATCACAAAATTACGTGATTGCTTAACTTTACTTAACTTGGAGGAAAAAAAATTTTTTTTTTACCAAAATTGAAAAATTCATATTTTTGAAAAAACAAAAAACACCTTTCTGAAAATTTTAGGACCTTTTAAGCTCAGTACAAGGTATTATAAAAAAAATTGAATCCAAAATTCAATGTCGATCGTGAATTTGCATGATTTTTGAAAATTCAAAATTTCCCAAAAATTTTCAAACTTTTTTTTTGGACTTTTTTTTTCGTAGCGCCAAGTTTCTTTACGACAAACCCAGAACTATTTTTTCATAACTATAATAATGTTCGAGATATTTAAAAAATAACCTTTATAAATGCTTTAAAAAAGGTGAAATTTTACATAACTTTCGAAAAAAAAATTTTAATTTTTTTCCTCTCGGAAAACTTTGTTTTATGATAAAAGAAAACTTCTGACGAAGTTTCATCGAAATTGAAAGGGCTCGATTCCAACTAATGTTCGATTTTACATGGAATGACCTATGGATTTTTATACCTTATCATGGTTAAAAAGAGTGAAATTGGGGCTCGAGTGTCTCGGATCCAGTTTGGTAAATTATAATTAATAGACAGGAAGTGAGAAGAAGAATCGGCGCTTACGCTTGTATCCTTGGATATGGGGCATTCCATACCAAGTCGACCTGAGTGTGACCCTCGACCTCGCTTACGATTTTTTATATGATTCTTTCAACTCAGAATAGCATTCAGAATTTTTTTCCGATTTTTAAAATAAAATTTGAGTACGTTATGATTTTTTGAATATTTTTTTCGAAAACCTCGAGGACGTGATTTAAAAATTCTCAAAAATTCTCAAAAATCCAGTGTCAAAAATGAAAATTTTTGACCCAAAATTCATGATGTCCAGGATTTTCCTTCCACCTCGAATTTAGGTTTTTATGAAGAAAAGGTAAAAAAAAATGGATGCAAAAATTTTGGGTCAAAAATTTTCATTTTTGATACCGGATTTTTGAGAATTTTTTCAGATTTTTAAATCACGGCCCTCGAGTTTTTCGAAAAAAAATTTCAAAAAATCATAACGTACTCAAATTTGGTTTTTGAAATCTGAAAAAAATTCTGAATGCTATTTTGAGTTGGAAGAATCGTATAAAAAATCGTAAACGAAATCAGCGGGTCACACTCGGGTCGACTTGGCACGGAATGCCCCATACATATTCTCGGTTATAGGGCGAGGTTTATTGCCGAATCATATTACCGACCGAGTATAAACGTTGAAACTATGATTTGCGAAAAAGAAGAAGGAAGAAAAAAGATGGAGGCAATCTCCGGGGCAATTTTTCGAGCATTACGGAGAAAAAAAAATAAAAGTGCGGATATGAGGTTGCGATATTATATTCACGCGATTATAACGGTCGGCTCCTCAAACTTTGAGAATTCGGAGAAAAGAAAAAAAAACGAAAAAACGATTCTTTGCGAAAAGTCAAAGGCAATTAAAAACTCAAAATTTCTCTTTATCGCGAGTTTTCCGTGTCAAAATTTCTTCGATCGAGTAATTCACCGATATTTTGACAAAAGTCAAAATAAATTTTTTTTGGGGCCCCCCTCTAAAAAATTATAATTTTTTTTTTTATATTAAAAAATTGTTTTCAACGTTGAAAATATTTTTCTTTTTGATGGTCCATTTTACCCCTGATTTAGTGCCTCGGCCTTGAAATCGATGAATACATCAACGTCATGATTTGAAAAAAAAAATTCTGACCTTATATTTTAGGGTGGTCCATTATGCCCCAGATATCGCGGATCGGCGTAAAAATGAGTAAATACATCAAATTTGTGATAATTTGACAAGCAACATTTTTTTTTTTAATCGAATTTTCGAAATGCAATTTTTAAGTAATGTCCTAATTATTGAGAATTTATTTTAAAATATTATCGGAGTCTTTACCCAAAAAAGATTTATTTGATTCGAATTTGTTAAAATCAATTTTTTTAATCAAATTAAATAATTTTAATATTTTCTCATATTAAATTTCAAGTTCAATATTGTTAGCTTATTTTATTTGTCCCCGATAAAAAAATTTTCTTGTAGCAAATACATTTTTCATTTGTACTGAATATAGTTTTTATTTGCAGTAAAATTGAAATTTCAATTTTTCGTTTCAGGAATAAATTTTTTGATTTTTCGTTCAGACGTTCCAAATTTCAAGTACAAGAAAATTCGTCTTTCTGGATTAAATGAGATTTATTTGAATTTATCGTATGAACACAAATCCCCTTAAGGCCTGTATCTGGAGCAATCCTCCCCCCCCCCTCTCTTTCACAAAGGCTAATGGATAGAATGTTTCGTCCGAGGAACGTACACATGAAATGTTTTAAGCTCCTCTCTCTGTCTCCGAGCTTGTTCGCCAAAATTTACGTGTCAGGTTGTGCAAACTTGCCCGAACAACCCTTATAACGACATTCCCACCCCTGTAAAATCCGACAAGACAACCCGTGAGAAAACTTTGTCCATTAGTCTGGAAAGAGAAATGTCAGGAGTCAGGTATAGAAAAACGAATTTGAAAAAGAGGAAATTGGCATTAGAATTGCCTTATAAGGAAATGACTATCATTACCCCCATAAAAATAAAGTATAGTCAAATACTTTATTTATACACTGAGAAAACAATGTAGCAGGATTTGTAAACTGTTGAGGAATATTTCTTTCGTGTCAAAATAATTTATTAAAAATTAATAAAATTATTGAATTAAAATTATCAGATTTATTAAATTTATTAAACAATAATTTATTAAAGTTAACAAATGATTTAGACACAAATAAAATGTTTCTTTGCTACAAATAAACTGTTTTGTCAGTCTACGTGATTTTTGTATAATGATGCTTGCATTGCTTTGATGCAACGGAAATAATTTACTTTATATCACTCAGTGCAATAATGGACGCTTTTACGTCCGCAAGCGGACGTGAAAACTTTCATTATTGTACTGAGTGACATAAAATATCGTACATCACTCGGCGCAAAAACATTTTCTGACTCGTGTAATTGCAGGACTCGTCAGAACATATTTTCACGTCCTCGTGATGTAATGTACGATTATTTCACTCCGTACGTAAAAGACCCACTTTTCGTACGCGCAGCGAAGCCAAGTGTGCGTAAAGTGGGCATTTTACGAACTCGTGCAATAAAATTTTGTACGAAATTCGTGCGAGAAATTTTTTCTCGCCTTCGTCTTCGGCTCATGCTGCAAACTCACACTCGTCAGAAAAAGTTTCATCGCACTCGTAACGTAATGTACTATTTTGAAAAATTTTCAAAATCCGTTAGAACAAGTTTTTTGGGGTGTTTATTTAGGACTGGGGATTTTCAATGGATGAGCATTGACAAGAAATTTGCAGAAAAGTATTTAATTGACGTGAGAAGTGTTCAATTGTCATTTCTGATATGTAAATATAGAAAGAATATGGGTCATTCTATGTAAAATTGACCCCTTTCAATTTCGATGAAATTTAGTCAGATGCTTTCTTTGATCGTAAAACAAAGTTCTACCAAAAGAAAAAAAAGAAAATTTTTTTTTTTCGAAAGTTACGCAAAATTCAAAATTTCACGATTTCTTTCAATTTTTCAAGTTTATTTATTAAATATCTCGAAAAATATTATAGTTACGAAAAAATCGTTCTGGGTTCGTCTTGAAGAGTATACTTGGGGCTGCGAAAAAAAAAATACTCCGAAAAATAATTTTGAAAAATGATGAATTTGGCGAATTTTGAATTTTTTAAAATCCTGCAAATTCACGATGAACATTAAATTTTTGATTCTATTTTTTTTTATATAGTACCTTGTACTGATCTTAAAAGATCCTGAAATTTTCAAAATGGTGTTTTTTTCAAAAATATGAATTTTTACGCATATAACTACTAATAATAGTATTATCTTCATTTTTTATTTCATTATTATTTTTATTGTTATTATTTTCTTTATTTTCATTTATTGAGGTTATTTTTATTTTTTCTTTATTTTTTACGTAATTATTACTCTCCAAGATTTTTATTATTATTTGCTTTTCTTTTTTCTCTCAAGAGATAAAATTATGCGGGATAAATTGGAATGAAATTCAAGTTGAATATATATTTTTGTTTTAGCTGGAAAGCTCGTGAGTTACAATTTTTGTTTTTTTCCTTCTCATCAAAACTTTTCGTCGTTAAGAAAGCTCGAGAGAAAAAGAAGTCTCATCGAGGAAAAAAAAAAAATTCCTCGGTCCAATAATTATGAATAATCGTGATGAGACAACTTGTTTTAAACGCATTGAGCATAAATTTTGAGTAAAAGAAAAGAGGGGAAAACGGAAAAACGTTCTAAAGGAAAATAAGAAAATTATAAATGCCAAAAAAAAAAAAAAAAAACAATGCCGCTGGTCCGAATAATTAACGGATCGCTGCGTAGCATTCACCGAATGCTGTGTATAATTGGAGGACAGGATTTATATGGGGCGTTCCAACCCAAATCGGACAGTTTGAAAAACTTTTTTTTTTATTTCCTCAATTTTTTAATATTTTTTAATACCCATCAAAAAACCTTTCCTGTTAAATTTTGAGATTTTTTAGATTACCCGTTCAAGAGATATTAAATTAACAAAAAAGAATTAAAAATTAAATTAGATAAAAAATAGAGAAAAAAAAAATTTAATTTTCCAAAATCGAATAAAAATAGTAGTCATTGAAATCCCACGATCGGACTGGTCTTGAAAATTGTTGAATAGATAGATGTTTCAAAGCAAAAAAAAAAAAAATGCCACTCACTTTCAAAAATGCAATTTACAGTTTAAAACTCAAAATACTCAGTCAAAAACACGTCGGATATTTTGGTTGTATTTTTTTCTGAAAAGGCCATGAAAAAACAAAAATTTTGAAAACAAAAACTTTTAATTTTGACCATTATTAAAGAAGTTATGACCGAAATACCAAAAAAAGAGCGGTTTTTTTTTGTTAACTTAATATCTTTTGAACGGGTAATCAAAAAAATCTCAAAATTTAACAGGAGGGGTCTTTCGATGGGTACTAAAGAATATAAAAAAATTGAGGAATTTAAAAAAAAAGTTTTTCAAACTGTCCGATTTGGGATGGAACGCCCCATATATTCTCGCGAGTCTATGGAAATTTTAACCGCATTGTTACTCCCCCTTTTGCCGCGTTTCTCGAATCTTATTGTTGTTCGCCTTGAGTGGAACACTTGAGAAATATCAGTTGGAAAATTATTCCAGAACGAGACCACCCATATATATATATGCATATACATACGAATTTGTGTGATATAATGATCAAAGTTTTGATATCCATCAACAATATATAAATGAAATTTATATACGGAGAATTCCAATTAAATTCAACAAATTTTCGAAGCACACTCGACACTGATGAAATGCTTTTCAAAAAATATTTTTTTTCGTCAAAAAAAAAAAATATGAATTTTTTCAGATTAGAGAAATATTTTCTGCTAAGTATTTTGAAATTTCGATTGATCCATGGAAAGTATAGTCAAAAATTCAAATATATCAAAATATAGAAATGAATTTATTTATTTATGAATTTAGAATTTATTTATTTATGAATGCATATGGATCATTCCATGTCAAATCGACCAAGAGTTGGAGTCGACCCCTTTCAATTTCGATGAAATTTGGTCAGAAGTTTTCGTTTTCAATAAAACGAAGTTCTACCAAAGGAAAAAAAAAATAATTTTTTTTCAAAATTTCACAATTTTTCGAATCTTTCAAGTTTATTTTTTAAATATCTTGAAAACTATTATAGTTACCAAAAATCATTCTGAATTCGTCTTGAAGAGTATTCTACGAAAAAAAAAATATTCCGAAAAAAAATTTTGTAAAATGACGAATTTGGAGAATTTTGAATTTTCAAAAATCGTGAAAATCCAAGTTCCGTATTTTATTTTTGGTTTAATTCTTTTTTATATAATACCTTGTATTGATCTTAAAAGATCCTAAAATTTTCAGAGAGGTGTTTTTTTTTAAATAGAAATTTTTGAATTTTTCAAAATCGTGCAAATCCACGATCAACATTAAATTTTTAGTTAAATTTTTTTTACATAATACCTTGTACAGATCTTAAAAGATCCTTCAATTTTCAGGACAGTGTGTTTTTGTTTCAAAATTTTTTTTTTTTCAATTTTAGTAAAAAAACAAATTTTTTTAAAAATTGTTTTATTAATTGAAATTTTTACTGCTCAAAATTACGGAATTACATGATTGTTCAACTTTACTTAACTTTTGTTAGAGAAAAAACAACAAAAAAATTTTTTTACCAAAATTAAAAAATGTATATTTTTGAAACAAAAACACACGATCCTGAAAATTTCAGGATCTTTTAAGATCAGTACAAGGTATTATATAAAAAAAAATGTAACCAAAAAATTGATGTTGAACGTGGATTTGCACGATTTTTGAAAATTCAAAATTCTCCAAATGCACCATTTTTCAAAAATTTTTTTCGGAATATTTTTTTTTTCGTAGCCCCAAGTATACTCTTCAAAATGAATTTGGAACAATTTTTTGTAACTATAATAGATTTCGAGATATTTGGAAAATAAACTTGAAAGATTTGAAAAATTGTGAAGTTTTTAATTTTGAATAACTTTTGAAAAAAAAATTTTTAATTTTTTTCCTCCGGTAGAACTCCGTTTTATTGAAAACGAAAACTTCTGACCAAATTTCATCAAAATTAAGAGGGATCGATTCCAACTCTTGGTCGATTTGACATGGAATGACCCATATATGAAATCCAGATGATATAACAGTCAATATATTTTTGATATATTAGCTATGGATCCAATACAAATCTGAAATATATCAAGAATATATCCATGTATTGATATATATCTATATTACATCCAAAATATAATATCCAAAAACTATTTGTAACATAAATAAATATATGGAAGATTCATTTGATTTATATTGAAAATATCATTTTCGTATATGGATATATGATATATATATATATATATCATATATGGATCATCATATATCATATCATCATCATATCATCATATATATCATATATAATATATCATATATATCGTATATGGATATATGATATATAATAGATATACAACTTTTTGCCGTTTTATATGACGTACAAAAATATATCAAATATATGACTACTTTATTTTCATGGGGGATGTGGTCGACTTGCCCTGGAATGCCCCATATATACAAACTCACACCCACACATATATTTATATATTTATATATATGCGTGTATATAAACTTTGAACAATAGGGTTTTGCATATATTGGGTATTATACGAGATCGCTTTATAACAGGCTCTTGTGGCTTCGTCTTGACTGGGACGAGATTTATATATGCGAAATCTGGGGCCTATTTACTAACACCATCTAACGGTGAATATTATATTCGCGTATAAAGAGAGAAATCTTGATTGTGTTAAGCGTGTCTCTGGGCAACCTTCGCATCAGTCAGGATAAATTCGAAAAGGGTCTAATTACCTCAACCTCCTTCGGGCAACCCCCTTAAGGATGCCTGTACAGTCCCAGCCAAAATTTTTATCTCATTGAAATTTCCGCACTTCGCGAAACAATAAAAATCTGAAAAAAATCAGCAACATTTGGCATGCCAAAAACAACAATTATCAATAATAATATTGCCCAAAAGTTATTAATAAATTGTTTAAACAATTAATTATTTGACAATTTAAGTTCTTTTTTTGCTTGAACAAAACGAATGCGTTAATTTTTCTGAACGCGTATGAAATTTTTTCAGAATTTTTTATGTCATACCTTGTTCTAATCTTAAAAATCCTGAAATCTTCAGGTTGGTGTGTTTTTGTTTTAAAAATAATTTGACATGGAATGACCCATATGCATTCATAAATTAATAAATTCATATGCGTTCAGAAAAATTAACGCATTCGATTTGTTTAAGAAAAAAAAAGAACTCAAATTGTTGAATAATTATTTGTTTAAACAATTTGTTAACAACTTTTGGGTAATATTATTATTAATAATTGTTGTTTATGGCATGCCAAATGTTGCTAAATTTTTTCGGGATTTTATTGTATCACGAAGTACGAAAATTTCAATCGGATAAAATTTTTGGCTGGGACTGTACGGGCAAAGCATCCTTAAACAAGATAAACCCTCTGGCAGATAGGCCGGCAGATATGAGAGACGGAGAGAAACGTGAGACGAATTTCCAGAGCGTTTTCCTCTCTCCCCCCCCCCTCTCCCCTCTCTCTCTCTCACTCCCACCCCCCTCTCTCTCTCTTTCTCTCTCACTCTCTCTCAGCCCAAATTTTCGTTAAAATTCCAACAAATATCTCAATCATGAATTAAAAACAAAACTTGAACTTTTTCCCTCGACGTTATAAAGAAAAGTTATGTGAAACTCAATTAAGATTTTATCAATCAACGACGAGATATACTGCTCAAATATTCGTGCAAGAAAAAAAAACTTCTTGGAGCTCAATTTCAAGCCAAAACATCTCGACTGGTTCGTGCCAAAAAGGACAAAAAAAAATTGTGAAGAAATAGCTTTTATTGCACTCCGTGCGCAAAGTGCCACTTTCCGCGTGCTGCGCGTGCGCAAAGTGTCACTTTGCGCACTCGTACAATAATATTTCGTACGATACTAGTGCGGGAAACTTTTTCTCAACTCGTGTGATTGCAACATTCGCCTTCGGCTCATTCTGCAAACTCACACTCGTCAGAAAAAGTTTCATCGCACTAGTATCGTAATATACTATTATTGGACTCCGTGCGCAAAGTGCCACTTTGCGCACTCGTACAATAAAATTTCGTACGATACTAGTGCGAGAAACTTTTTCTCAACTCGTGTGATTGCAACATTCGCCTTCGGCTCATTCTGCAAACTCACACTTGTCAGAAAAAGTTTTATCGCACTCGTATCGTAATATACTAATTTTGGCGCTTCTTTGTTTTGCGTTCTTCATGAAATAAAATAAAAGGGGACATTTCGTCACGAGCCCTCTTTTCAGTCAATTTTCCATCTTGTAACTCATTCCACTTTATTTTTTTTTCTCTTCAAATTTCATTTTTTTTTTTTTTCCATTACTCGAATATCCATCCGCCCCACGCACTTTGTCATTGGTATACGTCGCTTTTCTATTTATTTCTGTCAACGCGGTTTTTCTTTTTTTTTTCTTCTTCCCTCTTCCGCGCGGAGTTTCTTCGCCATACTCGATTGCATTGGATCAAGCATTATATATATATATATATATATATATATATATATATATATATATATATATATATATATATATATATATGTATATAATTCTCACGTTCCCCGGAATTCCATTATTTCTGGGTTTGCATACAAGAGCGATAGAGGTCATGGGCGACCTCGTCTCACGTGTGTATATGTATATATATATACATATATGGGGCGTTCCATCCCAAATCGGACAGTTTGAAAAACTTTTTTTTTACTTCCTCAATTTTTTAATATTTTTTAGTACTCATCAAAAGACCCTTCCTGTTAAATTTTGAGATTTTTTTGATTACTCGTTCATAAGATATTAAATTAACAAAAAAACCGCTCTTTTTTGGTATTTAGGTCATAACTTCTTTGATAATTATCCAAATTAATAGTTTTTTTTTTCAAATTTTTTGTTTTTTTATGGCCTTTTCAGAAAAAAATACAACAAAAATATTCGACGAGTTTTTGAATGAGTTTTTGGAGTTTTAAACTTTTAATCGCGTTTTTAAGTGTCATTTTTTTTTTTTTTTAATTTTTACTTTAAACATCTTCACAAACAGACTTAACGATTAATTATTAATTTTAAGAACCTGTTGACAATAAAAAAAGTGTCAAAATAAATTTTAAATATTGAAAAAAATACTATACAGTAACAAAAATTGGTATTCATAATAATTTATTAAAAAAAAAAAAATTTCATTTTCAAAAATCGAAAAAAAATAGTAGTTATTGAAATCCCACAACAACAAAAACAAAAAACAAACAAATTTAAAAAAATAAATAAAACAAAAAAATTAAAAATAAAAATAAAAAATGACACTTACTTTTAAAACGCGATTTAAAGTTTAAAACTCAAAAAATTCATTCAAAAACGCGTCGAATATTTTTTTTGTATTTTTTTCTGAAAAGGCCAAAAAAAAAACAAAAATTTTGAAAAAAAGAACTCTTAATTTGGACCATTATTAAAGAAATTATGACCAAAATATAAAAAAAAGAGCGGTTTTTTTGTTAATTTAATATCTTTTGAACGGGTGATCAAAAAAATCACAAAATTTAACAGGAAGGGTCTTTTGGTGGGTATTAAAAAATATAAAAAAATTGAGGAAATTAAAAAAAAAGTATTTCGAACTGTCCGATTTGGGACGGAACGCCCCATATATATGATCCCCTTGGGGCGAAGGGTGGGAGGGATGGGGAGTAAAAACAAAGTTTGCCGATAAGGGACATCGCGGCAGATGAGACCGCGAGAGTTTGTCTTGATGTGTTACAATACGCACGACACGTATATATGGGGCGTTCCACACGAAACCGACCAATCCGTAACCAAGACCATTTTCGATTTTTCTGAAAATTTTCTATTTTTTTGTACACACTGAAAACAGTCTTTCAGAATTTTTTTAGATTTTTGTCTCAACCCTTCCAACCAAAATAAATTTTTCAAAATTTCACACCATTTTTCAAATGCGCATAACTTTTTAAAAAACGAAGATATCAAAATAAAACAAAAGATCATTTTTGTCCATCTTGAGTTGTGGTTTGATAAAAAAAATACAACAAAAATATCGAAACACATTTTAATTTTTTTTTTTCAGTTTTAAACTCGAAATATTTTTTTTTTAACTTGGACGATTTTGATTTTTTTTCACCATTGGGAAAAAAAAAATTGGGAACATTTTTTTTTTCATCGGTTCTATACGTTTCGGTCATAATTACGTTGACTTGAAGTTTCGCTATTTTCAGGTTTTTGAAAATAGGCCCAAAATTGAGCAAAACAGTTTTTTATCGAAATTCATGAAAATTTTGATTTTTTGAAAAAACTATTGATAGATTCGTGTTTAGGGGGCAAAAATACATCGATATGAGGCCCGAAAAACAAAAATAATTTTTTTTTTTTTTTTGCATTTTGGCCGAAATTCAATCGGTTCACTAAAATGGCTGCAATTTATTTTCTAGATAGAATTGCGGCTCGAGCATGAGCTCATTCTCTTCGTAATCGTTCACGCTTCAAAATCCCGTTTGGTTCATCCCATTGCGATCGTTTTTCGATTTTTGGCAGATTTTTAAAGTTCAACAATAGATTTTTGTAAATTTTTTAAGGTACACCCCTTTCCATTTTTTTCGGCGATTTTCAAACTGCTCTCATTTCTACAAAAAATTAGTTATCGGGATGAACTTAACGGCATTCTCTAAGTTTGGTCACGAGCTTTGCGTACGAAAAACAAATTTTGAAATCGGTTGAACCAAAGTGAAGTTATGAGCACTTGAAATTTCGCTATTTTCAGGTTTTTGAAAATAGGCCCAAAATTGAGCAAAACAGTTTTTTATCGAAATTCATGAAAATTTTGATTTTTTGAAAAAACTATTGATAGATTCGTGTTTAGGGGGCAAAAATACATCGATATGAGGCCCGAAAAACAAAAATAATTTTTTTTTTTTTTTTGCATTTTGGCCGAAATTCAATCGGTTCACTAAAATGGCTGCAATTTATTTTCTAGATAGAATTGCGGCTCGAGCATGAGCTCATTCTCTTCGTAATCGTTCACGCTTCAAAATCCCGTTTGGTTCATCCCATTGCGATCGTTTTTCGATTTTTGGCAGATTTTTAAAGTTCAACAATAGATTTTTGTAAATTTTTTAAGGTACACCCCTTTCCATTTTTTTCGGCGATTTTCAAACTGCTCTCATTTCTACAAAAAATTAGTTATCGAGATGAACTTAACGGCATTCTCTAAGTTTGGTCACGAGCTTTGCGTACGAAAAACAAATTTTGAAATCGGTTGAACCAAAGTGAAGTTATGAGCACTTGAAATCTCCCTATTTTCAGGTTTTTGAAAATAGGCCCAAAATTGAGCAAAACAGTTTTTTATCGAAATTCATGAAAATTTTGATTTTTTGAAAAAACTATTGATAGATTCGTGTTTAGGGGGCAAAAATACATCGATATGAGGCCCGAAAAACAAAAATAATTTTTTTTTTTTTTTGCATTTTGGCCAAAATTCAATCGGTTCACTAAAATGGCTGCAATTTATTTTCTAGATAGAATTGCGGCTCGAGCATGAGCTCATTCTCTTCGTAATCGTTCACGCTTCAAAATCCCGTTTGGTTCATCCCATTACGATCGTTTTTCGATTTTTGGCAGATTTTTAAAGTTCAACAATAGATTTTTGTAAATTTTTTAAGGTACACCCCTTTCCATTTTTTTCGGCGATTTTCAAACTGCTCTCATTTCTACAAAAAATTAGTTATCGGGATGAACTTAACGGCATTCTCTAAGTTTAGTCACGAGCTTTGCGTACGAAAAACAAATTTTGAAATCGGTTGAACCAAAGTGAAGTTATGAGCACTTGAAATCTCCCTATTTTCAGGTTTTTGAAAATAGGCCCAAAATTGAGCAAAACAGTTTTTTATCGAAATTCATGAAAATTTTGATTTTTTTGAAAAAACTACTGATAGATTCGTGTTTAGGGGGCAAAAATACATCGATATGAGGCCCGAAAAACAAAAATAATTTTTTTTTTTTTTTTGCATTTTGGCCAAAATTCAATCGGTTCACTAAAATGGCTGCAATTTATTTTCTAGATAGAATTGCGGCTCGAGCATGAGCTCATTCTCTTCGTAATCGTTCACGCTTCAAAATCCCGTTTGGTTCATCCCATTACGATCGTTTTTCGATTTTTGCCAGATTTTTAAAGTTCAACAACAGATTTTTGTAAATTTTTTAAGGTATACCCCTTTCCATTTTTTTCGGCGATTTTCAAACTGCTCTCATTTCTACAAAAAATTAGTTATCGAGATGAACTTAACGGCATTCTCTAAGTTTGGTCACGAGCTTTGCGTACGAAAAACAAATTTTGAAATCGGTTGAACCAAAGTGAAGTTATGAGCACTTGAAATCTCCCTATTTTCAGGTTTTTGAAAATAGGCCCAAAATTGAGCAAAACAGTTTTTTATCGAAATTCATGAAAATTTTGATTTTTTGAAAAAACTATTGATAGATTCGTGTTTAGGGGGCAAAAATACATCGATATGAGGCCCGAAAAACAAAAATAATTTTTTTTTTTTTTTTCCATTTTGGCCGAAATTCAATCGGTTCACTAAAATGGCTGCAATTTATTTTCTAGATAGAATTGCGGCTCGAGCATGAGCTCATTCTCTTCGTAATCGTTCACGCTTCAAAAACCCGTTTGGGAAATTGGGAAAATTTTTTTTTCATCGGTTCTATACTTTTCGGTCATAATTACGTCGATTGCTGAAAAAAAAAATTCGATACGCCCTTATGGCTCCCGGATGCCATAAGGGCGTAAAAGAGGTGATACGCCCTTATGGCAGCTGTAACGCGATATTTCGCCTATTTTTGAAGTTATACGTAACATTAAAAAAATAACGTGTAACGAATAACTTGAAAAAATACATTAAAAAATACAAGTTATGAATATCACAAGGTGCGAATTTGTTAGTACTTGTAAAAATGTCTTTCAAAAAGTGGTGAATTTTTTCAAAAAAATGAAAATGTTTCAAGTTAAAAAAAAAAAAAAAATTATTTCGAGTTTAAAACTGAAGAAAACATATAAAAATGAATTTCGATATTTTTTTGCATTTTTTTTATGAAACTACAACTCAAGACGAAAAAAAACGATTTCCTATCTTATTTTGAAATCTCCGTTTTTTTTTAGAGTTATGATCATTTGAAATAAAATCGTGTGAAATTTTGAAAAATTTATTTTGGCTATAGAAGAGTTGACACAAAAATCTAAAAATATTTTGAATGACTGCCTTCAGTGCGTAAAAAAAAATAGAACATTTTCAACAAAATCAAAAATGACCGGGGTTTCGTATGGAATGCCCCATAGATTATAGGGGTTGTGGGCCAAAATGGCCAAAATTCGAAGCCAAAAATGTTGGCACTTTCGAAGAGTCAGTTTACAAGATTCATAATAAAAATCTACCACCTTTGAATCAAAGTTGGGCAGGATCAATTACATTTGTAATTAAATTACATATTTATTACATATTACTTTGAGCCTTGTAATTGAATTGGATTCAATTACTAATTACTTCGGTCGTCGATCACCGAATGCATTTTAATTACATGTAATTCAGAAGAATATCATACAATTACTCGTAATTGATGCTGGAAGTAATGCAATTACTTGTAATTGATGCTCAAAGTAATTCAATTACCTATAATCCATGCTCGAAGAACTTGATGTATTTAGAACAGAGTTATGCAGCGCCAATTACATTTTCAATTAAATTACGTAATTACATATCATTTTGAGCCATGTAATTGAATTGGATTCAATTACTAATGTCGCTGAAGCTGGCAGACGGAGCTAGCAGACGCGCGCGCCGGCTTCTGGTTGTGACTGTACTCCCAACGCAAGCCCGTGCGCTCCAAAAAGTAGTACTGCCAAACGGTATGCATGCATTGGAACTTTAATAAATTAGAAAATGAACTTGAAATTCATTTTGTATCTTGCTAAATTCACGTAAATGGTTAATCAAAGGTTGAAAATATATAAACAAGTGATGTAATAATTAATAACGTTGACTCTTCCAATACTAACAAATTGACGAGGATAACGAACGCACATGAACAACGGTTCTCGTAAATTCACAAGAATATACCCTGACCCACAAGAAACAAAATGGGCTATGAGAAACCCCGGGGCCGAAATTGTTTATAACAAATAAAAATTCTTTTTCATCATTTCAGCACGTCTAAATTACAAAAAAAATCCCACGGGCACACGCATGACGCGAGACACTCGTAAATTTACAAGGATATACCCCTAACCATAAAAAACAAAACAAGCTATGAGAAACCCCGGGGCCGGAATTGTTTATAACAAATAAAAATTCTTTTTCATCATTTCAGCACGTCTAAATTACAAAAAAAAATCCTACGGGCAGACGCATGACGCGAGACACTCGTAAATTTACAGGAATATACCCCTAACCATAACAAACAGAACAAGCTATGAGAAACCCCGGGGCCGAAATTGTTTATAACAAATAAACATTCTTTTTCATCATTTCAGCACGTATAAATTACACAAAAAAATCCTACGGGCACACGCATGACACCAGACACTCGTAAATTTACAGGAATATACCCCGAGCCATAACAAACAAAATAAGCTATGAGAAACCCCGGGGCCGAAATTGTTTAAAACAAATAAAAAAAAATTTCATCATTTCAGCACGTATAAATTACAAAAAAAAATCCTACGGGCACACGCATGACACGAGGCACTCGTAAATTTACAGGAATATAGCATGACCCATAAAAAACAAAACAGGCTATGAGAAACCCCGGGGCTAGAATTGTTTATGACAAATAAAAATTATCCACCACGCGTCTCACTGAAAAAAAATTCATTTGATAAAAAAGATCCAAATGATGAAAAAAATTTTTTATTTGTTGTAAACAATTTCGGCCCCGGGGTTTTCCATAGCTTGGTTTGTTTGTTACAGCTCGGGGTATATTCCTGTAAATTTACGAGTGTCTCGTGTCATGCGTGTGCCTGTAGGATTTTTTGTTGTAATTTAGACGTGCTGAAATGATGAAGAAGAATTTTTATTTGTTATAAACAATTTCGGCCCCGGGGTTTCTCATAGCTTGTTTTGTTTCTAATGGTTAGAGGTATATTCCTGTAAATTTACGAGTGTCTCGCGTCATGCGTGTGCCCGTAAGATTTTTTTTTGTAATTTAGACGTGCTGAAATGATGAAAAAGAATTTATATTTGTTATAAACAATTCCGGCCCCGGGGTTTCTCATAGCTTGTTTTGTTTTTTATGGTTAGGGGTATATTCCTGTAAATTTACGAGTGTCTCGCGTCATGCGTGTGCCCGTGGCATTATTTTTTTGTAATTTGTACGTGCTGAAATGATGAAAAAGAATTTTTATTTGTTATAAACAATTTCGGCTTCGGGGTTTTCCATAGCTTGTTTTGTTTGTTATAGCTCGAAGTATATTCCTGTAAATTTACGAGTGTCTCGTGTCATGCGTGTGCCCGTAGGATTTTTTTTTGTAATTTAGACGTGCTGAAACGATGAAGAAGAATTTTTATTTGTTATAAACAATTTCGGCCCCGGGGTTTTCCATAGCTTGGTTTGTTTGTTACAGCTATTATCGTCGGGGACTATTATCGTCGGGGACTATTATCGTCGGGGACTGTCATCGTCGGGGACAATTATCGTCAAGGACAATTATCGTCAAGGACAATTATCGTCAGAGACTATTATCGTCGGGGATTATTATCGTCGGGGACTATTATCGTCTGGGAGTATTATCGTCGGGGACTGATATCGTCGGGGACTGTATCGTCGGGGACTGATATCGTCGGGGACTATTATCGTCGGGGACTATCATCGTCGGGAACTATTATCGTCGGGGACTATTATCGTCGGGGACTATGTGACTATCTCTGTATTTCTCTGACTATCTCTGACCATCTCTGACTATCTGTAACTATCTCTGACTATCTCTGACTATCTCCGTTCATCTCTGACTACCTCTGACTACCTTTCACTATCTCTGACTATCTTTGACTATCTCCGACTATCTCCGACTATCCGTGACTATATCCGACTATCTTTGTTTATCTCTGACTATATCTCACTTTTTCTGACTATCTCTGACTATCTCTGACTATCTCCGACTATCTCTGACTATCTTTTACTATCTCTGACTATCTCCGACTATCTCCGACTATACCTCACTATTTCGACTATCTCTGACTATCTCTGACTATCTCTGACTATCTCTGACTATCTGTAATTATCTCTGACTATCTCTGACTATCTCCGTTCATCTCTGACTACCTCTGACTACCTTTCACTATCTCTGACTATCTTTGACTATCTCCGACTATCTCCGACTATCTGTGACTATATCCGACTATCTTTGTTTATCTCTGACTATATCTCACTTTTTCTGACTATCTCTGACTATCTCTGACTATCTCTGACTATCTCCGACTATCTCTGACTATCTTTTACTATCTCTAACTATCTTTGACTATCTCCGACTATCTCCGACTATACCTCACTATTTCGACTATCTCTGACTATCTCTGACTATCTCTGACTATCTTTGACTATCTCTGACTATATCTGACTATCTTTGACCATCTCCGACTATCTCTTGCTATCCCTGACTGTCTCTGACTATTTCTGACTATCTCTGAATATATCTGACTATATTTGACTATCCCTGACTATTTCTGACTATCTCTGACTATTTCTGACTGTCTCTGACTGTCTCTGACTATTTCTGATATAATGTAATTTTTTAACAGATGGCAACAGGTCACCGACGAGCCAACCCGATTGAGGCGGGGTTTGAAATAGCCGTGCGCGTCAAGCCACTTCGTGATAATTCTATCCCTCCTCAATGGGTTATTAGTCAAAACGCAGTCATCCCGTTGGCCGGAAAAAGTCATCGATCCAACGAGGATTATCGTTTCGGTGAGTTCTGCTTGTCAGAATAGTTCTTATATATAAGAACTATTATGTATGTAGTGCGTATATAAGAACTATTACGTATGTAGTGCGTAATAAAAAAAATTTCCATTACCCATTGCAATATAATGTGTAATGGACATAACTTTGATTGCAATTTTTGGAATGGAAAAATGTAGATGAAAAATTTATTGCAATTTTGGATTGCATTTTATTGATTTAGGACTTATATTTTCAGGTACCTAAATTCTAAAAAGCATCTATATTATAGATGCTTTTCAGAATTTAAGGTAGCTGCCAAGGTTGATTCCAAAAAGCATCTATATTAAAATTCGAAGTCCTAAGACAATAAAATGGAATGCAAAATTGCAATAATTTGTTCATCTAGATTATAATTCTAAAAATCTAAGTCCTAAGTCAATAAAATGTAATGCAAAATTGCAATAATTTATTCATCTATATTGTTCTATTCCCCAAATTGCAATAAAAGTTTTGTCCATTACACATTACATTGCAATGGGTGAGGGAAATTCTGTTACACACTTCATTGTGATGGGCAGGATTGCAAATAATGTATTACTTTTTTTAATGCATTTGCATTTTCATTATCTATGAACCATTAAAATTTAATGGTTAATGGTTAATGCAAATTTAATGGTTAATGGTTAATGAAAAAAGATTCCATTAACCGTTAAAATTAAATGGTTAATGATTAATGAAAATTAAATGGTTTATGAAAATAATTTCCATTAACCATTATCGTCGGGGACAATTTTCGTCGGGGACTATTATCGTCGGGGACTGATATCGTCGGGGACTGATATCGTCGAGGACTGATATCGTAGGGGACTGATATTGTCGGGGACTGATATCGTCGGGGACTATTATCGTCTAGGACATCGTCTAGGACTATTATCGTCTAGGACTATTATCGTATCGGACTATTATCGTCGGGGACTATTATCGTCAGGTACTATCATCGTCGGGGACTATTATCGTCGGGGACAGTTATCGTCGGGGACAATTATCGTCAAGGACAATTATCGTCAAGGACAATTATCGTCGGGGACTATTATCGTCAGAGACTATTATCGTCGGTGACTATTATCGTTTAGGAATATTATCGTCTAGGAGTATTATCGTCTAGGAGTATTATCGTCGGGGACTATCGTCGTCGGGGACTATTATCGTCGGGGACTGATATCGTCAGAGACTGTATCGTCGGGGACTGATATCGTCGGGGACTGATATCGCCGGGGACGGATATCGTCGGGGACTATTATGGTCAGGGACTATTATCGTCAGGGACGATTATCGTCGAAAACTATTATCGTCGGGGATTATTATCGTCGAGGACTATTATCGCCGAGGACTATTATCGTCGAGGACTATTATCGCCGGGACTATTTTTGTTGGGGACTATTATCGTTGGGCACTATTCTCGTCGGGACTATTATCGTCAAGGACTATTATCGTCGGGGACTATTATCGTCGGGGAGTATGATTGTCGAGGACTATTATCGTTGGGGACTATTATCGTCTAGGACTATTATCGTCTAGGACTATTATCGTCTAGGACTATTATCTCCGGGGACAATTATCGTCAGGGACTATTATCGTCGGAGACTATTATCGTCGGGGACTATTATCAACGAGGACTATGATCGTCAGGGACTATTATCGCTGAGGACTATTATCTTCGGGGACGATAATACTGTGCCCGTAGGATTTTTTATTGTAATTTAGACGTGCTGAAATGATGAAAAAGAATTTTTATTTGTTATAAACAATTCCGGCCCCGGGGTTTCTCATAGCTTGTTTTGTTTTTTATGGTTAGGGGTATATTTCTGTGAATTTACGAGTGTCTCGCGTCATGCGTGTGCCCGTGGGATTATTTTTTTGTAACTTAGACGTGCTGAAATGATGAAGAATTTTTATTTGTTATAAACAATTTCGGCCCCGGGGTTTCTCATAGCTTGTTCTGTTTGTTATGGTTAGGGGTATATTCCTGTGAATTTACGAGAACCGTTGTTCATGTGCGTTCTTTATCCTCGTCAATTTGTTAGTATTGGAAGAGTCAACGTTATTAATTATTACATCACTTGTTTATATATTTTCAACCTTTGATTAACCATTTACGTGAATTTAGCAAGATACAAACTGAATTTCAAGTTCATTTGTTAATTTATTAAAGTTCCAATACATGCATACCGTTTGGCAGTACTACTTTTTGGAGCGCACGGGCTTGCGTTGGGAGTACAGTCACAACCACAAGCCGGCGCGCGCGTCTGCTAGCTCCGTCTGCCAGCTTCAGCGACATAATTACTAATTACTTCGGTCATCGATCACCGAATGCATTTTAATTACATGTAATTCAGAAGAATATCATACAATTACTTGTAATTTATGCTGGAAGTAATGCAATTACTTGTAATTGATGCTCGAAGTAATTCAATTACCTATAATCCATGCTCGAAGAACTTGATGTATTTAAAACAGAGTTAGGCAGCGTCAATTACATTTTCAATTAAATTACGTATTTAATTACATATCATTTTGAGCCATGTAATTGAATTGGATTCAATTACCAATTACTTCGGTCATCGACCACCGAATGCATTTTAATTACATGCAATTCAGAAGAATATCATACAATTACTTGTAATTGATTCTGGAAGTAATGCAATTACTTGTAATTGATGCTCAAAGTAATTCAATTACCTATAATCGATGCCCCAAGAACTTGATGTATTTAGAACAGAGTTATGCAGCGTCAATTACATTTTCAATTAAATTACGTATTTAATTACATATCATTTTGAGCCATGTAATTGAATTATTTTCAATTACTAATTACTTCGATCATCGATCACCGAATGCATTTTAATTACATGTAATTCAGAAGAATATCATACAATTACTTGTAATTGGTGCTGGAAGTAATGCAATTACTTGTAATTGATGCTCAAAGTAATTCAATTACCTATAATCGATGCTCCAAGAACTTGATGTATTTAGAACAGAGTTATGCAGCGTCAATTACATTTTCAATTAAATTACCTAATTACATATCATTTTGAGCCATGTAATTGAATTGGATTCAATTACTAATTGCTTCGATCATCGACCACCGAATGCATTTTAATTACATGCAATTCAGAAGAATATCATACAATTACTTGTAATTGATTCTGGAAGTAATGCAATTACTTGTAATTGATGCTCGAAGTAATTCAATTACCTATAATCGATGCTCGAAGAACTTGGTGTATTTAAAACAGAGTTAGGCAACAGAGTTAGGCCCAAAAATATTCTAATTCACGTAATTCAATTACATCATCGTAATTTAAATACAATATCGTCAATTAATTACTACGGTATAATTGAATTACATTTGTGTAATTCAATTACAAGGATGTAATTGAATTACATGGATGTAATTGAATTACATAGATGTAATTGAATCACATGGATGTAATTGAATTACATAGATGTAATTGAATCACATGGATGTAATTGAATTACATAGATGTAATTGAATCACATGGATGTAATTGAATTACATCGATGTAATTGAATCACATGGATGTAATTGAATTACATCGATGTAATTGAATTACATTGATGTAACTAAATTACACGGATGTAATTGAATTTCATGGATGTAATTGAATTACATGGATGCAATTAAATTATATTGATCAACGACTTTTTATGGGCATCATTTTAATTTTGATGCTAATTACATAATTACATAATTCCCCTGACAACTGAAGGACAATCGCGAATTGAATTGTCAATTAAAATTGCCACGAAAAGCAATTAGAATTGCAGATTTGATTGAAAAAAAATCAATGACAATGGCATACATTGATTGTTATAAAAAAAAAGGGGAAAAGTTTTCTCTGTTAACTCGAGCCTTTCTTCTCAGAAAAACATTGATTTTGTTTGGATATTGTTGAATCGTGCTGCCCCCTATTTCCAAAAAAAAGTGAAGGGAAAGCATCGCCCAATTTTCTCGATTTTCTTGAAAAAGTTTTTTTTTTTTTCAAAATTAATTTTTCCTGGAAAATGATCAAAGTTAATTGAAATATCTTTTGGGGTCTTTTAAGGACTCCGGATACTAAAAATGGATTTTGAAAAACTTTTTTTTTTTTCATCGAAACGTTAAAAAAAACGATGCAAACTTCATGAATAATAATAAAATCGAGCCTCGAGCGAGGTTTTTTTTCTTTGACCTTCAAAAACGACCTTGGAATATAAGCTTGGCTGAAAAGCGCTCGTGCGAAAATCAAAGGACACGGAATGTATATTTGATACTTTGATTAGAGAGGGAATCCGATGATGGACTCGATATTTGCACAGAGATTTTGTCTGTGCCTCGCAATCGCTCTCACGTGCATTTTTTTTTTTTTTTCAACGAATCTGCCTATTTGCGATATTTCACGATAGTAAACAATGTTGAACGTGATTCGAGCGATTTTCGTAGAATCCTCAAAATAGGACGAAACAAAAGCCTAGGATTAATAATAATTTTGAATGATGCAGAAAAAATTTTGCAAATTGAAAGCACGTTTCGTTTTTTACTATTTTGAAAAGCTATTTTTTTCCTTTTTTTTTAAGGGGATGCCTCAAAAAATTCGCGAAAATCGCGAACTTTAGAAATCTGCCAAAAATCCAAAAATCCAAAATCCATGAATTTTAATTAAAAAAAAAACATTTTTCCTCGATTTTGGTTACAATAAAAATGCGAAAAAATTCAGCAACATTTTGCATCCCATAAAAAACAATTATCAATAATAATATTGCCCAAAAGTTATTAATAAATTGTTTAAACAAATAATTATTCAACAATTTTTCTGTAATTTTTTTTTTTTCACAATCGAATCGAATGCGTTGATTTTTCTGAACGCGTATGAATTTTTTCATAATTTTCTCTCTATTCCGAAAAATTATAAAAAACAAACAAAAAATTGCCAATTTTGTATATGTTTTTGCACGCAGGTTTGTCGTCAGCTTCAAAAAGTTTCAAAGAAACTAGGTCAAAAAATACATAAATGAATTCTAAAAATTTCAAAATAGAGAAAAAATTCTGAAAAAATTCAAATGCGTTCAGAAAAATTAACACATTCGATTGCTTGAAGAAAAAAAAAATAACTTACCAAAAAATTGTTGAATAATTATTTGTTTAAACAATTTATTAATAACTTTTGGACAATATTATTATTGATAATTGTTCTTTGTTGCATGCCAAACGTTGCTGAATTTTTTCAGATTTTTATTGCATCAGGAAGTACGAAAATTTCAATCAAATATAATTTTTTGCTGGGACTGTACATGCTTAAAACCCTTGATTCAGGATTCTCTCGCCCAAAAATTTTCCCGGGCACGCGTTGAACGTTGCCCGCGGGTATTTTCTTCTCTTCCGCAAAAATCGTGGCTTATTTTGCCGGGGGAGAGGGGATAGGGAATGGGGAATGGGGAAGGGGAAAGAGGAAAGGGGAGGGGGGCCCTCGTGGGCACCATTAAGGAAAAGCCCTGTCGTGAAATATATACGTGAGATTTTTTTTTGACCTCATGTGTATAACCTCAGAGAAGGAGGAGGAGAGGAGAGAGAGAGAGTTGGAGAGACACGCCTGGATTCACGTGGCCGGACACTCCCTTTGTGAGTGAAGCAAACCCTTGGCAAATCTCGTGGCACTGATGGATGTTTACATGCGAAGGGTATAATCGCGGTGAATTCGTCGCCCTCGTAATTTCCAACGTTGCGAAAAATATATAAATCCACCGAGCGATCACCCCCGATTTTTTTTTTTTTTTTTTCACCTCTTTCTTCATCTTGATCAAATGCGATTGATTCGTTCTCGTGCCGGAACAAGGTCCAGAGAATCAGAGACATTCTGCTGACTCCCATTTGTTGACGTTGAATGGAAGAAAGAATCTTCAGAAAATATTCATTGTCGCGAAATCGTAAGGATCCAGAAAAATAGGACCTTTGATAAATTATGTTCCTTGATAATGGAGGAAAAGAGGCGAATTGGGTTTTCTTTAATTCGTCAATTGAAAATTTTCTTCTTCTCTCTACCACAAAACAAATCTACCAGTAAACAACCCTCCGGTACCTATTTTAGCACAAAAACTCCGGCCGGTAACTTACCGACGCTGGAGCTCGCCCCTATGAAAAAACACAGTCGCCCAGAGGTCGGTAAGTAAGGGATCGCAGAATTAACGACCCAGAGACTTGTAATCTAGTAGACTTGTAAAACGGAGGATTTTAAATAAATTTTTAATAATATTTATGCTTTGCTCATGAATTTGTCGTTAACAGAGATCTCAAAATAAATTTCAACGGATTTTTCACGAAACGAATCTCTCAGTAAACAGTCCTCTAGTAACATTTCTAGCTCAGAAACTCCGGTCGGTAACTTACCGACGCTGGAGCTCGCCCCTATGAAAATACAGTTGCTCAACAGTCGGTAAGTAAGGGATCGCAGAATTAACGATCCAGAGACTTGTAATCCAGTAGACTTACAAAATGGGGGATTTAAAATAAATTTTTATTAATATTTACGCTTCGCTCATGAATTTAACATTTTGAGTCGTTAATAAAGATCTCAAAATAAATTCCAACGGATTTTTCACGAAACGAATCTCTCAGTAAACAGTCCTCTAGTAACATTTCTAGCTCAGAAACTCCGGTCGGTAACTTACCGACGCTGGAGCTCGCCTCTATGAAAAGACTGTCGCCCAGCAGTCGGTAAGTAAGGGATCGCGGAATTAACGACCCAGAGGCTTGTAATTTAGTAGACTTGTAAGATGGGGGATTTAAAATAAATTTTTAATAATATTTACGCTTTGCTCATGAATTTAATAGAGATTTCAAAATAAATTTCAACGGATTTTTCACGAAACAAATCTCTCAGTAAACAGCCCTCTAGTACCATTTCTAGATCAGAAACTCCGGTCGGTAACTTACCGACGCTAGAGCTCGCCCCTATGAAAAGACACAGTCGTCCAGCAGTCGGTAAGTAAGGGATCGCAGAATTAACGACCCAGAGACTTGTAATCTAGTAGACTTGTAAAATGGGGGATTTTAAATAAATTTTTAATAATATATTCGCTCATGAATTTAACAATTCGAGTCGCTAATAAAGATCTCAAAATAAATTTCAACGAATTTTCACTTTTGAAATATTGGTAAAATCATTGAAACGAAAATAAATGAAATTATTGAAACTTCCATCTAAGAGAACAATTTGAAAATTTTTCGATTCTTCTTGAGCAACTAAATCAACTTTGCAACTGATACGCATTGTTATGCATTAAAAGAAGGTTTCGATTTTTTTTTCCGACAACTGAAACAAGCTCAAAATTTATCTCACGGTGATTTATTGCTGAAAATTCATTATGGCTCAAGGTCAAAGAAGGTTAGCGGTGTACTTCGCTTTGGGTTGATTTTTATCGGACTTTGAAAGAGTATCACGACGGTTAGGGTGAAAAAAGGGCTTCACCAAGCACTCAAAACTCTTCACGAAAAAAAACATCTCGGCCCTGTTGCGTGTTTGCTTTGTGTTCAACGGTTTTTTTGTAATTTTTGTGCTTGACCTTGAGCCACGTGTGCACGAATAAAGCAAAGCTTGAGGGAAGAAAGCGCGCCGCAAAATTTCTTTGAGGATGAAAAATTAGCCTGAAACGTATAAGACATTTCACGTTAATTGACCCACTATTATTCATGACGCATTAAAAAAGTACGATTGAGTTTACAAATTAATTTGTACGACGCTGAAAGGTTACCCTAAAAGACTCTATTTTTAAAGTTGGGCTGAAGGCCCTTTTTTTAAAGTCAGCCTAAACACCCTTTTTCTAAGGTTAGCCTGAATGCCCTTTTTTAAGGTTAACCTGAAGGCCCTTTTTTAAGGTTAATCTGAATGCCCTTTTTAAGGTTAACCTGAAGCCCCTATTTTTAAGATTAGCCTGAAGGCCCTATTTTTTAAGGTTAGCCTGAAGGCCCTATTTTTTAAGATTATCCTGAAGGCCCTATTTTTTTACAGTTCACCGGAAGCTCCTACATTTTAAAATTAGCCCGAAGGTCCTATTTTTTAAGGCTAACTTGAAGGCCCTATTTTTTAAGATTATCCTGAAGGTCCTATTTTTTAAGGTTAGCTTGAAGACCCTATTTTTCAAGGCTAGCCCGAAGGTCCTATTTTTTAAGGTTAGCCTGAAGACCCTATTTTTTAAGGTTAGCCTGAAGACATTATTTTTTAAGGTTAGCCTGAAGAGCCTATTTTTGAAGTTAGTCTGAAGACACTATTTTTTAAGGTTAGCCTGAAGACACTATTTTTTAAGGTTAGCCTGAAGACCCTATCTTTTAAGGTTAGCCTGAAGGCTTTATTTTTAAGGTTATCCTGAAGGCCCTATTTTTAAGGTTAGCTTGAAGGCCCTATTTTTTAAGGTTAGCTTGAAGGCCCTATTTTTTAAGGTTAGCCTGAAGACCCTATTTTTAAGGTTAGTCTGAAGAGCATATTTTTAACGTTAACATGAAGACACTATTTTTTAAGTTTAACTTTGAAGACTCTATTTTTAAGGTCAGCCTGAAGGTCCTATTTTTTCAGGTTAACCTGAAGACCCTATGTTTTAAGGTTAGCCTGAAGACACTATTTTTTAAGGTTAGCCTGAAGACCCTGTTTTTAAGGTTAGCCTGAAGACACTATTCTTTAAGGTTAGCCTGAAGACCCTATTTTTAAGGTTAGCCTGAAGACACTATTTTTTAAGGTCAGCCTGAAGACCCTATTTTTAAGGTTATCCTGGAGACCCTATTTTTTAAGGTTAGCCTAAAGGCCCCATTTTTAAGATTAGCCTGAATCCCCTATTTTTTAAGGTTAGTCTGAAAGCTCTATTTTTAAGGTTAGCCTGAAGACACTATTTTTTAAGGTTAGCCTGAAGACCCTATTTTTAAGGTTATCCTGGAGACCCTATTTTTTAAGGTTAGCCTAAAGGCCCCATTTTTAAGATTAGCCTGAATCCCCTATTTTTCAAGTTTAGCCTGAAGGCCCTATTTTTTAAGGTCAGTCCGAAGGTCCTATTTTTTAAGGTTATCCCGAAGACCCTATTTTTTACAGTATCGACTTATTGATAAATCAATTGCGAAAGAATTAACTATTGGATTAGATAATTTGACAATCGTGATTAGGTCGTGGTGACTTTTTGTTTTCCCTCTTCTTTGTCCTCTATTTTTCCCTCTGTTATTTTTGGTGAAGTTTCATAGACTCGTGTCAGTTATAACGCATGACCGGATGTGGGCGGAAAACGTGTTCGGTATAATAACCGAAGTCTGGCTTTCGATCGTTTTTCTCTCTCTTATTCTTGAGGGATTTATCTCACAATAAATCACCCTTCGTCGATCTTGACAAATGCGAAAGTATGTGGGAAACCGAATATTTCGCTGCTCTCGCGCACGCGATAAATATATATGGGTCATTCCATGTCAAATCGACCACTTTTGAACCCGACCCCTTTGGATTTGGTTGAAATTTTTTGTACCTTTTCTACTCAACTAAAGACATTTTTCTTAATGTCTTTGATGTCTTTAATTGAGTAGAAAAGGAACAAAAATGTTCAACCAAATCGAAAGGGGCCGGGTTTTAAAGTGGTCGATTTGACATGGAATTCTCCATACATATATATTGTAACGGTGAAAATTTCTTGACTACACGTGAAAGTATATCGTTTGACTGCTACACCGGAACGTGAAATTTTTCTCTTGTATATTAGCTCGGAAGGAAGTTGATTGCCACGTAATTGGATTACACGAGTGTTATCCTAATTCCTTGTGGGGTGCCTTGACAGATCGACCCTCGTTCTTATGACAAATTGTCGAAAACAAAATTACAGAAACACAATTTCGTGAGTTGAGGGCAAATAAGTATTAAAAAAGCAATCTTTATCAAGCTTTTGTTTATTATCGTTGCCTTCGAAAAATTGAAAAAATCAATAGTCGAACTTTAAAAATCTTCCAAAAATCGAAAAATTATCGGAATCGGATAAACCTAAGAAGATTTTGAAGCTTCAACGATTGCAAAGAGAATAAGTTCAAGTTCAGTTCGAAATCTTGTATAGAAAAAAAGTTACAGTCATTTTAGTAAACCGATTCAATTTTGGCCTAAATGCGAAAAAACACTCTTTATATCACTCAGTACAATAATGGTCGCTTTTACGTCCGCAAGCGGACGTAAAAGCGTCCAAAAAACGTCTATTATTGTACCGAGTGATATAAAATATCGTATATCGATGTAATGTACTATTATTTAATTTTTTTCTTCTTCCAAAAACATTTTTTTTCATTTTTCCTTATTTTTCCCCACGAATTTTTTCGACTCTGCGTTGAACGAACGTTCGAATCCACATTTTAATCAAGCGATCTCATTGAGGGAAATCACTTTGGAAAATGCAACGGTCACATCCAAAGATGAAATTCACTCCAAAGGTCTTTCGATAAGAAAGACCTTCCACGAAGGTTTTCTATGTACTCGCGATTGATATATAATATATATATATTTCGCGAAAGGATCGCGAATAAAATAGTGGGCTGGGGTTGTGTATGGGGCATTCCACACCAAATCGACCCGAGTGTGACCCTCGACCTTGCTGATTTCGTTGACGATTTTTTATACGATTCTTCCAACTCAAAATAGCATTCAAAATTTTTTTCAGATTTTTGAAACCAAATTTGAGTACGTTATGATTTTTTCAACATTTTTTTCGAAAAAAAATTTCAAAAAATCATAACGTACTCAAATTTGGTTTTAAAAATCTGAAAAAAATTATGAATGCTATTTTGAGTTTGAAGGATTATACAAAAAATCATAAACGAAATCGGCGAGGTCGAGGGTCACACTCGGGTCGACTTGGTACGGAATGCCCCGTATATAATAGTACTTGGACGATTGGAAAGGTAAGATGAGTCGTGGCAACGGCAGGTTTGCTTTTTCCCCTTCGGGGCAATTTTTGCGCGGTGACTGTGACGTTTCGATATCCCCTTTTCTTCGACCCTTGACAAAGAAAAACTCGCTCGACCGAGAAATCATCATTGCTCGTTCGCAGAGAGAACCTGAAGGCCCTATTTTTTGAGATTAGCCTGAAGGTTATATTTTTGAAGGTTAGCTTGAAGACCCTATTTTTTAAGCCTAGCCTGAATGCCCTATTTTTTGAGCTAACCTCGAGGTCCTATTTTTTAAGGTTAGCGTGAAGACCCTATTTTTTAAGGCTAGCCTGAAGGTCCTATTTTTTAAGGTTAGCCTGAAGACCCTATTTTTAAGGTTAGCCTGAAGACACTATTTTTTAAGGTTATCCTGAAGACCCTATCCTTTAAAAACAGCCTGAAAGCCGTATTTTTTAAGGTTAGCCTGAAGGCTCTATTTTTAAGGTTAGCCTGAAGGCCCTATTTTTAAGGTTAGCTTGAAGGCCCTATTTTTTGAGGTTACCCTGGAAGCCCTATTTTTAAGGTTAGCCGGAAGGCCCTATTTTTGAAGGTTAGCTTGAAGGCCCTATTTTTAAGGTTAGCCTGAAGACCCTATTTTTTAAGATTAGCCTAAAGGCCCTATTTTTTAAGGTTAGCTTGAAGGCCCTATTTTTTAAGGTTAACCTGAAGACCCTATTTTTTAAGGTTAGGTTGAAGGCCCTATTTTTAAGGTTAGCCTGAAGACCCTATTTTTTAAGATTAGCCTGAAGGCCCTATTTTTTAAGGTTAGCTTGAAGGCCCTATTTTTTCAGGTTAGCCTGAAGACCCTATTTTTAAGGTTAGTCCGAAGACCATATTTTTAAGGTTAACCTGAAGACACTATTTTTTAAGGTTAGCTTTGAAGACTCTATTTTTAAGGTCAGCCTGAAGGCCCTAT